>JAMZAV010000522.1:0-316926 GCA_024449915.1 Sweltsa coloradensis
AGTATATTAACGTACTATTCTATACTAAAGTATAAAACATTTTACCGTTGATATAAGACTAATTACTAACGTTTTATTGATAGCTAAATGTTACATTTACTATATCAACAATGTATGTTTGTTTGTAGGTAGTATTGTGTCTCAAAATATTTTGATTAACAGTATTTTATTGATATTTTAAATTACAGTATGTTGGAATAGTTGCCTACTGATACTCGACATATTATCAATTATCATACTAAACTACGGTGTACTAGCAAATAGCAATACAATGATTAAACTGCTTGTTTTCCAATAACGTACCAGTTGTTGGTTAACCATTTACCGGCTACTGGTACGACTTGGTGCCCGTACAATCGTACATTATAAGTGGACACATTAATTTAGTTTATCAATTTTTTTAATTTTAAGTTTTAACCTTTATTTATAACAATTTTGTATGTTCACTAGCCAGGATGTTATTTTCCAACATGCTTGTTTTCAATGGGCTTATAATGATTAGCGTCTAATTACTGTAGAACCTCATTTTAAAGCCATGGTATTCTTCATGTGCTCATGGTGCCACTAACATGTGACCATGTTGCTGTACATCAGGAAGTATCTGCCCAATAATAGCAGCCATCCATATGCCCATACTTTAGGGCGTAGTCGTAGGCAAACAAATTACGTTCGTAGATACAGTATAAACTATAAGGAATATGTACCGGTTATGTATCTGCTATTTATTAATTTTATTTTACTCAATTTAGGGAATTATTCTATTAATTTTATTAAACACCTAACTTTACAGAATTCAAACTTTAGGTTATATTATATATTATCCTGACATGGGGTTATTTTGTAGGGTTTGTCCATGAAAACGTGCATTTTGAAACTATTATCACTACCTAGGCTATGTAGACAGTAATTAATATTTATTTTGTTTTGTTACATTTTGTATGAAGTTTTTTATATCCTTATTGATTGGTTTTGTCTTTGTTGCAATAATTAACAATGCAGCCTAATGTGTAACACGTGATTTCCCTCCAAACGTTGTGAATCTGCTGGTACGACGGGATTGAATAGTCAAGATAAAGATCCTAGACAAATAAAATAAAATCATGAATTCTTCAAGTTTTTTAGTGTGCATTGTATTATTAAAAAAAGTGATTATTAAAGTATAGTCATTACTTTATGATCAATTGACATGCTTGTCCATATTATGTAAAATAAGAAAAATCAAAGATATCGTAATTTTTTATACTTGTCTTTAACACGACAGATGTTTTAGATTTTACTATGTAGCTCTATGGCTGTTTAAAAGAATAAAGGCTTACTTACAATGCTTGGATGTTGACCTTGCATGGTTATGGTCTTTGCTAATGGGAAAACATAATACGTACTACTACAAGATTATTTGTAGATGACCATTGCAGTACATTTGAACTTTTGTTTTCTGATTCTATGGTATGTCGTGCTCGTCAGACCATTGATTTTAAATTAGTATTACTTACTGAATCTTAAATAAAAATCAGAAATATTAATTACTGAATCATATTATTCGTAGACCTGTACTAGGTACTCAACATGGACATAAGGATGAAAAGATGAGAGAGGGCTAGAAATACCAGAAATTACTTTTCTAATACCTAAGTGCCATATGAAGGAATGATAAAAATCAGAAACCATGGTATCAGAAGGATTATTATTATGTATTTACTTCGTTATTAGGACTTGATAAATTATTGAGGTTTAAACTCAAAGGTAACGGTCAAGATTGTTTGATGGATATGGTCTCAAGGAAGGACTTTAAAGCTGAAGATAGTGGAGATTGATTCAAGGAAGCTAAGAGCGTGATGAATCGTGGACCAA
The DNA here is from genome assembly GCA_024449915.1 of Sweltsa coloradensis. Taxonomy (NCBI): domain Eukaryota; kingdom Metazoa; phylum Arthropoda; class Insecta; order Plecoptera; family Chloroperlidae; genus Sweltsa; species Sweltsa coloradensis. The sequence goes on from JAMZAV010000522.1 coordinate 1,852, forward strand.
CCATAAAGAGTGAGGATGTGGGAAGAGATGAAAAGAGTGGAGAAACAGATGCAGTGAAATGACCTGATAACAAAACTGCACATTTCACAAATACACTTTTTGTTATTACAAGCTGACCGTAATGTTACGAAAATAACTACCCGCTTTGTTTTGTAAAAATCTGCATTACAGTAGTACATTAAAAAAATACTGAAATATGAAAATTAATACTATCATGCAGATTTTATAGGCTAGATCTGATAATTGTCTTCCACAAGACAAAGCCACAATGAAGTATTTTATACATTTTATTTTACATCTAAGGGCATTTGGAAGTAGTTAGGAACATTCAACTCTGATTGGTCCATGATTGCCAGGAACAGTCACAGTGTGGACAAACATACAAAGCTGCTAGTATGTACTGCTTTATTCAAACCCTAAGCCTTTGATGTTTTGAACTATGGTTTTGACGAGTGAAACCATGAACTCTGCAGATTGAGTTTGTCACAATTTTTGTACACAGATTATCTAAGTCCAGCCTACTGTAGCATTTGATTCAAACGGTTTTTAGTGAAAACGTCCATTTCAAGACTTGGGCTCATGTTCTTTAGGCCCCGATTACAAATCACTCTTTGCGATTCCAAATTTCTCTTTGGTGTATACAAACTGGTAAATGTGATGAGACTGCCCATCTCAATGACCTTGAGTTTCAAGGAGTTAGGACCATTAACGAGCAAGTGTGTTCAACGAACCACGTAGTAAACATTGAACCCATAACCACGCAAGGTTGTAGCGTCTTTCATTGAAAATAGGCCAAGCAATGTGGTGGAGACATTTTAAAATGTGTTTAATAAGTGTTTTAAGAGGGATAAGTCATAATGTTGTGCCAAAATGTTTCTCCTAACCAGTGTGTAATTTCTTATTATACTCAAATTGGCATAATTATGTATGTATCAATGAAATGCTTAAAATAATATCACAAGAAAATATGTGGTGTATGTTTATTTATCACACCTAACCTTTATGCCTTTGTTCGATTGAATAATTGCATAGTTTACCCTAGTACACGGATGGCAAATTAATTATGGCTGTGTTGCCCAGGAATATAAGGAAAAATAGCGGAAAAAAAATGAAACACAGCTAAATTTTTCTCAAGATACTAAGTTGGGTATGTTGTTTAAACATACTAAAAGTCCCCACCTGTACCGCGTGAGCTTCCTTATAATATGACCTTGAAATGACCCCGATAAACGTTTGTTTAGGTTTATCTCGTAAATGGTGGAAATTAGAAAACAATGTTTCAAACAAATAATGTTTGTTACTAAATTTCTCACAAAAAAGTTTAAATCCATTTTTTCACCAGATCACTCCTTCCCCTTTAAAATCCAGGATTTAAAAATCAACTTTTAATGGAAATAGTGAATTGTAAGAAATTCTTATGAAAAATGATTTTAAAATGCATATTGTATTTACATAAAATGCTCTCATACTTTGACAAGGTAAAATAAGGTGCCAACAGTTGATTGAAAGAGGGTGTGGTTTTATTTAGGTGGCGAGAGGGAGGGGAGGGGTAGCTTCAGCTCAATAAAAGTAAATGTAATCAACAACCAGGAAATGTTTATTGCATTATAATCGTGTTTATTGAATACATTTTCGTATGATAGTTTCCACACCACCCTAGACGTATAGAATTAGGCGCGTTTCTGTATGTGGAATGTATCTCCAGTATAGGCCAGTAGGGTAGTTTGTTAAAATTTTAATCTCTTGGTCGCTCCATGTGTCTCTTCATCGGCTTCCTCGATAACCATTTCATCATCTGACCATGGAGTTATAAATAGTACTGGCGTACTGGAGGCGCAGGTGTGTGGTCGGCGGTGTACAAGTTAGCACTTCAAATTGGCAGACATTTTGATTGTTTACTTTGGTAACTAAGGTAACCTAGGGCCTACCACAGTTCATGGTAGCAAAGTTTAACCTGCTAGTAGTGATTATAACAATCAAAATGGCGAATAGGCTCAAACAAACAAACACGATCGTGGACGTGCTGTTCCATTTGAGCTAGACCTCCTTATCATCCAACTCCATGATCTGACGTTTTTTTTACTTGATAAACGTATCGACGATAATCGGTTCATTATCATTGCCGTCATCATCTCGACCACTTCTGTCGGTGTTGCGACTTGCATCTTCTCCATCTTCTTCCTCCTCGAACGATGATTGCGGTAAAACATGTTCAATATCCTCTTCCTGAACGTCATCGACATCTTCGTCGTCCTCCATCTCAAGCCTTCCTGCGTTTTCACACGAAACTCCACTGCAGTGCACGCCCCCGTCTGGGCTCGGGGTAGAATTGGGCCCAGAGCATGGCTCTGCTAATCGTACAAGGCGATTCAAGAGAAAAGTCCACCTCGCAAACATCAGCTAGTACGAGGGGTGTATATTACACCTCGAAACTAGAAGCGAGCTATGCCAATCGTTGTCGGGGACACCTCCCCCTTCCCTTGACGACCTCCCCGACGACGTTGACAGTGACACAACGAACGATGACAAAGACGATGACGACCGCGACGTGAGAAACCCCCCTTCCTCCCCTTACTCATGGCTGGCGGCAAAACAGATAAACGTTTCTTCCCGACTGCAACACCTTTCTTGAAACATTTAAAACAGTGTTTGTTCAGCGATTCTGTGATCGTGCACCGTATAGACCAAGGAATAGTTTTGTTCCGGCTTCGGCTATTTCCTCTTGTGAAGCCGTTTCAGATTCAAAAGTTTGAGCTGCTTCCTTCCACAAGGTCTTCTCTATTTTCCAGCATTTTGCATAATGATATTTTTCCCTTGTTGAAAATAGCAGAGGTACAATCACATCCTGAGAAAGCGTGTAGGAAGAAAATGTTATCCTTAATTAAGAGGTTTATTACTATGTGACAAATACAGCATAGTTGCCACCTTGCTTCTTCCCGGTTTTATGAAAAATATTTCTACAGGTGCAGTTGCTGTTAACAGCACAAGTAGGTCTATGTCCTCTCCAACTATAGCACAGTTTTCTTCAGACATCAAACAGTCAATAGCGGTTTGAAAAATCATATCAGCGTCTCCATCAGCATGCTTGACTTCAAAGTCATTTTCAAGGAACTTTTTCATAATGAAGGAAATCAGCTTGTTCTTATTATGACTATTGGTCAAGAAGTTCTCTTGATCCGCAACCAAGTTCATTTCCTCGTGAAATTCTATATCCGGAGAAAACTTTTTGGAATATCTACGAGATCTTTCGGATACTTTTGTATCTTACGGATACTTTTGTATCATGAGTTTTTTTCTGAATATCCATAAAAAAACAATACAACATTTGTTTCCATAGTGTCTTTTGATGGAAGAAACGTATACTTCAAACAGGATCCTGTAAGTTCCCCCAGCGGGCCACACAAAACGATGGAAGAGCAAAATTCCATATATTACGTAGAAACTGCCAGTTGGGACTGTATTTCCCTGATTCTTTTCAAATATTGAATTTATAAAGGTGCCTTCTTAGTTTTTCTTATTCCATTTTTATCAAACAGAGAGAATGGGTAAGGTAATAATTCATACTCAAAATAACTTTCTAAATCTTCTTGCGATTTCACGGAAACTGTTATGCGCTGAAAAAGTTGCAGAGGATCAGCGGCTACGACATGACCTTGAATTTTTTAAGGAATTTTTACCTTTGCTAAAGTCTGCACTCGATCTTTAGTTTGACATCGTCAATTTCTTTTCCATTTTGTTTCTTTAAAGCTCTGCAGCCGACAAGGTAAGCATCATGGGAGTTGATTTTTCATACCCTATACAATCCCACTTGAAATTGACATACACTCGCCAATGATAGCCACGCCTTATTCAATACGTCACAACTACAACCAAGAACAGCAGTCAATCTTGATCTGAGAAAAACACTCTAAAATCACTCTGGGCCACAACCAAGTTTGCAAGACATTTTAACTTGTCTTTCTAAGCGTTGTTGCCAGATTTCTGAAATTATCTAAAACGTAAATTAAATTTTCCTTGATTTTGGAGAGGAAGGAGTGAACTAGCGATAAAATAAGTAAGGACCTTTTTGTAGACAATTAAATATACAACAATATTTGCTTGAAGTAGTTTATTCTAATTTCCACCATTTGCGAGATAGAACTAAACAAACTTTTCTCAGGGTCATTTCAAGGTCATATTATAAGAAGCTCACGCGGTACAGGTGGGGACTTTGAGTATGTTAAACTACATACCCAACCTAGCATATTGGAAAAAAATTCAGCTGTGTTTCATTTTTTCCGCTATTTGGCAAATTTAATTCTATAATTCCTGGGCATATACGGCACCATACGACCGAAGCGTTTGGACTTTGGAGCGGTGCAGTTCAACAAATTCATACATGAAACTATATTGTTGTGCAACTAAATAAGGCTGTGAATTGGCTAAATCACAACCCCATGTGCGGACTGGACTGCCTACCGTCATCCAGCATTCTTTCCTTTTTTGTAACCTTTGAGATTGTTTAAATTATAATTTATAAACGCATCATTTTTACACTGATGCATCTGTTTAATTATAAAACATTGATTATACATTTACTCTTACAATATTGAATTGCGAGACAATACGGACACAAGCGTGGATGTGTGTAGTAAATGTGTGGTTAGTGAATGTGATCGCTCGCATCGCAGCGCTCTCTTTCTGTAATACGGTCTCCCATACTATGTGACTGGGTATACCTATACATACCGTACTTTAATCCGGGGAAATATTTTATTCTAGTGTTTTAGATTAGATTAACTTTATTAAGTTCAGTTTTGAGTTCATCAACTCGGTTACCAAACATTTACAACAATAACCACATATTCTGCACAAATGCAGGGCACTGACAAGAGTCAACAACAACCTTGGTATTTTCTTATGCGCTCTTTGAATTCAGAGACATTTCTAGGCAATGGATTTACAACTCTTTCATCCAAACTATTCCAACTCTTGGTCACAGAACCAAGAAAGGAGTGTTTACCTACATCCGTGTTACATTTGTGAACAAATATCTTCATACTATGATCTTTTCTACCTCTAAATGGTGCAAAAATAATCTTTTTATTTAGGTCATCCCAAGCCGGTTGACCTGTAAATACTTTGTAAAAAGCACACAGTTTAGCATTTATTCTACGTTCATGTAATGATTCCCATCCTAGATCTACCATCATTTCACTTGGACTATGTCTCCTTCCATATTTACCTAGTACCTTTCTAATTGCTTTTCTTTGCACCATCTCTATAGCATCAGTATGTATTTTTGAGTGTGGGTCCCACACTAACCCAGCATACTCTAAACAAGGTCTAACAATTTCAATGTATGCTTTCTCCTTTACCTTTTCACTACATCCTCTCAAGTTTCTCATCACAAAATTTGTTTGTTTATTTCCCTTACATATAACTTGGCTTACGTGCTCTCCCCAATTTAATTTATTTTTTAACAGTGCTCCAAGGTATTTACAATTTTCACGATACTCTAAACTTTCTCCATCAAGCATATAGTGATAAACATTCGTTTTATGCTTGAGTGTAAATTTAATTAGCTGACTCTTAGCTGCATTCATTTTCATTCTATTGGCCTTGATCCATTCCACTATTTTGTCAATAGCTTTTTGAAATCTGAGACAATCATCCATATTGTTAATTCTCATATATAATATGCAATCGTCTGCAAAAAGTCTTATAAACACATCTCCATCCAGACCTATCCCTATATCATTTATGAATATTAGAAATAGAAGTGGGCCAAGAACACTTCCCTGTGGAACCCCTGATAAAACAGCTACTTCATCAGAATATTCATCACCTACTTTAACAACTTGCACTCTTCCTGTGAGCCACTCATTTATCCATTTCACTATTCTTGGGTCTATTCCTAATTCATTTATTTTACTCATCAATATATCATGAGGTACCATATCGAATGCCTTGGAAAAATCTAGTAGTATTGCATCAACTTCCCCTTTATTGTCAACCTCATCAGACAAATCCTGAATAAGGCTTGCTAATTGACTTTCACAAGAATAGCCTTCACGAAAGCCATGTTGAGTGTTTAACAGATAACCAGTTTGTTTCAATTGGTATCTTATATATCTAGAAATAAAATTATAGAAATAAAATTGTCTGGTATGTAAGAGCTTACCTATTTGTGATTCTGCTACTGGTTTTTCTTCCCATCAAAACCCTTCATGTAGTGAGTTTCTTGCACTTCTACTGGCAAGTGATGTCAAAGTGGTACATTTAAAATTAAAAAATAAATACCTATTGATTTATTTTTGCTACAAAAAAGATTGGAATAGGCCTACTAATTTCTTCATACTAGGGTAATTCACAATAGGCATGGGAAAATGTATGTTCGGTTTTACCGATTTGGATGTAGCATCTATAACTCAAAATTTAATTTTACGTACCTCTATAGCATGACCTTTCTGCACAACTTCCATAAGTAGGCCTACTAAAGATGTTGATGATAGGTACCGACAAATGATATCAAGTGGCTACGTTTTGTGTTGAGTACGGTATTGTGTATTTGTTACTAGGAAGCTTCGCAAACGCTTTTTCAGGCGCGTTGTTGGATGAGCGTATGTTTTTTTAAATGAAAAAAGCCTAAAATTGCGATTTTCAAGAGAAATTATTTTTCGATTGCGCTCAAATTTTACACAAATATATAAATTCATAAAATTGAGGTTCTGTGAAAATATCATTACAATCGAATAAAGCATGTAGATGTTACAAGTCGAAGAAATTTTTTTTAAAACGAAAAAAGCGTAAAATTGCGATTTTCATAAGAAGTTATTTTTTGATTGCGATCAAATTTCACACCAATATATTAATTCATAAAATTAAGGTTCTGTGAAAAAATCATTACAATCGGATAAAGCATGTAGGTATTATTAGTCGAAGAAATTTTTTAAAAATCGAAAAAAAATCGTAAAATTGCGATTTTAACTGAGAAATAATTTTTTGATTGCGCTCAAAAAACGTGGCAGTTCTAAGTTCAGAGATTTCGAAGGCCTCCATAAAGTTTCATCGCGATTGGAGTATCGGTTTAGCCGGAATCTTGTGGACAAACACACAAAAATACAAAAAAAAAGAATTAAAAAAAAAACATTCCGGATTTTTTTCTCCAGTGTAGTGAAATGGAATCTTCGCTTCGCTCGTTACGCTCATCCAATTACTGAAACTTGGTGTACATATTTGTCTGATTGCATGCCCACCTTTTTTTTGGCACACTTTTGCTCTTCAAAATGGCACCCCGGCTTGGAATTGATGGTGACTTTTGGGTATTTGTTACACTTTTTATTTAATGAACTTGTAATCAGAGGTCGGCTTGCAATCAGGTAACTACGTAATGGTATTCCATATACCTGGTTTGTACCCTTCTAATCACAATTTGTAGTGTTCTGAGAAAAACCTAAAAAAAAAACTTAACAACATAAATAGAAAAGTAAACATTTAACAATATAATGTGGTAGGTAGCCTATCTCAAAACTGAAATGAGTTCGAATTTTAATCTTCAATCTTCATCTATTGTACAGTTCACAATAAATTACACATTACATCTCAATGTTTCATTAATATTCTTAATTTTAACATTATTCTTATTTAAATTGCTGTTACGAAAATAAACAAAAATATTCTATGGAATGCTTAGTTACATTGTTCATAAAAATATTACAAATCACATATTATTGCTTATTGTTAAAGCTTCACAAGACTTGCTCAGGCATGTATCAAACTTCTGCTATTATTATATTGATGACCTAAAGTTATCAACTATCATCCAATGCATTTCTTTCACATACAGTTTAGACACAACATTGATAAATTTACTTGCTATATTCTAATTTTATTTACTAGGAACAAGCAGTAGTTGTTAAATGTGTGTATCATTTTGTATTGTCTTGACGACATAAACTCAACAAGAATTTGTGTGTTTTCAACATCGACCCATTTCACACCAATAATCTCTATTTTCACACGGTGAAACGGCAACGTCTTCAACACTTGTATCTCGGCACCTTCGGCGTCTAAGCTCAAATAGTCTAGTGTCGTCAAGTTGGCTGCCAACAGGAGGGTCAGAAGTGGAAAACATTTGACCTTGGTAAATGACGATTTCACCCCAGTCACTGTTTTGCTGGATAGACGAAACGTCACCTGAAAAAAAGAACAAAGTAAAAGATGAATGAGCAGATTGCATGTTTGTATGTAGGCCTACTCTGTTCTTGTCTATAATAAAACCATGAAAATATCTGTGCTATTTGATCAAAGAAAACACCAATTATAAAGCCTTTAGACTCGCTAAGTGGCCCGGGATCAATACTGGGAAATGTTCTAGCATTTTTAAGTGTAGCTACATTGTGAGATCTAAGGCACTCCTAACAAATTGTTTTATTGACCATGGTTTATTTTATTTTTGAAATACTAGGTTACCACTTACCAGTACAGGTATGTATGTTTTGTTATTTGGTGGAGTTAGGTAGGCCTAAATGGGTCTAGTTTTCAAGTGAAAATTGCAAGAGAGGGTAGTTAGTCGTAGTTTTTTGAATTTTTTTAATTGTTATTGGTATATTCCCAGTCCACCTCATGACTCATTTTCAATAAATAAACTAATAGATGTACCATACCATATCCTGACCACGTATTAGTATTACATACTACAATGCATATCAAGGCAAGGCACATATTTTTGTAATTGTTCTTCATACTCGTCACTTATAGTCGAGTAATAGAAGTGCAATGTAATGTCCATGGTGCCAGTAGCAACTAGTCCCCTTTTGATTTAAAGTCCAGGGGATCCTAAATATCCTAGTTTGAACTTATAAAAAAACTAATTTTAAGAAATTTAACATTGAGCCAGAGATGCAATAGAAAATATTATAATTGTGTATATTTGGTTAGTGAAAAATGACTTTTTCCTGTTTGAATCGGTTCCATGCCTTCTCATAATAAAAAATTAATAGCACTTGTAAAAGAAGTTACTAATGACAAATTCTATACTCTTACCTCCTTGGGATAAGGTGTGGGACTAAGGCACGCGTTGATCGATAAAGATTTCGATCTGTTTTGCTTCATGAGATTCCTGTAATCTCGGGGATCTGGTTGTATCAACAGTCCGTGCCATCCCAATTCCTTTTCCATCCACTCGGTGTCGGAACTTCTATCCCGTCTATAAGCGCCCGCCTCAACAAAGTTCCCCGCCCGCTTGAAATTGAATAGTTTGGCTATGTATTTACTCTGTGGCGGTATGGCGGAGTGTTTGGCCGTTGCGTGGTTGTAGTACGCGGGTAGTTTGATGTGTCTGTCGCGGATGTAGGCGATGAAGTGGGGATTGTCTTGGTTGACGTTGAGGAAGTCTTCGTCTCCCGTCCAGTTGAACTTGTGTTGGAGTCTCGGGGCCTTTAGGTCCATGGATAGGATCAGGATCATCATGACGACGGTGAACGTCGTGAGGAAGGCGGCGAACGGAAGGAGTTTCCGCAGCAGTCCTGGCGATGTCAGGATGGACATTACACTTTTATTACTTCACCTTGAACACAAAACAGTTAGATTAATTTACAGGCTTATACACATGGGGAAAAATACATACCTTAGGCCCTACATACCAAAATATAAATAAAATATAAAAAAAAACTATAGGCCTAGTGTACCAATACCCCATGGGGAAAAATACAAATTTAACAAACTATGTTGTTAAGAACTTCTTGAAAGTTGTCTAGGCCAAGGTCCGCTTGATCTCCATGCGTAGCTGCTCCACTTGCTAGCCAAAGGTAAAGTTGTTTCCCCAAACGTCCGCTAGGAGATGACCCTGGGGCCCGGAAGGGGGAGCGACAAGCCCTCCAGAAACTTTGAAAATTCAAGAACTGGCACCTCCACCAATATCCTACTGGATGCAAGAACAAGAGACTAACTTTTTAAAATCGTGTAACTCGGCGCCTCCACCTAAAGATCACATGGTGAATTATTTTATTTTTGTGTTCTTTGACGATTTGTTGATTAGGTAGTTTTACTCCTTCTTTTGGGGGAACTTGTTCGGTTGGGGGGGGGGGGGGGGGAGGGGGCAAAATTAAATCTTCATTTATTTGCTGTTTTAGTAACAACAAAAAAACTTCAAAACCTTTAACACAATGTAAAAGGTAAAGTAGGTACCATAATTTTTTGTTTTTGTTTTCACGTATTTTGGAGCGTTTTAATGAAAAACATGTTGATTTTATTTTGGACCCCCCAACCGAACAAGTTCCCTTTTGGGTACAGTACTCTCCCCATACCGGTGCTTATTACAAACACTAGGGGAGTTGGCATTACCTTACAGAAGCCATGCCGCACAGACAGGAAGTATTGTCCACCACCACACACACAGGATGTAGAAGGTGGAGAAACCCCCTATTTAAACCGTACGGTAATTTAATCAAGTTAGGGGTAGGCTGAGCCGGGTCAGATTCCCTTTCTGAAAACAATATTGACCACAAACTTTGCAAGGAACGTATCTGCATAATGCCTACATGTACGTGAACACTAGTTCAACGCCCTGTCTGGCCACTATAACTGCATAAATTACAATATATTGTGGATACTGTAATTATGGAGGATAGTAGTTATATTTACCTCTTGTATCGTTTAAACTTTAATCAATGGTTTAAAGTAAAAACACCAGCAGCTGAAGTGTCAGTTTTGGTTTTGCGCGTAACAGCACTGGCTGATGTCATGTGCATTGAGCGCGATTATAAATTTGGCGCTACTGATTACTGGTTATCGATTAGTCGATTTATTAATTGACAAAAGCGCGCAGACATTTTGGAACATACGCTGGTCAACGGAATGTGTTGATAAGCTGACGGTGTTGAAGTGTTGAATCTGCGTGCCCTTCTAAAAAGTGTTTATCCTTTATTCCACGACTAGAATCACATCCCATTGTGTGCACTCTACCATGCTATAATAATTGGCAATTAACTAGCATAGGTAATTATCACATTGTTACCAACCGACCACGGTCGTACAGACAAAACAATTAATCGCGTCATACAGTTCACTTACCTTGAATTAGGGTGCTGTTATTGTTCGAATATTCAAAAACATGTCACACGGGTCGATGTCGACACAAATGGCAAGTGTAAAAGTGCGTGTGTAGGCACGCGTCGTCGCTATATCTCCACTTGATGTGGCTGCAACGAACCGAATGAGACATTTGGAGGCATGCAAGTGCGGCCAGGTGAGTCAAAACCCGGCAGGTGTGTCAAGGCCCGTTCTCTTCGGCTGTTGAACGTAAGGTCTAGTTTACCGTCTCTTTCAATGGTGTTTTCGTCTTGTTGCCCCGGGCGACAAGGCGGATCGAACCGAACAACCCACTGTCTGCCAGTCGACCGACTGGCTAGCTACTTCCTCCGTTCGTCCGGCCGGCCGGCGTAGGCATGCTATTACACAATAGAATAGAAGAAGACGGAGAAGGAAATAGGGCTATGGTATATCCGAAAAGTGAGAGGGGAGACACGCGAAATTCTAATCCCGTGACTGCCCCGAGGTAGAGCTGTCAGAATTTATCAACAACACGTACACAAATTAATTGAATGGGCTTGCTAAGTTGGAGAACAACATGACAAGGTAGTTTACGTGGGGTGCGTTATAGTAGGCTGGAGGGTTATCGAGACGAGACGACAGGCTGATAAAATGTTGCATAGGAATTTTCTTTTTACTCTTGAGATCAGGATAAATCGAGTTTCTCGATCCAACCAAAAGACAAAGAAACAAGTACCGGTACGTAGGTACGTATAAAAAATAGGTAGGTAATAGTCAGCACATCAGTAGATATAATAATAATTTTTGTAGGAAGCCTGCCCAGGGTGCAATTCATGGTGTCTAACTAGTAACTAGGTATGTTGCGGATAAGACAATTGTGATGGGATGTCCGAGGACTGTTTAAGAGGACTCTATCCCTTGCATTGGCATTAACGGCCGAGGAAAATCTTGGAAAAAACCCTTCAGTCAGAATTACCGGTCTTGACGGGATTTGAACCCGGGACCTCCCGAATCAGAGTCAAGCGCTTAACGCTAGAGCTAACACAGTCTTGTCGGTAGCACGATAGTGGAACTGTAGAAGCTTTGGGTTTCTAGTGTTAGAAACCCAAAGGTAGAAGGTAGAAGCTTTGGGTTTCTAGTGTTAGAAACCCAAAGGTAGAAGAGAGGTGTCACAGGAAATGGATAGTTTATAATGGAAGTTGTTTAGTTCAACCTACGAACTCGGTATAGGTCGGGTGTGAAGGGATGTAGCCAGGTGGATATAAGCACTGAACACAGAAGTAAAGTACCTGTAGGCCTACAAGTGTGCAACTGCAATGTGTGAATACAGAAGTTTACGTGAGCTGTACATTTAAAAGTTTTATGGCATCAAAGTTTGCCCCAACTGGGACTCAAACCCGTGTCCCACATGCTCTTTAGTCTTGACACTTGCCGATTACATACACTTACAAAGATAAATTTATTATGGGAAACCTGCCCCGGGTGGTTGTTTGTATGCCTCGAAGTATAAGCTAGTACAATTTGTGAAAAAAAAAAAACTCGAAAAAACTTCAATCAGGATTGCCGGTCTCGACGGGATTTGAACCCGAGACCTCCCGAATCAGAGTCAAGCGCTTAACGCTCGAGCCAACACTGTCGGTGTCACTTTGTGATGATGCAGTTAATTTGCTAGTCGAGGCGATTATTTGTGATGGATGAAAAATCCGTTCCTTATGCGGGATTCGAACCCACGTCTCTCGGGGTCATTCTGTCGGATCTGCGCCTCAATCGACGGCTAGAAGCTCTGTGGCTAGCAGTCAGTATCACTGCATCATAGAGTCTTTATAATAATGATCAATTTATAAGTCATGTTTCTGTGCAACCCTAGAAATCAAATTAGCGATTAGTGCACTGATAGGCTAAGTTGTCTCACCTCTTTCATGACGTAGGTTCGATTCCAGTCCAATTGTGTCACCTCTTGCAGTTTGCAGAGTTTTCCCCCATTCTGTAATGTGTAGTATTACATGAGCGTACTTGTTTTCTTGCTGAGAATTTAATAACATTTTTTGAGTTGATTTCATTTAATTTGATCCGATATTTCACAACAAGTCACTAGATTAAAAGTAAATATCGTCCAAGTTTTTAGTATATTGCAGCATAACTATTAGGTAACACTTTGTTGATGGGGTTGAAGGGGGTGAGACCTTCCAGATAAAACTGCCTGTTGCTCATTGTTATTCCCCGACTCTGACACGACACGAGACCACATAATTTGTGGCACTGTTGTTACCAAGAAATCCTCGTGAGTTATTTAATTAGCCCCAACCAACCAACGAATCGCAACGTCGACTCTTTCCTTCTTTCAGCCGACTTAGCATGCGCAACTAGTAGGACGATCAATGTCTGATAGGCCTGTATGATAATGTTTATTGTGGTTGTACAACGATTCACGGTATTATGGAAGCGAGACTGAAAAAACACAATTTCTATCATGGATATTGTGGAGTGGAGTTTGACTGTGAGAGTGGGGGGTGAAAAGGGGTGGGTTTTGACCCAGGAGGGGCAGGGGTGCGTGATACAAACTACTATTCGTACGTCATACCAATTACTTTACATCCAAAAAAGTTTGTTAATTTCTAAGTCAACGAATTAAATGTTTAAAAATATATTTATGCAGCACCATTTTTATTATTTTTTTGTTTTTGTGTTTTTTTTTAATGTGTATAAGAAACCTCAATGTAAAATTCAGCAATGTTGTATTTGAGTGTTAAACCGATAAATAAATAAACAAAGGAGATCCAAATTGATATTTTAGTTTTGTCTCTTGACAAATGGATCTTGGCATCAGTGTTGGCCCATGTGGCAATGGCGCAAGTTCGAGCAGTGCATAGATATCCCATGGAGCAGTGTATCCAAGGCACCTGGGTTCGATACCCATCATCATCTGGCCATCACCACTAGTATTGGTCATGTATGTCACTATTCACTCGTCACAGTTTTGGATAGCATCATTCCAAAAAAAAATCTGAAATTTTCTATATTTCTCGTGGGAGAAATGCAAGCCCATCTTGAACTTCAGGTACCGTATCTAACTATCGATATTGGAAATAGAACAATAATTGCACAATAATCCCTTGCATTCGCATTAACGACTGAGGAAAACCAAACCTTGGAAAAAACCTTCGTTCATGATTTCCGGTCTCGACGGGATTTGAACTCGGGACCTCCCGAATCAGAGTAGCTCGCTTAACGCTCGAGCCAACACAGTCGGTTTCCAATGATGAAGACGAAAACAAGAAACACCGTTACACCACTTCCTTCCATTTTAATTAATTTGAGGTAAACGTCGACGTGGGCGTTTTCAAACAGTTTACGCGCTACTTATTAGGTTTGAACAAACAGGGAGGAGAATCTTGGAATCTCGTCTTTACTTTCTAAACTGCAGCTTTAACTCCCGTATGCAAAACAAGTGAAGAAGATAAACTAAAGCTCGTTTAAGTCGCTGTAGAAGTGAGTTCTTGGAATAAAGGCTTTCAGGCTTTCAAACAATACACTCCGCAGTGGGTTAGGAGAGCGATGGGTGGGTGGGATAGGACCCGAGTTTTGCCAAACTTTGCATATGTATTCTGGCCATCAGGGAAACCATTTAACTATACAGGAAGTTGGGGCTCCGCCTACACACCCTTCTCTGCTAGATCTATAGCAATGTTGCATTTAATTAATGTAGAATCCATTAAAATAGGTATATGGATCTTATACACAGTTATTTTATTGAACAAGGTGGTAGCTCTACTACAAGGTGAAGATTTTTAATGTTCTTTTCGAAAGACGAAGAAAGAACGCAAAATGTTCACTCCACTCAACTTTTACATGTATAACGTACTTTGTACGATGCACTTAACACTTAACAATTTATAACTTTAGTTAATAGTTAGTAGTTCTTCTAGCTCTTCTACTTTTCAAAGGATTCCTCCTTCTTGTGTAGCTTTGTCTTGCCTCGTTGTTTAATAACTTCAAAGACATTCATTTTTAGTCTTTGAACTCATTTCTGTATCGCAAAGCTCATTCCGTAGTTTGCATATATCATGGTGCACTACTTGCTGGATCTAATGTACGATTTTACCCGTTGCGCTTTGAACTGATATTAAACAGCAAACGAGCATTTATTGTTCGTGGATTCATTAACTTTATAGCGTAAGCTTTTAAGGCTTAATAAAGCGAGGGTGTTTAATCTCATCCAGCATGCATAAGTAGAATATCCGAGATACCTCAGCTAATTGGACGGTTACCTTTGTACTGTGAACAAGTAATTAAAAATATTATTACTTAAAAAAAAGTTTTACGTGTGGTATGTTACCTACCTATGACTTAAGATAATAAAATTGACCACTAACGAATTACTGGTCACCTTCATATTATTACAAACTTTAAACACAAAAGTTTTACGAGTGTATTACACCCATGATCGAAGGATAAAAACTTCTTCCTGAACCGGGAATCGAACCTGGGCCCCTCTGCGATAGTAGCAGCAACACTATAACCACTCGTCTAACACGCCACGGTGACGAGGGGAGATGCAGTTGCTCTTGACGTGTGTGTGTAGAATGAATCTGATGAGGAATTGCAGTTTAGCGTCTCTAGTAGAAAGTAAACAGAGGTTGGGAAGAAACTAGGAAAGTGTAGAATACCTATTTATTTATTTATTTGTTTATTTATTCATTTATTTATTTATTCCTATTTATTCATTTATTTATTTATTTAACGTCTATCCTATTCAGTTCAAAAACTGATTTACGAAGGAGGACAACTAAATAAATGTAATAATTACATATATGCAGACACAACAATGAACTACAGTTAAGTACATATTGTCAATAATAATATTTACAATAATCTTGGTAACAAATTCAAAAAGGATATCAAATGCAAAATTACAATCTGACTGGTGATATAACGAGAATGACATTACCTGCAATGAAAGGCTTTTTTGAAGGAACGTCCGCCGTAGGGTAAACATCGGTTTTATTAGTGTGACCCTCTTTAGGTGACTGACTAGGTAATTAAGGGTACTTTTAAGGGCTGAATCAGT
Source organism: Sweltsa coloradensis (assembly GCA_024449915.1). Lineage (NCBI taxonomy): Eukaryota > Metazoa > Arthropoda > Insecta > Plecoptera > Chloroperlidae > Sweltsa > Sweltsa coloradensis. The sequence continues at coordinate 17,954 of JAMZAV010000522.1, forward strand.
AGCATTATCATAAACGACTCAAGAAAACCTTGCGTTTCAAATGAGAGTCTCACCCACACCCGTTATACGTATGAGATGAGCCATCTCTGTCCATCTAGGACGTCTCAGTTGTGATAGTTTGGACTGAACCTGAAAGAAGTTGAGAGTGAGAGTGCGAGTGAGAGTGGGAGTGGGAGTGGAGTGGAGAGTGAGAGTGAGAGTCAGAGTGTGAGTGGGAGTGAGAGTGAGAGTGGGAGGTGAGTGGGAGGGGGAGTGAGAGGGGGAGTGAGAGGTGGAGTGGAGTGGGAGTGGAGTGGAGTGGGAGTGGAGTGTGGAGTGGAGGGAGTTCCACAGGATCGGAGAAGAGGCCATGTCGTAACTACCCCCACCACTAATGAGACGACTTCGTGATGGCGTTGTTTGTGTGTGTGTTATTCTTTTGTACAGTAGCCTTCGCCCTTGTCGCGTGTTCTGTAGTATGTAAATCAGAAGAAAGGTCTGTAAAGTGGGAGAAAGAATGTTTTCTTAAAAACAAAAATATGCTAAGATATATAACTCATAAATCAACTCAAAGACAGGGCGTACTGCGACAACAAAGGCGTAGACTGTCAGCTGGAAGTAGGGGGGCGTGATGGGGGGGGGGGGGTAAAACAACTACACTAATGTACCACAAAATAAATTCATTTTTCGTAGAAATCCTGCTCAGGGACTTCCACCAATCAATCGCACTTGAACAAACATAACAAGTATACAGTTCTATTTATAATGCAACATATTGTTATGTTTATGGCGGGAAGATACCTACGGTATTTAAAGAATATGTCGTACAGGGATGGTTTGCAAAACACAATCCCACCATCCACATTTTGTTTTGATTGAGGCAAACGCTTAAAAAAACCTTCAGTCAGGATTCTCGGAGGACGGTTTCGATTCGGTGACCTTCCGAATTAGTCTCGTGTGTATCTCTTCTGGTACCGGTAACCATTAAGTAAAATGTACTATTCTTGGACTTTTTCATACGAATACAAGCAAAACAAATCAATGTTGAAATATGTATATACATATTGAAATTGACTAATCTGATGTTTCCAGTCAATCTATTAAACCGATATTATTTTGATATTTACTCCACGTCGTCAATGCTCTACATAGATATCTCCGGTGTTCGCAGTTGTGGTCATAGAAGGTCGAATAAGCTTTGTTATCACCACTTTTATTACTTCTTTTGTGGGGCTTAGCGTTATTTATGAGCTGAAGGTGTTTGATATGATTGGTGGGTGATTGTACGTCAGATAAGCTTTCCAATTTTTAGCGCCGTGAAAAAGTATTGTGAATAATAATGAATTCACTTTAGCTATGTTGAAGTAAGGGTCCTCTAAACCTCCTTGCGCTCCGGCCTCTAGAGTCCCACATGGAATTCGGTAGAGTTTGTGTTGTCAATAATTTTATTTTTTGTGAGATGCCTGCCCAGGGTGCAATTCATGACCCTCTAGGTGTCTAACTAGGTATGTTGCGGATAGGAAGGACAATAGAGAATGTTCACCAAGTCCAAATATTGATGTTGGTGTAAGAAATGGATAGAAAAACAATTAAAAACATGCCCATTACTGCAATTAAAATTAATTTAAACTAAATATTTTTAATTCTATCCAAGCACATAGTTTGTATTATTTTATTTCCCGCGCAAGCAGTACGTGACGTCAAGCAAAGCTGTGTAATGTCTTTGGGTCTATGAATAAACTATTGTTTTCCCCTCTATTATTATTGGTGCAACTTTCAGCCTACTTTTATAGGGTAAATGAAAATCTTATCTAAATAATAATAAAACATGATTGACGTATTCAGAATGAGTGTCGCCCGTTCACCGTCAAAACACACTCCGCGCTGTATATTATTTGTTTCTAGTTTTATGAATCAATTTCTCAATTGTTACACACGTTTTAGAATTGTGTCATTATACCTCGAAAATTTTCTGCTCTTTCTAGTAACAACGTATTTTTTGCGTACAACCTATAATTTTGTTTTAAAACTGCAAAAACTATTTTTTTTTATTAAACAAAGTTTACGCGTCCTTAAAGTTTTTTCAGTTTTAAAACATAATTATACCGTTTTACGTTGTTCGCAAAAAAAAGTACATAGCTCACGAGAAAGAGCAAAACATTCTCGAGGTAATGACTTATGTTAAACGTGTGTAACAATTGGTAAATATAACCATAAACAAATAATATATAGGCCAACCGCGGAGTGTGTTTAGGCTGAAAAAATAAGTTGGACAGTCCCTGGTTGTCCGAGGACTATTTAAGAGGACTCAATCCCTGGCATTCGCATTGATGGCTGAGGATAACCTAGGAAAAAACTTCAGTCAGATTTGCCGGTCTCGACGGGATTTGAACCCTGGACCTCCCGAATCAGAGTCGCGCGCTTAACGCTCTAGCCAACACTGTCGGTGCGTCAGAGCTGGCTGAATATTTCATAATCTGTGTATTGATTGTTATCGTGACTGGGAAGAGTTAATTCTTGAATGATGGCTTAACGATTATAACAAAACATCGTTCTGGAATGAACGGTTGGTATTAGTTTCTCGTTGGTGGCGTGTAGAACAGAAGGTTGGGGAACGGCTGAAGGAAAAACAAAACCGAAAGAGTTCTTAGAAATAAATTAAAATGTTAAATCCATATAAATATTAATATAGGAAATCACGTCTCACCTGTACTTAAATTTAAGACGTTGGGTGATTGTTGGGCATAGTGGATGGGGATAAAGAAAATGTTCTCGAAAGGTTTCGGTGTGTTCGCATAGCCATGGATGATTATAATAATTGAGATTGTTAGTAAAACATTAAGGCTTTCGCAGCCCGAATATATTAAAAAAGATGTGAAACTTATAATTCCGCCGCGTTGAGTGTTTACACTTACTGAACGATTGAATAACTTACCCTTAGAAAGCAAAATTTGATTGAAATCTGACTTTAAGAAATTTTTTCAATCATTGCGTATCCTAAGTGTATAAACACGCGAAGCGACCCGTTTCACACCTTTTTAAATAAGATTGTTAATATATTAAGTACTACCACCATAAACATATTATAACATATTTGAAATAAAAATAAAATAAATCAATACACTTAGCAACGAACCAACTATAGCTTTTGTTTCTTTAGAATATACATCTTCTAGTGACGATCAGGAGGGTATTGCAACCTCACAGCTTGTTTGTAACATCACATTTCGAAAGACAGTCGACTGATTAGGATTAGTGTGTGGGTATAGTAGGTAGGCAATGTAAAAGACTATCTCATGACTAAACCCCAGCACCCATCTTTTGGTTGAGAACACCCGTAAAAACCTTCAGTCAGCATTGTCGGATGGCGTGTATCGAACGTATTAGAATCGCTCGTTGATTTGATTCCGTGAGCTACCTCTATCGGTAGCCTGGTTGAACATAAACTATCATTATTCCTCGTTTTATTGGTCGGGAAACATTCCAGTAGGTATTGATTACGTGGGAGTCAATCCAGAAATTTAACAAAATGTTTTTTTGTTTCTGGATTGATTTCCTCACAATAAACTATCACGTCTCGCTCAAACTATAGTTCAGGATCCACGCTTTGTCTTGATTGATTGATTGATTGATTGATGTATTGATTGATTGATGTATTCATGATTGCGAGTATGTTCGATGATGGTCTGTCTCCGACACAATACCTTGCTAACAAACTAAAATTGCCGTACCCTCGTGTGACATCGTTCATATTCTAAACACAGTTAGTGATGTCGCGACGCATGAATAAATTGTAGCGCTCGCACGGGCTAGACCTATTGAACGCTTTCGAACAGAATGCCAAGGTATTTTATCGGGGCCTGCAATCACATAAACCTACAATGTTGGGTTCTACATTCAGTTTTTGTAAAAGCCTTCATACGCAAAACGAAGAGTTAACATTAGTTTTGATTGCGTCTTGGACGCACAATTGTATTTTCATATAGACAGAGCTTTAATTTACTAAAATAACAGCCAAACAGTTGCTCAAAAATACTTTTTTTGTATTAACCAAAAAGTTTTTAGTATCGGGTTTTCTGTTACTTTTTGCTTGTTTACTTGCGAATGTAGCGTTCGAGTTTGGGGACTGTTTTTCTGATGTTTGTTTTAACGATTTAGAACGGAGTTTCCCACTCTATGTATTCCTCAATTATCGAATAACGAGTAACGGATACACTTTCAAATTGAGTTTTAGAGGAAATCATGTTCGAGATACATCGAACTTTCCGCTATGATTGCAATACTGTAATTAAGAGTGTGTAAAATACGAAAATACTTCTATTTATTTATTTAAAAAATTAAAACATTCACGACGACAAAAAAAGCAAGAATACTTGCTAACGTTATAGGGTACATTCCGAAAGCTGTTGAATATGCTTTGGTGCTGGCATTCTCCAGCACGTTAAAGCATCTGTAAGCACGATATACTTTCGGAACACGTCGAGCATGAGTATGGCTGTTTCGGGGAGGCGCGCATGCGCGTTGCCACAGGTGCTGCAAATATATTTTACGCAATTTTTAGGTTAAGTCCGTCATATAAGGAATTTAAGTTATTAAGTAAGTGTAAGTGACTTACCGTTGTTTATTCAAGCGGCTGGCTCAGGTAAAACAACTATTACGCAAGTTTTTTTGGGTTTTGTCACGTCAAAGAACGATACATAACAATTTAATTAGGTGATCCGCCATTTTTGATTTTAAAATACCGCCAATTCTCCCATATGCTGGGAATGCTCAAGTTAAAACCTCGAGCATATTGAGTATGCTGAATATGCTCACAAACCATGTTACGGAACGCCAAGCATAGCATATTCAACAGCTTTCGGAATGGGTCAAGCACGCAAATAGCATATTGAACAACTTACGGAACGCAGCCATAGTAATATATTAACACCAACCATCAGTTTTGGTCTGATTTCCGCACATTGCTGCTGAGATAATAATATGTTTGACTGAGCTATAAATAAAGATGTCACGTGCTTTAAATCCAAGTTACAAGCGAGTCTACATATGTATACCTAGTTTGACTGAGCTGTAAATAAAGATGTCACGTGTTTTAAATCCAAGTTACAAGCGAGTTACATATGTATACCTAGTTTGACTGAGCTGTAAATAAGATGTCACGTGTTTTAAATCCAAGTTACAAGCGAGTCTACATTATGTATACCTAGTTTGACTGAGCTGTAATAAAGATGTCACGTGTTTTAAATCCAAGTTACAAGCGAGTCTACATTATGTATACCTAGTATTGAATACGAATATGAGACTTTCGCGATGTGTTGATTTGAATGCATTAATTAAACACCCATCTATTGGCTTAGTTTAATGAAATAGCTTTATTCGATGAGAGCTAAAAAAAACGATTGGTTGGTCCTATTCACTGTTATCTGACAAACAATGGGATATTATACAGATCCTAGTTCATCATGTGCAGTGAGCGTGGCTAGTATGATGATGAATATGTATAAGCTTTTGTGGCTGACTGTAATCCCATATTTGCTTAATTTGCCGCATATTATTTTCTGCGTGTAAGCTTAATTATAATACCAGCTAAATTTGGGCTTTTGTAGTTATTGGTTATGGTTTTAACATAACAATAGCCGAGCCCGTTCTCAATAATCTATGCTGAAAGTTTGTCGACCGATTAGGCCTGTGTGCAGAGACAGGTATTTATTATATGATAAAAACGAATTTTTTTAAAATTTTTACAATCATAATTCACCGCTGTTTGGCAAAACAAAACCAAAAATGCAATGTTTTACCAACATTAGAAAAATCGCATTTCTACCCGCACTCAGTAACATAGGCTTACTGATTTTCAGTGGGGGTCATTAAATTTAAATAAAATACATATTAAATATTTTAATAAATATTGTTAACTGCAACACCTTTACAACATCCTATTACCAAATTTTCAAAGATCAGGGGAAAAAATACACCATGTAACCAAATTTTGAATTTCATCGTTATTCATCGCTTTGGGCATAACAAAAATAAAATTGCAGTTTTTAAACCATATTTCCTGCCTCTGCCTATATGGTAATAATATGTGCTATGTGTGTTGGAAACATGTACGGAATATCCCAGCTGTAAATGTGATTTCGATTTCATCCCGAAACCCATTCCATGAGATCAGTATAGAGAATGTGCGGTTCGACTGGGTATCACAATGCCATTACACGGATGTGGCTTTGTACGAGTTCAACATATGTTTGGCTGAGCTTATACCACTCGGGTAAATCCCGAACTTGTAATTAATGTATTATGGCTTGCGGGGGGAATTAGGCCACGCCACGTTACGCGTATCACCTGCTGCCCATTGAGTGGTGCGAGCGGAATGGAATACAAGAGCTGTGACTTACTTCCAAGTGGTGACTGTCAATGGACGAGGAAACTTTCCATCAAGATTAAACACAATCTGGAAATCCGAAAATTTATAACAATTCAGAATTATATGGAAATGAAAAAAAATCATCTCATCGGGGTATCGAGCCCCGTAGCTTAGAGGTTAAGCACCCTACCGTCAATCCGGAGACCGGGGTAAATATCCCGCTTAGATTTTTTTAAATTTCTGGATTGATTTCCATATAATCAATCACACCTTCGGGAGTGTTTCCTGACCATATAAATTGAGAAACAATTCAGAAGTTTTAAAGTTGCTGCCTCGGTGGTCTAAAGTTGCTGCCTCGGTGGTCTATTGGTAAAGTAAAGACGACCGAGTGACCCGGGTTCAAATATACCGTGCGGGCTGGTTTGTTTAATTTCAAGATAGTATTAAATTTAACAACAATCAGTTTCACATTGTTTCTCTACTAATCAATCTGAGACACTTTTCGCCATGTGTTGACGACGCCGTCGTGGTTGGGGCGTACTAGTCTAGTACCGGGCGTGTAGTTTTATGATTTAAGTTCTAGTGTATCACCTCTTTGTTTCACATATTACACTAGAGAGGTTGAACATAGCTAAAGGTTAACTTAAAGCAAGTATACATTTATGAATATTTACCGTTTTAAATTAATAATAAGAACTTATATTTTTACTTTATTCCTATATACCTATTATGATTATAGATATTTATTAATTATATATTGATATACTTCGGGATCTTTCAGTACCCTTCAATGGCATCAATGAAAACAGAAACACCGTCCTCTCTCAAAAGTCAATATATATATATATATATATATATATTGTTGTTTAAACTTGGCTTTATAGTAGGCGACTATGACGCTGTTATGTTAGTACTTTAGACAGAGGTGTAGTCACTTTTTTAATTTCTGTCTAAAGTACTAATATATATATATATAATATATAAATATAAATATACAAAAATAACGCTGAAAATACACGGTCACTTTCGCTTCTCGCGTTATACACCACTAATTTAAACTATTAATAAAATATGATTTGTTTATTTTAAAGCAAATGTAACAAGAAACAGGTAAAGGTGGATCCACATAAAAACGTAAGACATAAGCATAATGTTTTAACGCGTAGTGTGTAAGCGCGCCGGTACACATAGAAACATAAGCACAAAGAATTTAGCCCAAGATATGACAGTTGTCTTCTAAGTTCTTTGCAGAGTGAACAGAGAGAACTTTGATTAAAGAAGGATTCGAAGGTTATAATAAAGATTATTATTAATAATATAATTTTCCAATTGATGTTGATAATTATGCAAATAATGCTCCAAGTCCTGCCAACTTTATGTATTTATTACGGATGCGTAGTTGACTGTAGTAGTCAAGCCTTTCAAAGTAGATGTAGTTTGACTCAATTTTTTCGTACGTACGCATAAGGTTTTGTCGTAAAGTTGAAAATTATTCAACTTTCTTACGCATTAAAACAGTGCATTATGGGTTAAAACAATGTATTAAAACTAGCGCAGTTGATATTAACACCAGTACGTGTTTCCTATGTTCCTACGCGTTAAAACCTTATGCTTACGTCTTACGTTTTTATGTGGATCCGCCTTAAAACACTTCTGAGAGAACCAGGATAATCACCAATACTCGTGCAGATAGCTTTGAAGTGAAGGTTCAGGGTATTTGGTGGAGGTGCCGGGTCCGCCATGTTCATACTGTAATACTTTACTATCCGGGATGTGTTCTGTTTCCTGTCTTGAACCACTTAGTTTTTGGAAAGTCCAATATTAAGTTTGTCTGTGAGTGAGGCGTTGATTTTGTCAAAAATGTTTATAATTTTCAATTTGATTAGGCTGGGCTTCAATATACTAAGTTAATACTACTTAGAACATGCACTACATTAATCCTTACTGGATATTTTATCTAATATTCAATTAAATACGACGTTGTTTGCTTATGTGATCGAAATTTTACATTTAAATTATAACATATTATTTAAATATAGACATAGTAAAAACATATACATTAATGAAGTCGTATATGTATTATTTAACAAGATTATCATGATTGTTTGGCTAATATTTTTGCCTTCATACAGTGTTGTGGTTTTGTTACATTTAAAATACATTTCAGTACTCGCCCTATGGCTGGGATTAACCTCGCAAATGCTTTTAGTCAATATAGCTGTCGACAGGAATCGAACCCCGACCTTCTTCGTTCTGGGTCACCTCTGTCTGCAGGGTGACCTTCACATTTCTATTCTTAGCTAATAATATCGAAGCCGTAGTCACTTATTAATTCCCACATCGCCTCGTGATTGTACGCTAATAAATAGCAGGCGCAATGCAGGAAACGTGGCGTGCATGTGGAGTGGAGTGGGCTCGTCTTCAAATTACACTGTCCTCACTGCCGTCGGTGTAAGTACACGTGCAGGTTTCTGCACGCGACCGTATACACTCTCATCGCCACACGTGCAGGTTTATGCACGCGACCGCACTCGAAGGAAGCGACCTGGATTCTTATAGAGGGGATGCGCATGCAATTCTCTGGAAGCGAATGAAAAAGGACACGACATTTTCTCACGAATATGAGAATTCTTTATTTTTCTTTTCTTTATCTGTGTCCGCTCTACAGGTATGAGGTTTAGTGGTTTAGTGCATGCAGTCAAACATTGTTCAAGAGGATTATAATAGGGAACTAGCTTCCATTCCAGAAATAACGACTAAAAAATAATTTAAAACATTTTTGTTTGTTTTGGGTTCGTATGGTCAATTTTAATCCGGCTTCCCGCTAAAATACATCACGCAAAGTAGTTGACGTCATGACGTCACAGCGCAGTTGGGCGCACACTCAATACAAAGGAAGCTCGCAGACCGCTCCTCGTGCTCCTGTCAGTTGTGTTATCGCTTAGATTTCTAGATTAAAAGAAATGCCGCATTATAAAAGCTACCATAAGGGCATTTACATTTACGGTTTAAGGAGTCAGCCTTGTCAAAACCCTGTTCAGTCATATTTGTAGCCTACTTAGGTCGGTACTGTCGAGATAAATTATGAGTACAAGGCGGCCATTTTGAAGGATCCTAAGGTGAGCATGCTGCGAACTGCGTTCGTGGGAAGAAGAATGCCCCTCTTTAGGTATTGAAGCATATAGATAGATATAGTGACTACACTGGGGCGTCCAGGGTTCGATCCCCGGTGTAGTCACTTTTGTAATTTCTGTCTAAAGTACTAACATATCAGCGTCATAGTCGCCTACAATAAAACCAAGGTTAAACATCATATAGTACTTATTTCTATCTCTATGATTGAAGTAAGGACAATTGTGAAGGGAATTATTATCCGATTATAAAATAACGTTCGCCTCTCTAAAACGGTACAATCAACTTGTATTGATAATGTTGAGGCTGCAACTGTTAAACATTACGACTATCTTCTCACTCAATAAAAGAGAAGTGTTTTTCTTGTAACGCCCTCGTGGCGTGCAACGGTCAAGAAGATGATGAATACCGCAAGGGCGGGGTTTGTACTAAATCCCCACGAAGATCAAGCCACACACTTCGCCGCCATTATTAGATATTAGATATTAGATATTTTTATTCACTTAGACTAGTACAGTGTACAAGTATAACTCTTTGCAGAGAAAGTGAATAGTCTATAATTAATAATTAATAATAAAAGTGATAGTAATTATAATGATATACACAGTGTTAGAAGAAAGAATAGTTGGATATAAAGCATAATTGATAATTGATATGGATATTGATATTGATATGTATGATGATTGATAATATTGATATATATATATATATATATATATATATATATTAGAATCACAATTGTAAACTTGTCGGGTTATTTCGCCACGTCGATTTGACTTACCCATGTCAACGTTTCTGGACCGCTCTGGGTCCTGTCATCAGGACGACTCGTCCTGAGTCCTGAGTCGTCCTGAGTCGTCCTGATGACAGGACCCAGAGCGGTCCAGAAACGTTGACATGGGTAAGTCAAATCGACGTGGCGAAATAACCCGACAAGTTTACAATTGTGATTCTAATACTTCGGGCCACGAAAGCCTTAAAAACTTAAATATATATATATATATGATGATTCATTAATTGATTAATAATGATAAACACAGTGTTTATGTTAAAGTAGAGTAGATGCAAAACAATAGCATGCGCTACTATAGACTAGGAAAACGCTAAAGACTAGGAAAACGCTTAAGTCCCGCCGCGTTGTTGGATGAGCGTAATTGGTGAATTGAGCTGCCATGTGTTTTGCGGATTTTCTGTTGTTCTGTGAAAAAATCAGAACTTTGTTGAATTTTTTTAAAAATTAAATCAAATTAAATAAAAAATTAACTTTTTTTTTAATTAATCGTAATTTTAAAAAAGAAAAAATCGTTATATTGAAATTTTCATAAGAAATAATTATTCGACTGCGCACAAATTTTACACGAATATATTAATTCTTAAAATTAAGGTTCTGTGAAAAAATCATTATAATCGGATAAGGCATGTAGGAGTTATAAGTCGAAGAAATTTTTTAAAAATCGAAAAAAATCGTAAAATTGCGATTTTCATGAGAAATAATTTTTCGATTGCGCTCAAAAACGTGGCAGTTCTTAGTTCAGAGATTTCGAAGGCCTCCATAAAATTTCATCGCAATCGGAGTATCGGTTTAGCCGGAATCGTGTTAACAGACAGACAAAAATACAGAAAAAAAAAAAAAAACATTCCGGATTTTTTTCTCCAGTGTAGTGAAATGGAATCTTCGCTTCGCTCGCTTCGCTCGCTACGCTCGCTACGCTCATCCAATAAAGAAAAGTTTTATATAAAGCAATTTTTGATGTGATATTGTGATAATAATTGCTGATGGCACAGAAAACAGCAATGATGTACAGTAGAATGTGTCTAGTATATATTGATATTTATATATACTAGGAAAACGCTTAAGTCCCGCCGCGTTGTTGGATGAGCGTATATGGTGCATTGAGCTGCCATGTGTTACGCGGATTTTCTGTTGTTCTGTGAAAAAATCATTACTTAATCGAAGATTTTTTTAAATTCAATAAAATTCAATAAAAAATTAACTGAATTTTTATAATTAAATTAAATTAAATAAAAAATTAACTTAATTTTTTTAAATTAATCGTAATTTTTAAAAGAAAAAGATCGAAAAATTGCAATTTTCATAAAAAATAATTATTCGATTGCGCTCAAATTTAACACGAATATATTAATTCATGAAATTAAGGTTCTGTGAAAAAATCATTACAATAGGATAAAGCATGTAGGTGTTATAAGTCAAAGAATTGTTTTAAAAAAGAAAAAACCCGTAAAATTTCGATTTTCATGAGAAATAATTTTTCGAAAACGCTCAAATTTCACACGAATATCTTAATTTATAAAATGAAGGTTCTGTGAAAAAATCATTACAATCGGACAAAGCATGTAGGTGTTATAAGTCGAAGAAATTTCCAAAAAATCGAGAAAAATTCTAAAATTGCAATTTTCATGAGAAATAATTTTTCGATTGCGTTCAAAACGTGGCAGTTCTAAGTTCAGAGATTTCGAAGGTCTCCATGAAATTTCATCGCAATCGGAGTATCGGTTTAGCCGGAATCGTGTTAACAAACACACAAAAATACAGAAAGAAAGAAAGAAGAAAAAAAAAAAAAAACATTCCGGTATTTTTTCTCCAGTGTAGTGAAATGGAATCTTCGCTTCGCTCGCTTCGCTCGCTACGCTTGCTACGCTCATCCAATGATGATTGATTGATTGATTAGTGTTTATGGTAAAGTAGAGTAGATGCAAAATATGCCCTACTAGATTAAGAATTCATATAGAATAAAGAAAAATTGGATATAAAGCAATAATTGATATGATATTGTGATAAGAATTGCTAATGGCACAGAAAACAGCAATGATGTACAGTAGAATGTGTCTATAGTATATAATTGATATTTATATATATATATATATATATATATATATTTATTTTTTATTTACTACAATTCAGAAATTAAAAAAGTCCGCCCCAACCGGGAATCGAACCACGGATCTCCCACATTCCAGGTGGACGTCTTAACCACTAGACCATCAGGACGGGTACATTTTAATCTCTGAATTGTAGTTGCATTATACATCTGATAATATATATATATATATATGTGTGTGTGATGATTGATTGATTAGTGTTTATGTTAAAATAAAGTAGATGCAAAATAATAGAATGCCCTACTAGATTAAGAATTCATATAGAATAAAGAAAAGTTGGATATAAAGCAATATTGATGTGATATTGTGATGAGAATTGCTGATGGCACAGAAAACAGCAATTGGAGGATGTACAGCAGAATGTATCTTATAAACCTGCACAATCCAAGGAAGCGTGTAAGCACATATATATACGCCGTCTTGCTGTTGAGCCAGGCGACTGGCTGTGTTTGAACCAAGCCAAGCTAGAAAACAAAGCAATAATTCAGTTCAGAAGTATTTACAACGAAAGAGAAAAACAACTTTTTAAGACGTTTTTATTCGCATAATAAAAGAAACTGAATAATATTACATTTTCAAGAAAGATTTTGTCAATGTTTCAGGAGACAAAACTACACAAAGATATATTTCTCTAAGGCTATCATCACTAGGATAGATTATTTTTTCGCCTTTACTCGTAAAAGGTGAAAGTTATGACATGACCATTTCTATACTCAATACTCAACGACGGTTACATTGCTACATGTTACACTTTTGTGCTCCTGGTGAAGTGTATTTTTCGTTTTGTAGTAAACGGTGAGAGCTCGAGCCAGAGTTTTTTTGTGTGATTATTACGGCACCCTTCATAGAGGTCCCGACGCCGACTATTCCATTAGATCGCCGCTACTTTCAACTGGTCTATGATGTGTGAAGTATTGTGCAATACTCGTACTTGCTACCACCCACTACGTCACAAACTTCTTTAACGTTTTCTTCAAGATTTGCGTGAGAGCTTCTTCAACTCTTGTCGAAGGCGCAACTTGAAAAAACTTTTAATTTTAAAGTGTGTTTGCTTAAAAGGGGTCATTGAGGCTGGCGCGGAGACGAGTTTAAACGCTCAGCTCTCGGATTTTCCCGGATTTTTTTTTTAGCAAATTATTCTTTGATGTGCCTTTGGCACTCCTCATAGTTTTTACCAGAAACTCATATTACTAGTTAATTTTTCCCAAAAGAAAAACACTCTCAAACCACTTTAATTAATTGATAAGTTTTTTAATGTTTGAAAATAAGGCAAGCGCGACGCAACGAGGTTGGGTGTTGGTTGGTTTGAATGGGAACTGTTTCTCTGGGGTAAACTCAACACAACGCCAGACTGGAGACGCAGACCACGTAGTTCAAGAGAACTGTATTCCCCTGGCCTTGTTACATTGCACTGGCTTTGTGCTCCATATCAGCAGCAGTGCTCACTCCCATCTCGCCTGCTGCAGCGCTTCATTGTTGTACTTTACACTTAATGTAATTACCCCAGTGGCTGGGCTCTCTACTTTCATAGGGCTACCAACCTTCCAATTATCCTCCCAAAATATCCTTACCTCAGTTCAGCTTAGCTCAATTGATGAAACAGGGCAATGTTACTGGATAGATTTTCTCAGAAAAATATATTTTTTGATCTTTAATAACAATGAATTGGGTTTGCAACAGGTGTCTTGGGTATCAACGTGTTTTCCCCAATTGTGTAAGTATTTTGTAATCTACGTCAAATCCTATTTAACCGACATATTCCGGTGGATTTAAGACAATAGTGAGTGAACTTTGTAATTTTTGCAAAGTTGAAGTTTGATAAAATAATGAGAATGATGAACGAATACAAAACCATAGATTCTAGATTCGAGCCCGTTCCCCCTGAGTCGTACGCTTCGGAGCTGCACTCCCACCTTACGAGCCACTGCGGACGGCGATAGATTTTCGCTGAAAACGTTTTCTCCATCAAGCTGTTGAAACACAATATTTAGTACCCAACAGTGCATGTGAAAATGTATGGAGTTTTCCCTCTATGGGAAGATAAAGATCGCTGCATGCGAAGCCAGTATATTCCACCGCCCTCTAAGTGCAGCACCACCACAGCCGCCTAGGGTGCACCTTATTCACAAACTCGACAACCTCAGAGCTTTCAATAATTAATTATTCGTCCCAATCTCGCCTCCGTTAATAACTAAGGATTAATTCCCTCTCCGGGAATTCCTGGAAACTTTGCGCGAATTGTTGATTCTCCAGTCTCGCTACTCTCCCGGTTATGGCATTGAATATGAATATCAAACGCCTCTCTATAGACCAACTTTACCCTTGTCATTTATACACTGGACTAGTTCATGATGTGAGTGATTTGCATGGGATTAGAATTTGGTAAGTACAGTTTACAGGGTAGGCCAAGCAATGAAGTTCCATTAGAGACGGTTTAGAACAAAAATTCCGGGCAAGCTGAATTTTTACATAGACCTTCCAGAAAGCGTCGTTAACAAAGGGAAAAAGTCCTGAAAAATCGGACTGGAGCGTTGGCAGCCATCTTGGAAAATGTCTGCACAAAAGTGGTTGTTGTGTGTATATCTTCAAAATGGCGGAAGAGACAGCGGTTACGCCACAAATCATTGTTTATAGAGTACCAGCTGATTTCCTCATTTCCGCGCCCATCATCAAACAATGCAAACTTATTTGCTTGGCCTAGGGTTTCAACGTGTGAATATTTTAATCTCCATAAAGCTTAATTTTTATAGAGCACTCCGCACAGAGGAAAATAAACAATCTTAAGTTCAGGTTTTATACCAACAAAGACATTTAATTGATTGATTGATTGCTTAATGTCTCATATTTATGCACTTTGGCTAATCGAGACGATGAGTGGTGATAGATGAGGATGAAGTATGAACAGAAGGGAGGAGGGGAAACCCGTTACCGGCACGTAGCCTACTCCTTTCGAAAAGTACCAAGGGGACCAACGGCGTAACCTTGACAGTCATATAGGTTCCTCCACAAACCCGGATTGCCGAGAAGACGCCGATGAGAACGAAGCCGTTACACTAGCTTTCGAACCCTCCATCTGCTCTAGCCAGCGCTATACGTGAGTTTCAGGGCTAGTGGTCACCCACTCAACCCATGACCACGCCCGATTCTGCTTAACTTCGGTGTTCGAGTGGGAACCGGTTAAACGAGCTCGGCTAAACCGCTGGCTTCATTAAAAAACGGAAATGAACGTATTATTTATTTTTTGTATTGTTGATGATGTGTTTCTAAAGTTGTTTCGTTCCATATTTTGGGTACTCCTTTATCCTCTTTTGTGGCATCAGTTTTGTATTTTAGGTACAGCTTTAGTAGTGATGGTAACTAAGACACCAACTATTATGTAAACCTAAATACTAGTGCACTTGAAAAAGTTGTTCGAGTAGATTTCTTACCAAATACATCAAATCTGACCGCTTTATTTAAATCACCGGTCCATCTCGTAAGCCATGGTCTATATTATCTGATAACCTCACCACCTGTTAAACAGGACACCGTGGTTGTACAAATTGCAATTCCTTTCAACTAAAGTATCAACATTTGTGCCTTTTAAAATAGCTTCGATAACTGAGAGGCCAAGAACATGAGAATAAAATAAATTGCTGCAAGTGTTTGGTGGAGGCGCCGGGTACAGAGGTACGTTTGTGAATTTATGTATCGTTGTGTACTTTTTGTTGCATTTGCCACACACACAGGAAAATTAAAAGGAAAATAATTGTGTAAAACAACTAAAAGGTAAACAAGCGAGCTGCTCTAAGCTCTATAAGATTTCACTTGAGATGAGACGAGCTCATTCCGAGCCCTGCGATTGGCTGTTCACGTTGCACGCTCACTCTTGGCCCGTATCTCATCACCCGGCCACATTACCCTTTGTAGTAGCTAGGTAGGCTTATATCGATCTACACATTCAGGACAGAGTTACAGCTAAAAGATAAATGTAAATAAAATACTTATCACTTTCATTATTCGGAAAAACACTCCCGTAAGTGTAATTGGATGAGCGAAGCGAAAACTTCAATTTCACTGACCCCCCAAAAAATTTAGCTCCATTTTTTTTTTTTTTTTTTTTTCCGTCTGTTTGTTCGCTCGATTCCGGGCAAACGGCATATGCGATCTTGATGAAAATTTGAGGGGACCTTCGTTTTCTCTGAACTTAGAGGTGTATTGTTTTTGGGTACAACCGAAGAAATATTTCTCATGAATATCGTACTTTTACGAATTTTTTCGATTTTTAGTGCGATATTTTCGTCACATTTGGGCCGATTCTGACCAAACGGGTGGGGCTACAACGTTCATATTTCACATTGACATTAAGATTATGGTGTTGAAGTACCCTTTTAAAGAAAAAGTTGAAAAAGTTAGCTAGAATCTATAGAAATAAAGGTTTTAATATTAGTTTTTCAATTTTTAGTGCGATATTTTCGTCACATTTGGACCGATTCTGACCAAACGGGTGGACTACAACGTTCAGATTTCACATGGACATTAAGGTTATGGTGATGTAGTACCTTTTGAAAGAAAAAGTTGAAAAAGTTAGTCAGAATCCACAGAAATAAAGGTTTAAATATAAGTTTTTTGAGGTTTATATAACAATTAACAAGAATAACAATAGAAACTTGACAACAATCACCTTCAATGCATTCAAAAAGCACTTGCAAAGGAAAAGTGCAAACAAACGCAAAAAAACGCAAACAAAAAACTTACAAAAAACCGCTCATCCATCAACGCGGCGGGACTTTAGCGTTTTCCTAGTTGAATATGAAAATCAATCTATAAATAACAAACTCCAACTCAGCTGGGTATCGAACCCGGGTCTTCTGATTGCCGGTCGGGTGCTTTACCCCTAAGCTACGTAGACGATATGGGTTGTTGGTGCATTATTGATCTGAATACATTGGAGTAGTACTTCAACGATTCTGCTGCTTTTGAAACTGACCAACTAAACATTAATTTTATGTGAGCTCGTTGATACTTAAATTATTGGATGAGCGAAGCGAAGACTTCAATTTCACTGACCCCCCAAAAAATTTAGCTCGGGTGTTTTTTTTTTTTTTTTTTTTTTTCTGTCTGTTTTTGCTCGATTCCGGGCAAACGGCATATGCGATCTTGATGAAAATTGAAGGGGACCTTCGTTTTCTCTGAACTTAGAGGTGTATTGTTTTTGGGTACAATCGAAGAAATATTTCTCATAAATATCGTACTTTTACGATTTTTTTCGATTTTTAATGCGATATTTTCGTGACATTTGGTCCAATTCTGATCAAACGGGTGGGGCTACAACGTTCATATTATACATGGACATTAAGGTTATGGTGATGTAGTACCTTTTGAAAGAAAAAGTTGAAAAAGTTAGCCAGAATCTATAGAAATAAAGCTTTTAATATACGTTTTTTTATTTTTTGTGCGATATTTTCGTGCTATTTGGGCCAATTCTGACCAAACGGGTGGTGTTACAACGTTCATATTGTACATGGACATTAAGATTATAGTGATGAAGTACCTTTTGAAAGAAAAAGTTGAAAAAGTTAGCCAGAATCCATAGAAATAAAGCTTTTATAAATAAAGTTTTTTGCGTAAAATAATTACAAATTGACAAGAAACAATAGAAACTTGACAACAATCACCTACAATGCGTAGGCAGCTAAACAAAGCAATTGCAAAAGTAAAGATTTCCCACGCAAACTAAAAACTTAAAAAAAGCTCATCCATCAACGCGGCGGGACCTTAGCGTTTTCCTAGTTACAAAAATTATATTAGCCAAAAACACAAAAACACAATTTTTTGCCGTTTATAAGCATCTACATGGCAAACGCTATTTTGTGCGGTATCTCTCTTTAATGCTATAAGAAGGTCCTCGCGTCTAGATAGAGGTAAAGCTACTATCCGAGTCAGTTGCGGCCAGTGTCCACTAGATACTTATGCTGAGCTGCTGTAGCTGTTAGGTATCTAGTGGACCCTGGTTGCGGGCCGTACAGCCGTGTATATTACCCACTAGACCGTGGAAGTGGCTGTGATGCTGACACCGTCCAGTCGGCGCAGTAAAACACACGTAATAGGTGGCTCAATTCCGCCGCTACACCAACCAATCACGTCGCCTGAAATTGAGCTCTCATTCTGCCCGCAGATTGATAAATTATATCTCTCCCCTCGACGCAAGATTAATACAATAGATTGTATTAATGTTTCCCTTGGCCAATCAAGTGTGTAACCTACAGGGTTAGGCTGTTCTAATAGCCAATAAAGTTGATGGGAGATTCGAAACTAACTGTTATGTCTGGATTATGTTTGCTTCTTATTGAGCATTTGTTGGCTGGACTTACCCTTCATGGGCGATATAGCTAGAAACCAATTTTGTTGTGCCGTAAAACACACACGAAAAAAATAAAAATGTTATTTAACGTCCCAAGTATAATGACAAGAATATAGTATATTTTTGACAACAACAATCAAACAACATCAGAGGAAAAAATAATTTTAGCAAGGATACCCACTGTAGGGTAAACATTAGATTTACGCTTTTTGACCCTCATTGTTCAGGGTAATAGGGAAATGAATGTCCAAGGGCTTATTAAGAAGACTCAACCCAGCATCGCCCCACTTTCATTCAGTCATGATTGCCGATGACGGGATTCGAACCGGTGACCTCCCGAGTCACTTTCCCACGTGATATGCATGTGCTACAAGGGAAGATTTGTTGATCAACTGAATCTCCTAGCGTCCTTTAGGAGAAGCTTACTGCAGCGAGCGAGTGCGGAGAGATTGAGTTGACCTTGGTTGGAACTAGGGGTGAAGTTTGTTTTCTAGTTCCACATCTTCCAGCCAGGACGGATATTAACCCTTTATAGGGCAAAAGAGATTGACCCAAAATTTTGCTTTCTAGCTTCACAACAGCTTGTAATGAATGAAGAAGAAGAATGAAATATTAGATTTTTTAAAAGATTCTTGCCTTGATCTTTTAGGAATAAAATGCTAATTTTGGATTCCAAATTGACATCAAAGTTTTTTTTGCAATTTTTTTTTTATTCCCATTGTTTTCCATGTTCCATTATTGAATCTACTACAGGCAAACAAAATAATCTGGAACATCCCGATTTGTGTTTTTGAGTGTCTTTACACACATTTGGATTTTTTAAACCATTCCAAAAATCCTACTAGTCATTAGAATTTAATATGGAAAAATTCTACCAATTTCATCAAAACAATGCAGCTTTTTACCCGTGTTAAAAGTAAAAACAAAACTGGCAGATTTTATTATGTTTGAAAAGTGGTGGGAAATAATTATCCCACTGCCCTATAAATGTCTCCCTCAGCCCGAGGCTCACAATTTCTGTGTCATGTGCTCGTAACTAGTTAAAGTTCATTACCGTAATAAATCCACGGGACACTTTTAGGCTTTTAGGGTCTTTCAGCGCTGTCATGTTGATCATTCCATTCCTTACTGTTGAAAGTGGTGGCTCATGCGTCACGCGTAAGACTCTGTTTCGCGTAGTCACGGGTTCAATTCCCGCCACCGGTAAACCTGACTGAAAAGTTTCTCCCGAGGTTTTCTCCAGTCGATAATGCGAATGCATGGGATTGATTGCTCTTAAACAACCCTCGGACATTCTTTTAACAATTGTACTAACTCCAATATACCTATAATTAGTTGAGACCCGAAGACGGGCATTCATAAAACCCTGGGCAGATTTTCCCAGATACATTAAAAATAATCCATCCCTTGCTGACCCAAGATTGAACTCTAGGCTATTCACGTCACTGACCCCGTTATGTTTAACTAACCTTGAGAACCTCCAAGAAGAATCCATCCCTTGCTGACCAAAGATTGAGCTATAGGCTATTCACGTCACTGACCCCGTTATGTTTAACTGACCTTGAGAACCTCCAAGAAGAATCCATCCCTTGCTGACCAAAGATTGAACTATAGGCTATTCACGTCACTGACCCCGTCATGTTTAACTGACCTTGAGAACCTCCAAGAAGAATCCATCCCTTGCTGACCCAAGATTGAACTCTAGGATATTCACGTCACTGACCCCGTCATGTTTAACTGACCTTGGGAACCTCCAAGAAGAATCCATCCCTTGCTGACCCAAGATTGAACTATAGGCTATTCACGTCACTGACCCCGTCATGTTTAACTGACTTTGGGAACCTCCAAGAAGAATCCGATCACGCAGTCTTGATTGATCAATAACTTCTCATCATAAATATTGATAAGTTCTTGAGTTAGCGTGCCGAGTTGATGATAATACGTGGTATCCAACACAAATATAATATGATTCACGTCATAGGGTCGGATTTATTACAAAACTGATTTACAACATAAGAAATTCCTCATGTTGTGGAAGCTGTGACAACCTCATTGTAGCAATTATGTCCAATCCCATGAGGGTTCTAAAGTACTGTTGTGATGCTAACGACTAGGAAAACGCTTAAGTCCCGCCGCGTTGTTGGATGAGCGTAATTGGTGCATTGAGCTGCCATGTGTTATGCGAATTTTCTGTTGTTCTGTGGCAAAATCATTACTAAGTTGAAATTTTTTTTAAATTAAATTAAATTCAATTAAAAATTAACTTATTTTTTTAAATTTTTTTAATTAATCGTAATTGTTAAAAAAATCGTAAAATTGCGATTTTTATAAGAAATAATTTCTCGATTGCGCTCAAATTTTACACTAATATATTAATTCATAAAATAAAGGTTCTGCGAAAAAATCATTACAATCGGATAAAGCATGTAGGTGTTATAAGTCAAAGAATTGTTTAAAAAAAGAAAAAACCTGTAAAATTTCGATTTTTATGATAAATATTTTTTCAATTGCGCTCAAATTTCACAAAAATATCTTAATTCATAAAATAAAGGTTCTGTGCAAAAATCATTAAAATCGGATAAAGCATGTAGGTGTTATTAGTCGAAGAAATTTTTTAAAAATTGAAAAAAAATCGTAAAATTGCGATTTTCATGAGAAAAAATTTTCCGATTGCGCTCAAAAACGTGGCAGTTCTAAGTTCAGAGATTTCGAAGGCCTCCATAAAATTTCATCGCAATCGAAGTATCGGTTTAGCCGGAATCGTGTGGACAAACAGACAAAAATACAAAAAAAAAAGAAAGAAAAAAAAAAAAACATTCCGGATTTTTTTCTCCAGTGTAGTGAAATGGAATCTTCGCTTCGCTCGCTACGCTCGCTACGCTCATCCAATAAGAAGAAATAGGTTACACAAAGATGTCTGGTAAAATATGTTTTGCTACAAACATATAACATTTTCTAGTAACCTGTCATTTGATTCTACATATTATACACAAAGAATAGTCTGTATAATAGGTGATATCAGTTTCTCGTTAAACAAGATCACGCCTGTATCGGGGGAGAATCCTCACTTTACCCATACGACACGTAACGTATGTGACCGGCTGCATAACTGGTACTTTATAAGATATTGTCAATTTCAATTCAACTTTCCGATTTATTGAGGCTTTGTGTAAGGAAGTGAGATGAATTTTAAGAAATTTGTTCTAGAACAAAGTTGTTTAGTATTCATAGCCTAGGGTATTTCTCAAGACCTGTAGTTACAAACGTTTAAGTGGAAAACATAAATCTTGGCCTTTGTTTTTGTCAAAAGTAGGCCTACTTTTACTAATAATTTCACATTTTTATCTTCTACAAATATAATTACAAAAAAATGGAACATACTAGTTGCAGGAGCTAGAGCAACGTGTGTGTGTGTAAGGTTCGATTGATGATATTATTGTCCAGAGGCGAAAGTAAATCCTCCAAATCTTCTGACGGATCCGAGAAACATGGTCGTTTTCTTCGCCTTTGATTCATCACATTTATTTACCGAGATATCGACAGATAATGTTAGCCACAGACAACATATTTTTCTGACAGGACAGTTTTCAATCAAAGTTTCACCATTTAGACGCATCCGAAAAAGCGAAACCCACTTATAACTTACGGAATGAGATTGGGATTACCAACTGTACTTCAAAGAGCCTTTCAATAGCAGACCCCACCGTGCGTGTGTAGACTACATTTTGCTATACTGTACTTTGGTATTTATGGTTTACAAATACTCACAGTGTTGGCTCGGGCATTAAACCCGAGACTATGATTCGGGAGGTCCCGGGTTCAAATCCCGTCGAGACAGGTAATCCTAACTGAAGGTTATTTCCGAGGTTTTCCTCAGTCTTTAATAGAATGCAAGGGATTGAGTCCTCTTAAACAGCCCTTGGATATCCCTTCACAATGAATGTTCTATGCGCAACACTTAGTTAGACACAGGGGCATGCATTGCACCCTGAACAGCTGTTTCCCACGAAAAAACAACAAAATAAAACTGTTTTTCTGAGGATAGCTCATATAGTTCGAGTTACCACGTAAAATACAATACATAATATGTATTTTCTATACTTTTCGATGAAGCCTTGAAACGTGGGTTCTAATCCCGTATCGGGCATTTCATTATTAGCCACCATCCCCATAAGAACCACTCTCTTCTCTAATAGAGCGGGTAGAGAGAGATAGATAGCTTCTCCAACAAACAAGAAATCTTCTTGAAAGCTATCTACCACATCCGCGCAAACTGGCGGAGTGATAATAGCATTGATAAGAAGACAGCCCACAGGCGCTAACGATACGAATAACTGTTCACTTCTGCAGATCTAAGTATAAACTAGACTCGATCTATTTCAATAGAGTTCATAAATTACTTTTGGCTTACTTTTGGACTCAGATTAATAAAAATATTCTTCGGAAACCTGCCCACGGTGCAATGCATGCCCAGATGTCTAACTAAGTATTTTAGAATTAGGACAATTGTGAAGGGAAGTCCGAGGGCTTTTTAAGAGGACTCAATTCGTGCATTTGCATCAACGACTGAAGAAAACCTGGGAAAATACTTTCAGTCAGCATTGCTGGTTGGCGGGATTCGACGCGGTGACTTTCCGAATCAGAGTCTTGTTCATTACGGTTGAGCCAACGATGCAAGTAACCCTTTCAGGCCCAAACGATTCGAGTTCTTATTATTTTTCTAAGAATTTTAATATTTTTTAATATTTTTTTAATCATCATTAAGGAATTTTAGGGAAATTTTGGAATTTGAATAAAGCTTAATTTAAAGTAAAAATAACTAACAAATAAACTTAATTTAAAGTAAAAATATAAATTTGAAATACATTCCTGAAAGTAGATTTTTCCTGATTTGTTTTGCATATTTTGAATTTTTTGTACCTCAAATAATAACAATACATAGTATTTACTACATTTCCGGGACAAACAGAATTTTTGACATTTTTAGCCTTTTTTGCAGAAGTGTATTTTCAATCTTCTCTAAAAAATTTACTTTTTGTCCCATTGGAATGGGAAAAATGTTACTTTATTATTAAAAAAAAAAAAAATGGGGTCAAATCCGTTGGGCCGGAAAGGGTGTCTTATACGTACTATACGTTAATAAAGGGTTGTTTTTTAATAGTAACTGGGCGACCCAGGTCGCACAGTAGTCGACCCGGCTTCACGGTTTCCCCGTCACGTGACATGGTCACCCAGTGAGGTTCACCAAGGTATAATTAAAAAACACACCCATAATAGTTTACCACCAGCGTAGATGAAGCCACGTGTAAATGTAGGTTTAACAAAACAAACACAAGACAGTCCCCACTCACGACGCATGCACGCACGCACGCACGTGCACGCGTGCGCACCGCCTGCTAGACGACGCCTGGCGTCCCGCTCCTAACCTCGGTTCAGTACGGCCAGGGCGGCGGTGGGAACAGGTCGTCGCTACACACGTACGACCTCGGCGTCCGACATGACCACGACACTCGTGTTTACATCGCCTAGATCACAACCCACAAGAATTAATTAATAACAACACATTTATAAGATTCAAAGATCCATTCGTAATTATTCTCACTGTTTATTGTTGTTTCAAGTTATAATCATTGCGTAATTTTATAATCGTTCTTAAAACGTATATACGTTTGTATTTATTGAAACCGTTCGTATTCGACGTCGTAGAATTTCGTCAAGTAAAACTAGAGATAATTACTGTTAGTTTGACTGTGGAGTCAACTGTTAAGATCGCTGATCGCTTATATTGGAACTTTGATCACCGTTTCAGAATCACGTGATGGGAGCCAACCAATCAGGACGTTCCGTTGACAGGAGCACGTCGGACGAGGAGGGTAAGCAACAGTTGTTCATTATTTCCTGACTAGTATGTGAGAGTTTATTCGGGGTGTTTTGTTTAGAAGTGTGTTGCAAGTAAAATACACTTGTTGCTTTAATCGTTGTTGGTCGATTGTGTTGATGGAAGGGCGGCGAACTTTGTTTTACTGCGTTGAAAAGCGGAAATTTATTCAAATCTATCTTTGCAAATTTGTTTGAATACTCATTTGTCTTACAACTCTCGGATGCCTAGGCAATTTAGAAAATAAAAAACAGAATTATTCTCATTTTCTTACAAGCAATTAATTTAGGTTTAAAATGCATGCCTCCTACGATCTATTATACATCCCAAAAATTACTGATTGAAAATCACATGTTACAAACTTAAAACTTGAGATTTGAAACAAAATTGTAACTAGTTTTATATCTAATACGATATTCAACCAATCAGATACCCTATGACTATAAGGTATGTGACGTAGCCAATCTTGGCAAGATACGATACAGTTTTGGCGGGACTTTTATTTGGGGGTTAAGAAAGACGACGAAATGATAATTAAACTTGACTTTTAACTGAAGGCGCAATGTTGGTTAAACCTATATCTTCATGACGGGAATATCTCAAGATATAGATACTTATTAAAAAAACTGTTGATTGCATAAAGCTTTTATTTTAATCATTCTACACGAGCTAACACAAACATTATGAGAGTTTGAGCTGCAAAATAAATAACTGTGTTAATTGGCCGGAGGTGCAATAAATTAAACATATTTTCCGACATAGAATGAATGGAAATCATCTGCCGCATTTACTTGTAGCAATGTGGCAATAACATCTCAAATCTGCGCTAGATTAATTGTTTCTACTTCTTTTACCGCGGTTAGTTCGACAAAGTAGGCAAGAGACATGACAGTGAACAACGCTTCGTCCTGGTCCCATTAGTCTCGCACACCCGGCAACCTTCATATATTAATCGAGGGAATGTCTCTGTTTCGCTCCCGTGCAATTAACTTGTTAGCTAATAGAAAAAAGACATAGAAGTTATGAGCAACCACAATCATCAGACTTATTTTAACAGCTGATAACTCTTTGTTGCACGATATTTGTTTGTTATTAATCATTTGATGAAATTCTTTTTTTTTTAAATAATGTAAATGTTTTTGGTTAAAATTTTGGAATGGATATAAATTCGAAATTAACAAAGATAAATTCTTGGTGTAAAAAAATTTAATTATCTTTTCTTTCGGTTACCTTTTGTTGTTTTTTTTAAATTTTGTCTCAACATCTATCTCTATTTATAAATCAACCAAAGTTCCGGGACATTTAAAAAACTGCTCGTTTTTTTTTTTATCATTTTGTACACTTTTTTTGCATTGTGCATAAAATCTTTGTCAGGCACTGCGTAAGTTAAAAAAAATCAAAGCAGTAGTATCGAGTGAAGTCTGTATTTTCCGTAGAAAGGTGGTTATTGTTGTTAACTACCATGAATTAAAGTATTTGAAATCAGCTAGTTGGTGGTCAATATCAGTAACCACCGTGTCTGAAAGAAGTGGAAGACATGAGAGATATTTTTTACGAACTACCCTTTATTTATGTACGTCGGTTTCTGCACGTCCAAAATATCAGTTCAATAAACAAGTTTTTCCAAAGACCTGAATATTTAAATGATCAGGAAACACTTAAGAAAAAGAAATCAATCAAGAAATTATAAAATCCGTCACCGCCCGTTATCGAACCCGGGTCTCTACAGATTGCCGGTCGGATGCTTTACCCTTAAGCTAGCGAGGCGGTCAACCTAATTACGTCTGGATGGTCTGCAGATTTATAAAATGGGAAGTTTGTGACGTATTTTACATATTCCTACTTTTACATTTTGCTCTCCGCATGCCTTTACTGGCCTTTGGGAATAAAATATGTTATTACATAATTCCTGCCATCGAAGTTGCGGTTTCAGCAAAACGTTAACTATTTAGAAACAATAAGCTCGTAATATGAGCAAATATTAGCTTATACGGTTTCCAAATGGATATGAATGTGAGGCGTACTCGGGTCGTTTGGCGGCGTCGCAAGTTAAAAAGCAATAAGCTAGCTTATTGAAAACCATAACCTAGAATAAGTTCGGAATTATGTTTCAAAATAATAAAATGTAATAGTACGTGCACCATGATTGCCTCTCAAAATGTGTACTTGTCTGGAATAATATGTCGTGGGAAACCTGCCCAAGGTGCAATGCTTGCCGCTCTTCGGTGTATAACTATAGGTTTATTGAAGATAGGACAATTGTGAAGGGATGTCCGAGGGCTGTTAAGAGGACCCAACCCCTTGCATTCGCATTAACAACTGAGGAAAACCTTTAGTCATTGACGGGTTTTGAACCCGGGACCTCCCGAATCAGAGTCGAGCCAACACTGTCGGTGACCTGATAAGATAGTTCTGTAGATAAGTGGACACTCTGCCATACCATCACACTTGGAATGTAGTTGATCGTGGGACACAAAGTGATAATGGAATGTCCTTCTGGCTGCTCCATCTTTGTGACAGCATCTCTTTGATCCTGGACGTCTCACTTGTGTTTTATACGCGCGTCTATGTCGCGTTCCGTGGCCGGTAAAACCAGCTCACTGACTAGGGAAGTTCACAGCGATGGGACAAGAGTTCTGTATCTCTTATTGTCACACAACAAACTCTAAACAGAGAGATTTAACCAACAACTTCAGTTTGAAAAAGACTTTTGAATAAAAGTCGAAATATCACCAATAAATATTGATAAAGAGCAGTGTTATGTCCAATAAACACTTATTTAAAGAATAAATACCTGTTCTCTTAGTTTCTTCATCTTATCTAGAAAGATTTAAGTCTCATCTTACATGGACGTAAATCAAGCTTAATAATTTCTTGTCAATACAGCGAAGTTCTTAACTTAAAAAGAAGGATCCTTCACCAAAAGTAATTCTTTTCATCTTCAGCAGCTTTTTAGTCCTTGATACAACCCCCATCAAGTGACATTTACTAGTGATATTCGTCATATTTACTAATAGGTCACCTTACAAATTAATAATTGTTTTGGTTGGTATTTATTCTTAAACATTGAGTTATTGATTGTCTCGTTACATTTGTATGTGTTTGTTAGTGTTGCCATATTTGCAATGCTAGCGTTTGGTGATGCATTAACATTCGTGCCGTATTCAGGCATTTGCTCAAATAAATAATTTACTAGAGCAATTTGTGCTGGACGAATATTTAACTAACGCAGTTTGTAAACACAAACGAGATGTATGAATAACGCATTGTTTTCATTTAGACGAAAAATGTGAATGTACAGTGTGTACACTATTTAGTTGACCGAAATGTTTCGCAGCTTTGATGCTGACAAAATGGCCGTTTAAACCACTAAACAGATGTTGAAACCGTGTGCGATGAGAAATAGTCTAGTACTTGTAAATGTGAATATGGAAATGGACAGAAATCAAAAGACTGACTGAGTGATTTTAACGCACACTGAGAGAACGTTAATAAAGAATCAATATATGAGATCCAGTACGAGTATTCTTAAATTAATTCGTTGATCACGAATTAAAAATCATGATATCTCCGTAACTTAATCAATTTTGGCGAACTGTGGGAATTTATTCAAAGTGTACACATTTTTATAACAATAATGCAAAATTTGGTAACGATATTATTACCAACCGTTCAGAAGAAATCACCAACACCTGAGTGCGCACATTTTGGGTTGGGCCAAGCTCAAGTCTCATAAGCACAGTGCTAGCGTGGGTTGGAGAATGTTTACAACAAAACTTATTTGTGTACGGGTCTACTTGAACAAAGAAACATATCGTCTTCTTTAAAGATTTTAGTAGAATTTTAACTAAACGGATTTCACTAAAGGACGTTGGGCTTATACCTAACAAAAAAGAATGCGACAAGAACGTACAAATACATACATTATCAATGCATTTAAAAGAGTTTCTTCACACTTTGGTCATGTCTGTACCACTTATAGGGTCTCTGCATCGAGCGATCTAGAACGGCCCCTGGTTCATAGATCGCCTACAAAGTAAGCCACTCTCGAGATATCGCGTTGAAGCGTAGACCACCCCATGTTCTGCTTATTTATGCGTCCGACACTCTGGCACGGGGCTGTATATTATCTGTGGCTAGGGCTACGACCGCACGTCGTCGTGTTATATACCGTCGTGTTACAGGCGCGGTAGAGGGAAACCGAAAAGCCGGTGGGCAGTTTGCAGAAACTCGGAAAATATCTAATTTTGTTATATCTGTTTCTGTTATTTCATAAACACCTTTATTCTAAAGTGACAATAGAAGTTCTGACGTGACAACGCACATATTGACGGATAGCATCGCTCCATAATATATGTTACAATATTTGGGAAACCATTTTCTTATTGCACATGTTGAATTTTATTTCTATTAAAAAATATATATTTTTGTGGGATGTCCGACAAACTAAAGGTATATTGGTGATAGGACAATCGTGAAGGGATATCCGAGGACTGTTTAAGAAGACTCAGTCCCTTGCATTCGCATTAACGACTGGGTAAAGTCTCGGACAAAACTTCAGTCAGGATTACCGGTCTCGACGGGATTTTAAATCCGGAACCTCCCGGATCAAATCGCGCGCTTAATGCTCGAGCCAACGCAAACATCTAGCTCGATCGAGTGATAAATGTTTAGTATGCATCACGTGACACGATAAGTAACGAACAATACTCCGACTGACTTGGTGTTTCTTGTTGTGCTCTCAATAGGCCCGCGTCGATGTATGAGCATAAGGATTATACCGAATAAGTTTGGCAACCATGGGGTCAGGGGGTTTTACCCATTTTAGACATAAAAAAACCCGGCACCTCCACCAAAAACGCGAATTTAACCATTTAAAGGAACGTATTGTTTTATTTATGTATTTTTCTTCGACGATCTGTTGCTTAAGTAGCTTCGCTTCCTCTTTTGATACTCCCGTACCCTTGCTTGTAATACACGTATGCCCGTCAAGTGTTTGAAAGCAGGCGCGTAGGAACGTCTTGAAAAGTTGGGGGGGGGGGGGGGGCAAATCCAAAAGAAGGTTTTGTGGGCGGAAGCTGGGGTCTGGGGCGAAGCCCAAAAAAAAGCCCCCAAAATTTTCACCATACTACAGTTAATTTGTAATGTTTTAACTGCACTCGGACTCTGTAAACAATGTTTTATAGCAACCATCTGCGATCTAAAATCTCAAAAAATGAACGTGAAGTGGCCCATTTTAGTAAATTTCAACCTAATTTTTTATGTAATGACGAAGCATACAAGCAAATATATTCGTTGAACCAAGGTGACTGTCGAATGGTGTAAGTGAATGTGCATATTTACAACAGAAGTGGGGGGGTCAGCGTGAAAAGTGGGGGGGGGGGTCAATTCCCTCCATTCCCCCCCCCGTTCCTACGCGCCTGTTTGAAAGTGATGAATGTCTTTCCTAAAAACGCGACGAGGGCTCCTTAATATACCCTCCTGACAGGTAGAATGTAATACACCCCGTAATAAACACCTGGTGATGAGTCTCCCTGTCACCCGTGCACCCCTATTCACGTTACCCTGTCACAAACATAGCCGTGACGTCATCAGCCCTCATTGTGTTGCCGGAGAAAGTACTAGATAACACACTTTGTGTGAAAGAGAGAGAAGCAGTTTCAAGATATACGCATCAGGCTCACTCGGAATTGAATTCCAGTCTTTTTGTTCTTGAAATGTTTGCCTAATGGTATTTCCCTGCGAAACCATGAGCGTTGTTTTAAGTGTAAACGTTTGAATTGAATTGAATTCATTCGGAATAATGAAATTGGGTATTGTGGTTTAGTCTGTGGGAGAATGGATGTGACAGAGCGGTGTTTTGAGAGGGGGTTATTGTGGAAGTAGAGATGCTTTGGGAAAGGGATACAGCTAAGAGGTCGATGAGAGAGAGTATTGAATACGATCATTGAATTGAGAGATACGCATGAACTTCAGCGGGAAGGAAGCGAAGTTGGCGAGGAATATCTAGTTCAAGAGTTCTGCCAAAGTCAAAAGTTTAACAGCCGTCCACGGTAGCTCAAAGCGCATGGCTCTACGAGAACGTGGGTTCGAGTCTGTCTCAAGGTGGTTCTTTTGTAACCTTCATCGTCATTTATCACCACTCTCGTATCGAATAGCTTTAGTGCATTATTAGAGACGTTTAACCACAAAAATCATTATCATCAAACTTTAATTATCCATATTTAGGGGTATTTAACCGCAAAACTTAAAAAAAAAATTTCATTCAGGCTAACTAGTAATGAATTTAGCAACTAACAGAAAAATTATTGGGGCCACCATGACCTCCCAAAAAATTGTCAAACATGACATTTTTCGAGCTAGGTCCCACCAGCAAAAATCTCCCATTAGAAATAACACTGGGACGATCTTTTTGCCCCCTGACCTTAGAGGATTTTGATCCAAAAAATATTGGCCATTGTTGACGTACTCTACAGTCTTTTTTGTAAATTTTCTATATTTTGTTTTGTAATTTGGGATAGTAGTTCGGTCAAAATATGCTGATTACCAAGACGGGGTGAGATTTTGAAATGCATATTTTTGCGTGTTTTAGGGTATATTTGGGCACAGTTTCAAGACACGATGTTATAAAGGGGCATTTTAGATTGGTACTGTGCTCTAGTATCTATCTGGACCAAAAAAGAAGCAGGTTAAAGCCAATCTAAGAAATTTCCCAAAACACAAATTTCCCCAAATTCCTGGATCAAAAAAATTGAAAAATTCGTGTTAATTTGCAGTTACAAGATATAATTATTTAAACTATCATTTTAGTGTAGTATTGTGCTATAGATCATGACGTGATAAAAATCAACTATGTTGAGAAACATACGCTCGAAATATATCTTTTTTCGCGGATGTTAGTTTTAAACAAGCAAGGGGACAAGGAGAACCCTTAACAGGGAGCGACGCTTCTTAATCAACAGTTTGTTGAAAGAAAAAAATAAAATAAAACAACATACGTCAGTTATTTTTGGTGGAGGTGCCGGGTTCTTAAATATACAGTACTTGAGTGAGGATAGCTCTGCCCTCTTGACTACCATGTGTATCATCCTTGTCAAAGGTCAACAAAGAACACACATTAATAGAAAGTCGTGCTTAGTTTTTATCGTTAGACGTGACACACGCACAGACGGACGGACAGACGGAAACTTGATGCATGTAGGGTAGCTACGCTCCCTAATGAAACGTTCAAGTGTGAATTAAGTACACTGCACACATAGTTCAATAACATTTCTTTATACGTATTGTATTTTTATTGTACCAGTGATACTTATTTCTGTACAACCATCACTCAAAATTAATGTGACTTGCGAACAGAAAACACTCAACCGCACATGCCAAACGCGTTCTGCACACGACTTCTGGAGATATTTATTCTGAGAAGGGATGCATTACACGAATGTTTCTATATCCATAAGAATAATGAAAACTCGACAGCTCGTCTGACAGACTTGAAATGCATTCTCCACGTTTCCATTGTCGTCTTCTGCTTCGTTGAGAGCTCGTCTGCCTTTTTGTTTGTTCCTCAGTTCGCATCAAGAAAAGTATATTATTGTTAGAGACACCTCGAGTTTTAAATAAAATATGCAGTTTACCCTGTAAAGAGCATTAGCTTGTACCCCCGGGACAACTCTGAGCCCCCTCTTATCCTGAGCTACGTGTTTTAAAACAAGTGACAGTCTAGCTAGGTGGTTCCCTGTCCTGCTACTAGGAAACGTAGAACACTACTTTGCTAAAGAGGTTTCTATCGAATTGTGTGGAAGACTTAAAGTGACAAATATATTTCCCGGTCAGGTATAAGGGAAGAATATAATTGGATCATGGGTTCTACTGAAAATAATTGACATGACTGTTGGAAGAAACTACGCCAACTGAATAATGTACAAAATGTGACAAAAGTATTTAATAAAGGGGGAAAGAATTGAATCGTTTTGTAAATTTTCGTCATCCTCTCAAATATCGTCCTCACGACATAAAAACATCATCAACACAACAAACATCAACAGTTTGGGATACACATAATTGGACTTTTCGAGATCAAATCAAAATCTCTATTTTTAGAATAAACACTGTTACAAGTATACAAGTTTATAAGCCTCCAATGAGACAAGTGTCTCGCTGGATGGGACTTTTATTTTTTAATTGTTCAATTTGTTAGGAACGTAGGATAGGGTAGGAGATTGGAAACACTAAAATATATTTTATAAATCATAATTAATTGAAATGGTGGACTAAAACTAAAACTATATATGCCTTAATTCAGAAAAGAAGACACACAGACAAGTATAGGTTAATTGATCTAGGATTATGATCACGGTCACATTAAATTAGTTAAATTCTTCTTTAAAAATGGTTTAATGCCTCAATTGTTTTATTATCGATTACTTATTTCACTGTTGTTTTGACATTTGAGATGTACCCTACATAAATAACGACATGAATTTCCCCACCTCATCAAAACTCTTACACCCTATCTCTCCCAGTGAAATTTTAATCTTATGAGTACGAACTCTCTTCTGCCACCTTTTACTTGGTTATACTATAGACTTCCCAGATAAACATTATGCCTGCAATCTCTCACTCCACTAGGCATAAGTAAGTCTACGTGTAAGAAGATATGCGAGTATTGAGGGTCGCCTTTATGTTCACATTTCACCACACCGGGAGCAAAACATCTCTCTCTAGATTTACTTTGGTGCTTGTTCCACGTTCTACCTGAGACAACGGAACTCCGCCACCCTTTGAACTTATCAACTTTACAAGATAGGAAAATAAGATGAAAAATATTTAGCGATGAAAACTCGGAAAATCTTGTACGCGATAAAGAAATTAATGGTGTTTAATATAATGAAGTTTGAGACAGGAAAAAAGTTCACCTCTACATCGGAAAAAAAACTTTGCTGAGCACGTACAAAGTACGTAAGCTTTTCTCACGAGTTGAAACATGGGATGTTTTTCATTCACATCATAAAGTTCAGAATTACTAATTGAGCACAAATTGAGTATTGAACCCTGGAATCCCTTCCGGGCTGGAGACTTGGTGATACATGATGCATATGTTGTGCTGTATGGCTATATTATATATTAGGTCTATGACTAAAGCCGCTGAGTGCTACTGGTTACAATAACTAAATAATAACGATAATTTTTATGACTTCCCAATAAGTGTAAAAAAATCGCATTTATTGTGGAAAACTAATCCGAGTATTGCATGCCCTTCTTCATATGTTTAACCTAGGTATTTTGGACTTAGGTTAGTTGTGAAGAGAGTTGATCATTAACACTCACAACTTCTTTAGTTAACAATTGTATTGAATCCCCGTGTCTCTGCCCCAGTACTAGAGGTTTACCGGCCGACCATCTGGTTATCTAGTAGTTCGATTGTTTAATTTGTAATTAAGTTTTCAGCAGTTGTTTTATCTGCTGCAAACGTACCTTATTCGTTCGAAAAATATTACCGCACTCTATTTCCACATTTCAACTCAATTCCGCTTTATTTATCGCAAACATAATGGTGTAACGTTTCGTTTGAAATACTGCTTGAAACAGCGGTTTTGAGCGTTTTATTTCTGTGACAGCACAACGACAGTTTCCACAATAAATGCATCTGGATTAAGCGTTTACTGTAACAACAGGTGTGTGTGCAGTTGACACTTCTCTCGAGTACCACTTTTGATTTATTGAGTTCGTATTTATTGCGGCGCGTTTTCACAACTCGGAAATAAAATTGTCATAATATTTTTCATACTCCACTTTAGTGTTTGTATATTACTTACGGTCTGTTTCCGTGACGCTTCGTTAATTTATAAGAAGTTATGGCACCTCCGACCAACGCCTCTTTTTTTGCAATGAGATATGTATGAAGAGGAGTACCTCACCTGCTGACATCCATGCCCAATTCAGGATTCGAACCCGGGACAAGGAGGCCATGGTTTTCTATGCTAACGCACACGCTTACTCGACCATGGCTAGTACACACATTCTAAATTAATGCCCCCCCCCCCCACTGAAAATCAGTTATGTGACTGAGTGGATAGACTATAAATACCAATTTATTCATGTATTTATTCTGTAACCGTTGGTAAACGTGAGTATGTTCCGTTGATTTCAAATGCGTCCACATTGCTTCCAGAACATTTATTCGGTACTGTCTCGTGTGGATGTTTCGAATTTAAGGTAATTATTCTCGGCCATGCAAACAAACCGCATTTAAGCCTGGCCGAGAGGGAACCCGCTCTAAACCAGGAGATTTGCTCTGGCGCGTCCTGGAAGGTACGTACGGCTTCTAACTTCCCTAGCGAGTCTAACGAGGCTAACCACGGCGACCGGGCGGGGGAGGGAGGATAAACCATCAGAATCCAGCCGTAGAACCCTGACACGTTACACCTCGCATCACGCGGTGTATTGATGACTGGTGGCGCAGAGCAAGACACCAGAACACCATTAACACCGGATCCATTCACTGGCTTTGTTTTATACTCTTTTCTAGCGCTTGCTCTTCAATAATTATTCTGTCCTGTATTCGATACGGACACAATATATCACTCTGTGGCACTTTTTCGTCCCTGTTTCTTTCTCCCCCTCCCCACTGTCCCTCCCTCCCCCCCCCTTTATACCGGTTGTTTCTTCCAGGCACTCTCACCCACCGTGTGGATTTCCCATTACCCTCTCTCTCCACCACTCACTACAGGCTATCATCACATCTGCTATTGCGGTACATTCCAATTCCATCAACCCTCTCTCTCTCTCTCTCTCTCACACACAACTCCACACCATCTATCTTCGTTCCCGACGCCCCCCCATCAGATCGGTCCATCGGATTGATTAAAGGACCCTAGGGCTACAATTAAGTGACATTTCGTTAGTCCTGGTCCCATCACTCAGACCTCTCAATCCTGTTGTTCTCCTCGTGATGTCTGTACCACTGCCTTCTAGATATTTCAAAGAGGAAGCGAACTGAAATATCTAGGAGGCAGTGGTTTGTACTAGATACAGCACCTCATGGAGCCATGGTCCTCTTCTGACCGGATCAGCCTGGGTAATCCACCCCTGACAGGAATCTTAGCTGGATGATATCTCCGAGATTACTCTGGTCCGTATTGTGTGCGAAGTACTTCTTTCAGTGCACACTGAGACAAAGTATGATGCTATAAAATGACCGAGATCTGTTCTTTATATTAAATGTCTTTCTCTGTAGAACCACGTATAATATTACCTCAAGAATTTCGTACTTTTATTTTGACGTATGAGTATCTTTTTTTGATCAAAGGTCTTTTTTAAGGGGACTAACTCAGTTTTGTGGGAAGAATAAAAGCGAGTAATTATATTTGAAGGATTAGCTTCCTGCATTTGTCTTTTTAGTTTTTACTGAAGAAAACGTTGGATAATAACATTCATTCCTTGAATTTTCTTTTATAATTCAAAACCATTATTTAACGTTGTTCATAATCAGCTCGTACTATTGTTTTAATACTATAAATCAAAAACTTGGAAATTTCAGTCTCATTCATTAAACACTGGTCCTCATCGTACAACGTGGTTTTATCAAACAGATCTACACGAGCTTTATCATAACTTCTCAACTTCGACAACACGCGCGCCCTCTTAGCTGCGCTCTGATTGGTCGAGGCTGATAATGATACCGCTCTTAAACGTGAGAAGCGTCACGCAAGGCGCTGACACGACTTTCCTCGGGGGATTAATAACCAACCTGTTGCCAAGACCGCTATGTCCTGGGGACCGACTACTTGAGTATCGCCAACATCTCTACCTTTACACATAGTTTGGAATTCCTTTAAACTATGGAAAAAACAGCCCGTACTCATAATTGTTTCCCCGGATGTTTGTTTAAAATTTTGTACAATCGGTTCTGTGGTTCGCCCGTTTTCAACCGCACATACAGATTTCAAGGTTTGCTCAATCTCCCAGCGAAATTTTGAGCAATTTTGAGCTTGGAGATTCGGTATACCTTGGTCACTGACGTGCATTTATCGCTTCATTCAAGAAATGGTTCGATAATAAAGATTTATTCAAGAACAAAAGCCATTGTCGTTCAATTAAATTCTACACATTTTCGTCATATTTTTAATTTATTTTTTCTTGTGGGTTTGAATCGATTTTGCTGGAAATGTTAACAGCACACATAAATGTTTCCCCGGATGTTTGATTAAAATTTTGTACAGTCGGTTCAGCGGTTCACCTGTTTTTCATCGCACAGTCTCGCGTGGAGCTACTACTAACTGTATTCAGTAAATTAAAGTGATTTCACATCCAGTTAATCATTTCTTGCCATGGAAAAAGGTCATATTATTCCAAGTTATTATTTTTAATTAAATTCACATAACAGTCCTTAATTCAATCATAATGCTCTCAAATTCGCTCCATTGTCATAAACAAATTATTCAAACAACAAAATGTTTTATGATATTGGTGGAGGTACCGGTTAGAGCGAGAAAAGTTTTAACTCCATAAGAATAGCATTGTTGGTGGAGGTGCCGGGTCTTCATTTCTTCATTTTATCATTATCTAGTTTAATTACGGAGGGAGGTATTATCGTGGTATTTTTTCAAGTATATCACACGTGACTGTGAATTTATCAAGTTTCTTTAAAATATGCCTAGGTTAATGTTATATTAGCAACAAATTGCATCTCGATACTTGTACTTCCTCGCACAATTTTTTGTATATTATACATTTAAAAAAATAGCATTTTTCTTCGTCAATCATTTTATCCTGGCATGACCACAACAGTGCATTGGTTTGTATTAAACGCTATTTGTAAACTCAAATGGCATGCGAAAGACACATCGATTATATGTAACAACTCGATCGGACTAAAAATGTGTAATAATTGCAATTAAACATCGCACTGTACTGTATGCATACAACACACATAACAAAAACTTGTAGAAATACAGCCAAACCTTACACACTCAAAAGGAATGAGATCTAAAAAAAGGGCCAAGCTCATCTACCCTTCCAC
Organism: Sweltsa coloradensis; assembly: GCA_024449915.1. Classification (NCBI taxonomy): domain Eukaryota; kingdom Metazoa; phylum Arthropoda; class Insecta; order Plecoptera; family Chloroperlidae; genus Sweltsa; species Sweltsa coloradensis. The sequence continues at coordinate 55,575 of JAMZAV010000522.1, forward strand.
ATAAACGTACAGTGTCCCATAACAGCATCCTCGAAAAGCTTGGCAAAATAGAATTTGCGATTATTAATTTAACGTAATAGTTTATCCAAGTTCTTTTTTTCTAATTAATTTAAACGTAATAACATGCAAATTCTATTTTGCCAAGCTTTTCGAGGATGCTGTTATGGGACACTGTACGTTTATGTGGAAGGGTAGATGAGCTTGGCCCTTTTTTTAGATCTCATTCCTTTTGAGTGTGTAAGGTTTGGCTGTATTTCTACAAGTTTTTGTTTTGTTTTTGTGTGTGATCTCATTACTTTTTCAAGTTCCATTACAAAATTATTTGCTAAAATATAATATTTTTATCAAAGTTGATTTAAATTCTATGGTATTAGCAGTAACAATATAGGATGTAAAATATCTAGACCCGGATTCATGTACATCCTGGGTATAGGTGGTATAACCATGGTATAACGACGGTATAAGGACTGGACCCCAATTCTTGAGTTCGTGGGAGATGAGTTGAAAACGCAATTTGAAAACGAAGTCGTTTTCGTTTTCGAAGGAATTGGTATTCTTGAACGGTATCGTGGAAAACGTCATGGGTTGTGAGTTGAAAGCATTGATATTAAACCCCTATATATAGGATGTCTATGGTTGAAAGAGTATCACGAAATCCAAACACTTTAAAAAGATTTGCGTATAGCAAAGAGCTCGAAAAAGTTCTATATTTATTCTAGATGGCAGTGCCTTCATAAACGCGGGCCAATCGAAAGACAAGTTGTATGAAATGATTTGATTGTTGCAATTATGTAAACAAACAGTTGAGCAAGTTCATATCAGAACAATGTTGTGCTGGCATAGGGTTGGCTAGGCTTGTCAAACATTAGTATGAATTTTACTAGTCCTATAGCCAAATGGAACTTTAGACCTACACTTTTGCATTATAAATAATTTTCCACATCTGGGCCTAGGCCAGGGACGGTTTCTCATTTGTTTTATGAGAGTATAATGACACCTTTTCTCGTTCCACACAAAGAAGAAAAATTTTAAATGTCCGCTATTTGTTTACGTATCGCACTTTCCCGCCTAACTCTGCTTATACCGTCAACAAGTGTCAAGTAACTATGGTTACTTGTTGATTGTATGCCAAGTGTTTAAGGCTTATTTTAAAACCTTTATTTGGAAGCCTTCCAACAAACTTTTTCAACTTTTTTTTTTCAAAAGAGACTATATTTCTATAACCTTAATGTCCATGTAAAATATGAACATTGTAGTCCCACCCGTCTGGTCAGAATCGCGGGCCGACGTATTAGATGTTAGCAGTAGCAGTAGTAGCAGTAGTAGCAGTAGCTAACAAAATCCCACAAAGGTATGTAAATGCAGCCAATAACTTACAAAGTAAATAACAGAACCACTAAAGGATACCACCAACTATGCGAATTTGATTTATAACTTTATAAATAATTAAATATTATTAGATCAATTAAAATTATAGAGGTAGTAATTTTTCCTGAACAAACAGAAAGCACGCCATTAAATGGCGGCGCAGACTTAGTTTTTGTTTAAAACAATAATGCAGTAAACACGGCCCATGCATTTTGCTAATAAGGCCAGTTGGATCTTTTATAAGTAATGCCAAGGCTACGATCAAGGTCCATGAATCTCTTAATAGAAACTTTCCCATACTACAACTAATGTTACTGTACACCTTTCACTGCACCACAGCCATGTAAATCAACAAATTAACAAACAAATATTGAAAATTTGCACAGTTTTTGTTTATCGTTTTTATATAGTGACAGGAGTTTCGCGAAATTTTGCGAAAAGAAATGAATAGGTATATTATTTTAGTACATTTTTGTATAGCCTAGTCCTAGGTGGACAATCATACTATTGTTTATCTGCATTAGGCTTTTAGTCATCAAAACTGGTTATTTGTGCGAAAAGTGTGTCATAACAAAGTTATGCTGGCCTAGGGTTGGCTAAGAAAGGCCTAGGGCTTGTCAAACATGTAATGTAAGTATTTTTTTATCTAGTCCTATAGCCTAATGGAAATTTTATCCTACACTGTTGTATTTTAAATAATTTTCTACATCTGGGCCTAGGCCAGGGATGGTTTCTGATTTGTTTTATGAGAGTATAATGACAACTTTTCTCGTTTCACACATAGAAGCAAAATTTAAAATGTCCGCCATTTGTTTACGTATCGCACTTTCCCGCCTAACTCTGCTTATACCGTCAACAAGTGTCAAGTAACTATGGTTACTTGTTGATTGTATGCCAAGTGTTTAAGGCTTATTTTAAAACCTTTATTTGGAAGCCTTCCAACAAACTTTTTCAACTTTTTTTTTCAAAAGAGTCTATATTTCTATAACCTTAATGTCCATGTAAAATATGAACATTGTAGTCCCACCCGTCTGGTCAGAATCGCGGGCCGACGTATTAGATGTTAGCAGTAGAAGAAGTAGGCAGTAGTAGGCAGTAGTAGGCAGTAGCAGTAGCTAACATCCTTAAAGTGATTTTGAGCATGTTTCAAGCCATTTTTTCACCAAGAAGGAATAATCGTACCCCAATAAAATTTGGTAGGTGTTGTCAGGTACCTAAATCCCTCGATTGTGATAGTTTTCAAGTTCACATCACGTTACATGACGGCTGGGTAACACCTCGAAATCACCCCAACTCTGCTTGGTGTATAAGGTGCTTGATTGAGTGTGTAGCGCACCGCGGCTTGGCTGCGGCGCCCTAACGGGCACCTAGATTGTTTGAACTCAGCATACATTGTTCGTTCAACTTTTGTTAATTTTTATTTCTTGCGAGTTTTAATTGTTACGGATTTTTCTGAATTAACAGCTTCCAAAAAACTGAACCCGGATGTCTGTTTAAAATTTCAGCTCAATCTGTTCAGCGATTTTGCCGATGTTTTTAACGCACTTACAGACATACAGTAACATGAACCGAGAAAGTCTCAATTGAGTTGAGTGGTACAAAATAGATAAATAAAAATCAATGAATGTAATATCATATTTCAATTGGGCCCCACTGCTGTACTTGACTAGTACTCTGACTGGAATACATTATATAGATTATCCGTTTGGAATGAACGCTTAGAATTTGATGTAGTCGCTTATCGGTTGGATTGAATTGAATTGAACTTTTTGCCAGAATTCAATTAAGTCCCAAGTAACTAAGCTTCAATGAACCAGCCGGAATAGGTTAGCTTTGTTCAATTTATATTCACCTATTTATTGATTTCAAGATGAAATTACTATTCAAATATATTGTCTTTTTTTGTCAATCGTACTTTGTTTAAAATACCTTTTGTTTTAATTACAAAAGCTCTTTATAATAGTTTGTTATGAACACAAATGTGGCCAACACATGTTTTAGACCGACCTTGTTAATACGTTAAAGCTCCTTCTGATTTGGCTCACCTTCACAGTATAGTCAAGCAGTCAAGTGTAACTCGCCAGGGTTGAAATATTCTTGGCTGGGTATGTTGTTCTTCCACACAGCTAGGCACACGCACGTCACGTTCAAGAGGAAGGTTAGATTCAGTTGTTAGCCCTAGACAAGCAACGCGACTCCTCGACGTCTAAGACAAGCCCTTAATTAACTTTTCACTCACTTCCCGCTAGGAAGTTTGTCCAGTCAAGTCGAACGGGTCTTGTGAAATCCCTCCTTGCAGAATCCACACGGAATATACTGTATTATGTACTTTACAGAGTGTGAATTATTAAGACTTGAAGAAAGCCCTGCCAGGCTACGGAGCAAAGCTCTCTTATTTGTAAATCCATCCTTTCCGACCCGGCACCTCCACCAAAGTTCATATTATTTCAACACTACCACAAAACTTTATATTATATAAAAAAAAAATAAAAAAAAATAAAAAAATAAATAAATAAATAAATAAATAAATAAATAAATAAATAAATAAATAAATAAATAAATAAATAAATAAATAAATAAATAAATAAGTAAATAAATTCGTATAAAGAGTGTACCCTCTCAGTCAGTCACAGAACTTATTTTCAGTGGGAGACATTAAATTTCAACCTGACCATGCCAACCCTATAGGCGCTATTATTTTTGTGTCCTTGGAAAATCAATTAATTACGTAGCGTTGCTCTCTGATTTTGGGTATGTTTTTAATCGAGCTTAAATAAAACATTTCTAAACATTCTTGGAAAACAAAAGTTGAATCTATGAAGAACAATTCAAATTAAATTATTTTTGATGGTTTATAGAAAATGAACGAGAAAGAACGTCGACAAATTCTCTTAATGCAAGTTATGATATAAAGTAAAAATATATATTGATGATTAATAAGCATAACATTCCTACATAATGCAACCGTTCCAGAACTTTCCACAAAATTGAGTTGTTCAAATGATCTGTTTAAAATAAATACGTATGGTATTATATTGAGTATTTGAAAGAATGAGGCGCCTGTGATAATAATCTATTACCACAAAACGTGCAATGCTCACGACTGAACCACAGAATTTATCAATTGCCGCTTTGAGCTTTCAACATTCACCAATATAATTACACCACGGGTTAAATGCTTCAAAGTGTTTGTGAAATTGGTATGCGACGCCAGAGGCACGATTTTAAAACCTCTCATTTTTATTTAACGAATTTTGTTTACCTCAAAGGGACAATGTGCTTTGCATGTTTGCACTTTTAGAGAAGATAATCCGTTTGTGTATCAGAGTAAAGGCTTCGAGGTCTGTACGATTAACAGTGTTGCCAACGACGCTCCGTGATAGTTTAGTTTCACGTGGCTTGTTGAGCTGTTTGGAGGAGTTTTAAAACCTCTTTATGGATTCGTCAAGCAACGTAATCACAAATTGTATGTTTCACAACGCGAACTTCGGAAATTGAAAATAAGTTTTTATTTTTAAATGTTAATGGCAGATAAATAAATACATTATACACTAATTCGAAACATAAACATTTTTTCTTGTTACAAAAAATTCTGTCACAATATTTCATAATTTCAATTTGAATACGAAGTTATTTCATGTATTATATGGAAATAAATCCAGAAAAAAAAAAAACATCTAAGCGGGGTATTGAAACCCAGTCTCTGAGTATATTCCCTCAGCTACGTTGTTAAATAAAATAATAAATAGTTCGTATTTTGTCTATACCTACTCAAGTCACACAAATGACTTTCAGTGGGGGACTTTAATTTAAAGAGGCCATGTCGGCGCCGACGTCATCGACTCGCAGACAATGTCTAGGACAGCTTTAACTTGTCACCGTTTACTCATACCCATCTCATGAAATAAGGGATTCAAGTCCATGTTAATAGAACTTCTAAATACCTGTGTGGTATTCGAACCAGTGACTTTCTAAGGCTAAGAAAATATTAATATTTAATTCAATTCAGAAAGGTAATGACACAAATAATGTTTGTTTGGTCAGTTCAAAGGCAACAGATATTCGTTGCGATACTGTTCCATCCATTCAGATCGAAATGCAACTATACAATTCAGAAGTTTAATTGTTACCTTCTCGGTGGTCTAGTTGGCTAAGGCGCCTACCTGGAATGTGGGAGACTTGGGTTCGATCCCCGATCGCGATGGTTTTTTTAAACTTCTTCTTTTTTAAATTTGTTATCCAACACCAGAAACATGTTATGAACATTGTTCTGCGCAGAGCGGCTAAGGGTGACAATGCATGATCGTTTTCAATCGGGGGTCACTTTGGCGATCTGCTTCGCCCTCTTTTCCAACAGCACGTGGTGTTCCCAAGTGGTCACCCACTCAAGTACGGTGATGTATCGAGAACCGGTGTATTCAACAACATGGCAAGGCCGTTGGCTATATAGTTTAACTTCTGAATTGTATTAAATATTAACAATTTTACTAACGGGAGTGTTTCCCGACTAACCAAATAGAGAAAGTAAGAAGATGTACGGAATGTTAGCAACCAACCTGTCTGCGCTGTTTGAGATATATTACGTCACACGATAGGGTCGTACGTCACAACGTGGTGTAAACTGCGTTCCCTTATAGAACATGCTCAGTCGAGAACGTGATGTTTTTTGCTTCTAAAGGATCAATCCCATGATCCTCCGAGTTTGTTTGTGACGAGGAAGACGCAATATCTGATAGGGAGTGTTTACTTTTCATAGAGGCTCTTATCAAACCATTCGGCGAGGAAAATGTTTTCAAACTCGAGAAGGTTATCACTCACCTCAACATCCATCGACCATCCATACAAATGTCATACAAACTAGTCAAAACTTCGTGGATTTTCAACTCTTGGGCGTCTTTTATGTGGTTTCATAACTAATTTAATTCCGTTAATTTTAACGCGTTGTGATTGGTCAGTTCGCTGGTTTAAACCCAGTGTGCTACCGGGTTTAATAAACTAGCCTATAAATAAAATGACGTGCTAATTTTGCTCGACTCAATAGTAAAAAGAAATAATTTCACAACCAATGACACAATTAATAATTAATTAGTTGACTTATTAATTTTAATTACACTAATCTAAATTGTTATTTATTTTCAATTGATAAGCTTAACTTTTTGCAATATGTTGTTTATAATATTGTGTTTTTTCTTTAACGTGCAGTTAGATATATTACATTTATGCAATAAAGAGTATATACCCAACATAAAATATATAACGGCAAATGCAATGATTATTAATGAAACAAGTAAGTGCTATATAAGGCAAAATCCTAGAAATAAAAAATAAAAACAGTTTCATGATAACTACAAAGAGAAGAGATGAAACGTTTTCAGAACAGTCTTTCGACGTATGCGAGAATATTAAATTTCCTCTCATATTTCAGGCTTATGCGAAGAGATTTAACAGGTTGTTATTCCTTTAATCTTGCGTCGCGATACAAAGTGAATCACCCGCCTTCATCACCATACACGTATCTCCGCACGAGATGAGACAATGTGGCCTTGGAGAGGGAACGAGACGCCTTCAATCAGAGGTTGTTTATTAGTTCTCAACTTTCGTGAAGCAAAGACTATATTGGAACAGTTGAACTTCTCGGTTGGGCAGATAGAAGGCACTAGGCTTGGTATATCTGTGACAACGACTACAGTAATGATCATATTTAATATCACACTCTGCTCACGGTCGTCTTTCACCGTCACACTATATCCGATACAAATCTATTTGCCCCTCTTTAAACGTTTTTTTTAAGAAAAGATGCGTACTGTTTTACACATTTTTTATCCGGCGTAACCCTCTTCAGGTGACTTACTAGATTATTAGCGTAGGTTTGTAATTAAAAAGGGAACGCCTTATAAATGTTTAATAAGACTTAATTCCAGCCTTCGAAGAGATCATCGGAAAAACTTTCATTCGTGATTGACGGTGTTGGGAATCGAACCAGTGAACTGCCGATTTAGTGTCTCGCTCACTACTCATGAGCTACCTGTATCGGTAAATAAAGCGTAATTGTAAACAATGTTAAATGTTAACTTTTGAGTACAATTATTGTGTGTAGCGTTTTAGTATGTTTATAACGAAGACCACATTTGAATTGTACTTCCTTCAAGAAGCAGAATTTATTAACCGCAGATAGAACTTTTATGTGATGAAAAGAACTTAAGAACTAAAAATAACTCGACTTCTGAAATATTCTTTCAGTTGACTATAATCCTATACCATTTGAAGCAGTCGCTGACATAGATTTGTGTGCCCCATTTAAACATGGCTTACTACTGCGAGAGAGAAAACTGCGAACTTTTTAGGAGAAAAATTTTAAAATACGCAAAGCTTACAGTATTTAGTTTTGTTTACAAACACGAGTAAATACCCCCTAAAGAATATTTTAAAAGTTTTAAACACACGTAAAACATTTGAAATAATCTCTTTTTCTAAAGTATACAAAGCTCATGATAACTACTTTTGTGAACCAAGTTAAAAATTCAGCGGAAAATTTCCAAAACACATCAAACCAACCAACCTTTGCGTGTCCATCTTAACCAAGGAGCGAACAATTATTCCGAATTAATCTTTTTATACAGATCTCCTCAAGTCTACATTAGTATGCATAAGCTTTATTTCCTGAGCCAGCATAAGTCACTGACGTAGATTTGTGGGTCGCATTACAAGCTTGAGTGACCACCCAAATGAGATACTTCCAAAGCTCTTGGAAAGAAAGTTATTCCCACTGTTTTAACTAGATTTAAACACTGAGCGCGTCCCATTAAACCGCCGGGGAAGCTCCAGCGATGTGAGTGTTTCTCTTACTTCCTCCAGTGACGTCATCAGGTCTTTGTCCCTGCCTCTCTGGCTGATACACACATAAGTCTTCGCCTTAGCGCCGGCTTCAGACAGAGCCCTTCGCGAGGGGAGGTGTTTTATTGCAACACGGCCTGGAGTGTCGTTTCTGCGAGAAATGGTCGGGAGGGGGATTTAAAAAATAAATTCGAAAACTCTCATAATAGGGGTGGGTGGGATGTTGGGAGGTTTTATGTACCTGACAAGATTTGCCTATTTTGTGTGGGGTGGGTACGAAGATCTATGATTATAAATGATTTGATATTGCTATAAATTTCTTCATAATAAATTAATAAATTCCTTTATATTATCTTACTCAGGTTAATAAGTCCTGGTTTTTATCAAGTAAGTTCGTATTTAGTTTACAGTCAAGTCACTAATTTTGCTGGGGGACATTACATTTAAAGCGGACCCAGGCAACCCTGTAGGTGCAGACATCACCTACGAGGAAACAGTGACCAACTAGATACATGTTTTTTTAATAACAAACACGGAACAAAGCAGCTGGACACGATTCCACCTTCGCGGACAGCCCCTGCATCAACAAGGTTAATACGGAAACTTAGACAAAAGTTGACTTGGAAATTTTATTGTATTCGAAAATACCGTTCATATTAAAATCGAAATCTACCTAGAATTAAATTATTATTATGTCATAGCTATCAAAACATGTATTTATTATCCTCATTTAAAAAAAATCTCGTTGAGAACCTTTCATGTTCCCGTTACTCGTTACAATAATGAAACTTCTCTCATAGACTTCTACTTTAGATTGCGCTTTTGCAAACTTATCCGAAAAGGATAATGAATCCTAGCCTTCACAGACACTTCTAACATTCCTCTCACGCTGTCGTCTCATTGTCCCCGAAAACATAAGTCTACTTTCATTAATCCTCCCCGTCACAAGAGTTCCTGTCTCCAAGCACTTTGCGCGGGAAATAATGCGCGCGATATTGTGTGTGCAAATAGACGCACAATAGGTGGCGCGAGATTAATCGATACCAGAGAGTATTGCGAGTTCAGTACGTGAACAGCTGATTAAACACGTTTCTGGTTGGGACGAGAGAGAGAGTGACAAACGGGCGAGAGAGAATCGCGTGCGTGTTGTATTGGCGTGGCGCGAACAAAACAAGTACTAGTTTAAATAAACGATGAGAGAATTAGAAAAACAGGCGGATGCGGTGGCGGACATGGGTTTCATAATAGATCGTTCACTTGGAGAATCGTGTAAAACAAATTCATTTAAAGTAACAGTGAGTAACCTTCAGAGAGTGTGATTGATCGAATATTTCACTAAATAACGAAATACATATTATGTATTTATTGTTTATCATATAATATTTGTTGCACTTTTTTCGTTATTGGTTAGTTGTCCTCCTTTGTAAATCAGTTTTTATAACTGAATAAGATAGACGTTAAATAAATAATAAATAATAAATAAAATAAATAAATATAAACATTAGAAAACAATGATTTTATTTCCATTACCTGTGAAAACTGCAATGTAACCGATCATTGAATGGTTAAATTCTTTTCAGACTTAACTGGGATTCGAACTATGGACCTTCTGCACTGTGAGCAGGAATAGAACCAAATCACCAAATAGGTTGTGGCCATAACTTGACAATAGCGTTGATTTAAAATTATTGAACATACAAAATTAATAGAAATGGTGGAGGTGCCGGGTCTCGTAATTGACATTTTTTGTTTGTTTATTCAATGTTAATAATATTGTGATATTTCAGCTGGTTTATAAGTAGAAAAACAAATACAACTTCACGATACAGATATATAAATTTATTGAACATACAAAATTAATAGAAATGGTGGAGGTGCCGGGTCTCGTAATTTATTTTAATTGATTGAATATCGTTGAGAGTTGTGTGGATTAGAGGTGATTATAATACACAATAAAAATACCGATAGAGGTAGCTCATGCGTAACGTGCGAGAATCTTATTCACGAGGACATCGGTTCGCTACCCGCTACCGGCAATCATGACGAGGACTTCTTCGCACGGAATTGAAACCTCTTACACACAACTCATACATTTTCTTCACTAGACCCTTAAACTCATTTACACGAAGAGGGGCTTGAATTGTCTTTAGGCTGGATGCTTACCAGACAAATAAGAAATTAAGTGTTTTTTACAGACAAGAAAATAATTTTGTTTGTGGCAATACATATACGTAAAACAAAGTCATGCAAATATATTTTTTGTTACACATTATACCTCGTGCAGAACACGTCTACCGCGGAAAACATTGTTTCTTTAACGGAAGCGTTTTTCTCGATGTGGTCATATTTTGTCCGTCAGCGCAAATATTCATTTTAACATGTTTTATACTGCATACGAAAACAAAATTAATAAATGAAAGTAAATCTAACAATAATCTTGTTTGCACACGTAGTTATATTAAATATGCTAGAATAGCGTGGCATTTTTATATTTCCAGAATTGTTTATTGCACGCACAACTTGTCAGTAAAACCATTATTTATCTCTAGATAAAACGTGGTTAGCACGATTCACGTTGCGAGTATCTTATCCATGCTATGATTGTTTACACACTTTACACGATAGCCCCTTACATCCGAGTGAGCCAGCGGTTTAGCCGAGGTCGTTTAGCCGGTGTCCACTCAAGAACCGAAGTTAAGCAACCTTCGGGCGTGATCAGGGGTCGTTCTGCCCTGAGACACACGTATACCGCTGGTTAGAGCAGACGGAGGGTTCGAGAGCTAGTGTAACGGCTTCGTTCTCCTCGACGTCTGCTCGGCAGTCCGGGTTAGTGGAGGAACCTATATGACTGTCAAGGTTACACCTTCCTTTCGGATGGGACATTAAGCCGTTCCCTTGGTACTTTTCGAAAGGAGTAGGCTACGTGCCGGTACCGGGTTTCCCCTCCTCCCTTCTATTCATACTTCATCCTCATCTATCACCACTCATCATCTCGAATATTCTTAGTGCATTAATATGAGACGTTAACAATATCAAATCAAATCAAACTACATCCGAGCGCGTTCTACGTAAAGCTGGTTTATTACTAGCATTCAGCCAGCTGGAGTGACCCTTTACACTCACACGGGTTAACTGTTATAGTACATGACCTTGGGTTGGGCGTGGTTGGGTGAATACGCTCGATATAAAGTGAAATTAAACCTTCCCAGGATGCAATCCAAGCCCCTGTGTCTAACTAGGTATAATGGAGTTGGGACAATTGTGAAGGGATGTCCGAGGGCTGTTTAAGAGGACACCAATAAATAAAATAAAATTCGTATTTAGAGTCTGCCCACTCAGTCATATAATTGATTTTCAGTGGGGGACATTAAACCAAAGCCACCAAGATAACTCTGTAGGCCCCGACACAATCGACGAGTGAGTGATAACAAACGAAAGATCGATATTTTTTAAAAGGAAATATAGCAATCAGTGATATGGACAGTGCGAGAACCCGCGGATCAAGGCTCAAAAGTCACTGTTAAATTCCTAATCCAAGAACTGATGGATTTAAGTCCAAATCAGAAGTTAAAAAACCTGCGTACAGCGGGAATCGAGCCCTGGACCATCTGCATTTAATTTACTCAAGCAGGCTGTGGATAAAAATAACAAGATAAAGTTTTGTTATTTCTCTCAGTGTTGTTGGAAACAACGATATTATAGGCCTACACTTCGTTTAGGGTTGGAGACATCATCTTCACACAACATTTATAAACTTTTTGGATGAGCGTAGCGAACGTAGCGAGCGAAGCGAAAATTTCATTTCACTACACTGGAGAAAAAAATCCGGAATTTTTTTTTTTTTTTTTCTTTCTTTCTTTTTTTTTGTATTTTTGTGTGTCTGTTAACACGATTCCGGCTAAACCGATACTCCGATTGCGATGAAATTTTATGGAGGTCTTCGAAATCTCTGAACTTAGAACTGCCACGTTTTTGAGCGCAATCGGGAAATTTTTCTTATAAAAAACGCAATTTTACGATTTTTTTCGATTTTTAAAAAATTTCTTCGACCTCTAACACCTACATGCTTTATCCGATTGTAATGATTTTTTCACAGAACCTTAATTTTATGAATTAAGATATTCGTGTGAAATTTGAGCGTAACCGAAAAATTTATTCTCATGAAAATCGAAATTTTACGGTTTTTTTTCTTTTTTAAAACAATTCTTTGACTTATAACACCTACATGCTTTATCCTATTGTAATGATTTTTTCACAGAACCTTAATTTCATGAATTTATGTACTCGTGTTAAATTTGAGCGCAATCGAATAATTATTTCTTATGAAAATTGCAATTTTACGATTTTTTTCTTTTTTTAAAATTACGATTAATAAAAAAATTAAGTAAATTTTTAATTTTATTTAATTTAATTTTTAAAAAAAATCTTCAACTTAGTAATAATTTTTTCACAGAACAACAGAAAATCCGCATAACACAATGGCAGCTCAATGCACCAATTACGCTCATCCAACAACGCGGCGGGACTTAAGCGTTTTCCTAGTGATATGACTAGTTTACACGTGTTTTAAATATCGGTTTTGAGTTGTGGAGTATGGGTAGAAAGACGAGTCGATACTTCGACGGGATGCAGACGAAACTAAATGGATGGCACACGACGACAGAGCAGATCATCCCGTGTGGCAGCATCCAGACTCTGCCCCAAGAGCTCCTACTCAACATCTTCTCGTATCTGAGTCTGTCCGAGGTCTGCAATGTCGTACCTCGAGTGTGTAGACAGTGGGAGCGACTACACTGGGACCCCCAGCTCTACGCCGTGGATAGAATCCACGAAGGTGAGAAGACACTAGAGTATATCTTCGGCAATGACGTCTTCGGTAGTCCTAAGAATATAAACCAACTTACAAACCCACGTTCTGACCTTTGTTTTAAATCCTCACATTTAGACCAGGTCTACATGAAGTTACTGGTCAAGAAATGCGTCGACACTTACAAAGAGAAGAAACTTAATGGCAAAAGAGACAAATTCAACAGTGTGTTTTACAAAGATTTCATCGTGATGCTAGCCCATCTGAGAGCAGTCAAGTGGAAATTCTTTGATGATGACAACGCAAGTCGAGAGTCGTTAGCGAATGTCTTGGAATGCTGTGTCCAGCTCGAGGAAGTGAAAGTTCACGACAATGACTACCTTCTAACAAGTGCAAATGTGATTAAACTATGCGCCCAGCTACAAGGGTCTCTATCTGTGTTGCACATAGATTGTAAAGACTGGAGTTTACAATGTATCAACGCCATCTCCGAATGTAGTCATTTAAAACACTTGGGCTTATTTTATGCTGAAGATATTCCTTTTCAGTCTTTCCTAGCTATTGCCAACACGTCACAGCTGCGAAGTCTTAGAATTGAAACCTATTCTGAATCACCACTTATACCAATTTTATTAGTTTTTTTGTTTTCCATTAAACCGTTTAAAGACTTGACGAAACTTAAGTTGTATTTGTGCCGCTGGAATGACAGAATGTTATTGGCCATTGGAAACAACTTGAAGAACCTTACTAAAATATCTCTGGAGTTCGATAGTGTTTATGGTGATGATGGTGGTGGTGGGAATATCAATCAATACCCATCATTGCTCTCCAATGGGTCACTGAACTGCATCATCACTGGCTGCACCCTACTCAAGTCATTAAAGATCGTCTGCCACGGACAGAATCCTACCACGGATACCTTGCTGATGATCCCCGAGTATTTACCTGGACTCGAGGAGCTCACTGTGTTTTGTGATGAGTTACATGAGACGGGATGGCAGACGACACTGATGGAAGCAATGCCTGACCTCGTCATACGACGCGGGCACGTTTAGAAGAATAGACGTTTCGAGGGACAAAAGTAATTGTATTGGATAACTGAGTTGATATTTATTACACCAACGAAGAGAGTGTTGTTAATTTTGGGAAATAAAGTTCTCGCATTAAAATCATTGCATTTCTATCTATCTAAATGTTTTGTTCTATCTTTCAGTCGTCTGGGCGCGCGGTAACATTATTGTCCCAGAGTAGGCCTATTCCTCTGCTCCAGCTTGTGAACATAAGCTAGTACTCCCACTGAAAATTAGTTATATGACTGAGTAGGTAGACTCTATAAAAACGAAGATATTTTATTTTATTTTTTTACGTAGGCACGTCGACGCTAGCAAACATTTTTCTAAAACACTAAAAATTATGAAGAAATCTCGTGCCGTGAAGAGCCTTGCTGAAGCACAGACCTGACAGGGCACGTGTGAGAGGTTCTGCCACAAGTGCTCCTTGCACAGGGAAGGGAAGTGACTCACTGGGCAGTCTTTGAGGGCGGGCGGCAGGTCGTTCCATGGGAGAACAACCTGGAAAGAAAAAGCACGTCGGCCGGAGGGGGTTGGAGGCGGGGGTTCCTTCTATAATATAATAATTTATAAGTATAAGTAAAGCATGAGAATTTTTTTTAAAAATCCCGAAGGATTGGACCAGTTTGTTTTAAGCTGTGTTTCTAAAAACGTTTTTATAATTTCCGCGCTTGAGGGAGGTTGTATAGTGGTGCAGTGTAAGATATCTCGTGTTATGTGCCAGTTTCCAAGTAGTTTGAGATTTGAGACAAGTACAGGTCCGGGTGTGTCTACCACACAGGCAGAGTGCCGCTCACAGACATGGCGAGCGCTTTGTTATGTAAGATACCCTGATTTTAATTTATATATTAGGATACCTTCACCCATTACATTTATGCTATCTAAAAAAATTAATATGAACGCAAACATTTGCCCCATTATAATATAAAACATCACCGATGTGTGACATATAATTTAGTTTTAGCCGATGTGACCCTTTACAGTTTGTGAAGAAAATATCCAAGGGCTGTTTAAATGGACTTATCTCTAGCATTCGCATTGTTCAGTTGTATTGCGATCATTTGAAAATTAGTTTTAGGGATTCACTAATTGATCAATCCATAAATTAATAAATTAAAAAAAGTCAGCGGTTTAGTCGAGATAATTTAACCGGTTACCACTAGAACACCGAAGTTAAGCAAACTCGGGCGTGGTCAGGGGTAGAATGGGTGACCGCTCTACTCTGAAACTCACGTATATCGCTGGTTAGAGCAGATGGAGGGTTCGAGAGCTAGTGTAACGGCTTCGTTCTCCTCGACGTCTGCTCGGTAGTCTGGGTCAGTGGAGGAACCTATATAACTGTCAAGGTTACATCGTCCTTTCGGATGGGACGTTAAGCCGTTAGTCCGCTTGGTACTTTTCGAAAGGAGTAGGCTACGTGCCGGTACCGAGTTTCCCCTCCTCCCATCTCTTCATACTTCATTCTCATCTATCACCACTCTTTGTCTCGAAAAGCCAAAGTGCATTAATAAGAGACGTTAAGCAATATCCAATCATAAACCAAATCAATAAATTAAATTCACTGAACCCGGACTCGGCACCTCCACCATTTCCATTATACTAGGAAAACGCTAAAGTCCCGCCGCGTTGATGGATGAGCTTTTTAAAGTTTTTAGTTTGCGTGGGATATCTTTACTTTTGCAAGTGCTTTGTTTTGTTGCCTACGCATTGTAGGTGATTGTTGTCAAGTTTCTTTTGTTTCTTGTCAATTGGTATTATTTATCGTAAAAAACTTATATTAAAAGCTTTATTTCTATGGATTCTGGCTAATTTTTTCAACTTTTTCTTTCAAAAGGTACTACATCACCATAACTTTAATGTCCATGTATAATATGAACGTTGTAGCCCCACCCGTTTGGTCAGAATTGGCCCAAATGGCACGAAAATATCGCACAAAAAATAAAAAACTTATATTAAAAGCTTTATTTCTATAGATTCTGGCTAACTTTTTCAAATTTTTCTTTCAGAAAGCAATACATCACCATAACCTTAATGTCCATGTGAAATATGAACGTTGTAGCCCCACCCGTTTGGTCAAAATCGGCCCAAATATCACGTAAATATCGTATTAAAAATCGGAAAAAATGTATTCATGAGAAATATTTCTTCAATTGTACCCAACAAATGTAGCAAGTCTAAGTTCAGAGAAAACGAAGGTCGTGTCAAATTTCTATCAAGATCGCATATGCCGTTTGCCCGGTAGAGAGCGAACACACAGACGAAAAAAAAACAAAAAAAAACACCCGAGCTAAATTTTTTGGGGGGTCGGTGAAATTGAAGTCTTCGCTTCGCTCATCCTATAAATTTCTGATCTCATCAATGAACGCAATTTAATAACACAAGTCATTAGTTTATAACATAGGCCTACATCAACAAATATATCTATTTAATTTTTGAGCTGGACCTGCGGTCAATTGACCTTGAAGCTATCAACAATCAATATAGTATAGCAAAATAGAAAAATATTCCGGTACTTGAAGCCGGAGGTCCTGGGTTCGATCCCCGGTCGGGGCACTTTTTTACGACAATTGATTTAAATCAATAATAATGTCCTCAAAGCGGGCTTGTGTTTAAAAACCTTTTATTCAGAACAACTGTTGTTATCTAGATATTCGGAACACATTTGGTTTTGATACAGTTCTTTGACAATTTATTCTGACATTTGAATGTCAAGTGATTTTCAAATTGCATATGCATATATGATCATAATATGATTGCATGGCACCTCCTTTGACCTTTGCGTATTAATGACAATGCCAATATAATGAAGTTCAAACATCAAACCACGGAGTTTAAATAGAACTCCATGATCAAACAACATAGTTGAAGCTCTTTTAAATATGCGGCATACTAAACATGATTGCAAACGAATACATTAATTTTATTCACAATTTACAATTAATGTTGGATCACGGATGTCAAATTTAGATTTTTAATTAGGTAACAAGTAAAATGCATGGGTGTCTAGCCAATACTCGCTCGCATATGGGGCCGGCGTCGACAGAATTGGTTCGATTAAATCGGTCTGGTTGGATTAAAGTCCTTCAATGAAATTCAGTTCTTGTAACCGAGTGAGTACGTAGGAGATACTCTTAATACGTAGTTATTTATTTGTACAACAAGAAAGATTAATATGATCGACTTTCGATAGAAGACACTCACTGTGAAATAAGTCAACATAAAACACGAATAAACGAAGGATAGAAAACGGCATTTACTTAGAAAAGAGTTGCTAGGTTTTGGCCACACGAAGTAATTGGCCAATTTAAAAAGGATCTCATGTACCTTTTCTACTATAAAATTCAAGTTCATTATTATGATCGACATGCAAATATTAAAATAATTACATTTCTTTCCTCTTCTAGCGAACAGGCCGCAGTGTTTTATTACTGAAATTTATTCCCACAAATTTCACTTTTTACATGTTTTACAGAATGACATGACACACCTCGGCTTTTTAACGTGTACAACAACACAAGCAAAACAGATAAGAAAAAATTATGTTTGTGAAAAATGCGAATATTTTAACCTTGATACCACGATGTTATCTCATGTTGGCAATACCGGATACGGCGCCACAGGCCTATATAACTCTTGACACAGTGAGGCTTTAATTATAGGATATGACCAACATGTAATGTATATTTATGTGTAAAGATACTCTTAAAGTTGTATTAAGACATTCTGAATTAATAATTGTAGCCAAATGCAGATAATAATGCGTACGATAATATTTTTTCACGATTTGGTTCGAAATCGAGAAATAAACTCTCTCATACAGTCTGCCTTATGACATTATACAAATTTGGTTCTTCAGCTGATTCGTTGCCGTACGGTCCCGTCTATTCAGATCTATATTGTATCTAGAAGTTTATAAGTTCCGGTTTACACGTCTAGAGGGTGAAGACGCGTAAGACCCAGGTCCGATGCCCGGTCGATTTGGAATTTATAATTTCCTGATTGTTTGTAAAAATAAAATACGGTTAGGTTTTTGTCATTCTTTGAAGAAAGCGCTTTTTGCGATCGAACTCTAGTTTTTATTTCAATGTCGAACTCTACCAAGCTAGAAGCGAAGATTCTGTAGGACGCCTATTAACGCATTCCCCTAGGATGTAATTTCATTTGTAAATGCGAACTGGCTTCCGAAGTTCCGCTAATCAGGCTAATAACGAGCAGATGTCAGAGGGGAGTGACGTAAAATCAATGAGATGCGACGTTGCTCGGAGCTAACTGAGTTATTCTCACAAATCATAACTATTCAATGGTAGGTTTCACAAGCCAGCCGTGACGTCACAGAATATGTCGGATCTCACGGTTACTCTTCTAGAGGCATACGTTATTTAGACCTCACCCGATGGGCGAGTACCATTGTAAATTTACTAGTCCTGGAAAAGGGGCTATTTATAACATTACGTAGAAAAACTTTCCAGATGAATCAACTTTCTGTTTGTCCGTCTGTCTGTCTGTGCGTGTCTCACGATGAAAACCGAACATGACATGCGTTTTGTTGACATTGCCAGGTGGGGCTTATCTTAACCAAACATATATACATTCATAACTGCTACTACCCTAAAGGCTAAAGAGGACACAGTGCACTAATGGCCATCTCGTTTGGAGAAAAGAAAACAACAAAAATAAAATAATTAATAAACATTAGGACCCGGCGCCTCCACCAACTATACGATATTACGATGCTGTAACAAAACGTTTTATTACATTTCTATATCGCTCGAACATTCGTTGATAAAGTAGTTTTTTCCTTAGTTATGTAATATCCATACCCTTTCCGTACCCATGTTGTCAAGATTAAGTCAAGTACTAATATTGAATGCATGTTTTAATTGATTGAATGAACAAAATGGTTTGTATATATTACATTTTCATTTTTTTCTCTTTATTATAACTCTCTTGTATTTTGTTTACTTCGTATGTAATTCAAGTATGTAGCTCAATTATTGTGAAGGTTCGTTAGGACTTAAACTAAATTTAAAACATACTTTAATACTTTAGGTTTAAGAATGTAAGATTTGGTTTAAATGATATGAAATGTACCTTCTTCTCTATATTGTCATTCAATATAGGTTTTGAACTTAGTAACTGTGTCTTGAATGTAGTTCTCGTTAAAGCTGGTAGCAGTAGGTATCGAGTAACACGACACTCTTAGTATTACGACGCACACTATAGTACAGCGACACCGTCACTCTATGTGAGAGCTACGGGAGTGGATGAAGGGAAGAAAGAGCTGATGTCTCGTATTTCCCACCAGAACAATATGTCCTGGAAGAAATACTTGTTCGTCCGTGGAAGTATCGACATCGATACGGCACTAAGAACGACAGCCATACGACTCACCTTGACCTGTACTGGTTGGTGTTTTAATTATCTCTATAACGGGGTGGTCGGCTTTATATTGAGTGATAAAACGTATCGTAATGATGACAATCTCTTACTCTTTATACCTACACGGGCTATGTGTTGTGACGAATAGAAATGATACCTTTCGTTTGGGTTGAATTTTATGTTTTTTTGGGCTCTCCTTTATGTGTCACGTTTATGTCCGTCAGTGCGTGTGTCACGTCTCACGATAAAACCGAACATAACCTCCGATTGTGTGTTGCCCTTCAACAAGGATGATACAGAATGGTTTTTTGACACTTGGGATCAGGAGCTAGACCTATCCAAAGGAAGCTCTCCTCTACATATATCTACCAAGGATATTTGAACACCGATTAATTAGTTTCTCTGCCTATATTGGTTACTTGCCTATTTTAAATCTTGAAATAACGCAACGGTTTGTTTTTCATGTAGAAATATTTAAATTTAAGTCTATCATTTTATCTCTTGAAGCTAGGTTTTATAAATACACGAATGTCATGCATAATACGCGGTTATGTATAGCTAAACACAATGCAAACATTACATTTCTTATGACAGCCCTCGAGCAAACGTGTTTAGCGGCTGACATGCCCTGAATAATTACAACCCCCACGCCTCTATATGCGGCCTCGTTACCCCCTGACCTTTCAGTTCTTGCACCCCCGACTAGCTAGGGTGAGATCGCGCGCTTAGGTGCAAGATGTGCTGTTCCAGTTGGTCGGTTAGATTACGTCATCTTGAGAGGCGTACAATCACAGGTTGAGGGCTCGATTAAAAAAAATACATTTCTCATGGGAACCCTGACTAGGGTGCAACGCATGCCCCTCTACGACTAACTAGGTACTTTGAGTCAGGAGAATTGTGATGTTAATGTCCAAGGGCTCTTTAAGAGGAAGAACTATCGCCAATATTAAAACCACGTGAAATAACATAACTTTAGTAATATCTCACATAACTCTATGCAATATCGAAAAAATGGATAATAGGTCCTATGTGGCTTAGCTAGAATTATATCTGGTATAACACCTTTTTCCAATATCCATAATTAAACGTTTTGAGTGATATTACTAAAATAAGGTTATTCCGCGATTTTTTAATACTGGCGGTAGTCCTTCCCCTTAAGAGGATTTGCATTTGCTTTGCATTAAAAAATGAAGAAAAGACTTGACTTGACTTGACTTGACTTGACTTGACTTGACTTGACGGGTATCGAGCCCAGGACTTCCCTAGATGCGACACAAATAATGATATCGGCCTATACCGAACCTTGTTCTCTGTCTTTCCGTCTTGTTGTATATTCTATTTTGATTTTTGATTTTTGTTATGAGTAACTTATCAATAAGTGCAAATAGTTAACAAAAACTTCAACCTTATACAAATTATTTAATTCTATTGATTCATACGCACTGACACCTATAATACGATTGTAATTTAATGGCTGTGAATAAGCATGATGCTTTATTAGCTTTCTGTCAGGATGTTGTACTTTTCTTTATGATCGAACTTAATGCTGATTAATTAAAATGTTCATCATTTAAACAAGCTTCTTAGAAATTATTTCAATTGCTCTGGTTGTGTGGCTCGTTGGTCTAGTGGTTAGCGTATCTGCTTCCAATGCAGAAGGTCCAGGATTCGATTACCGCCAAAGTCAGAAGTTTTTTAACTCCTGATTTGGACTTAAGTCCATCAGTTCTTGTCTTAGGAGTTGGTAAACGGTGACTTTGGAGCCGTCATAGCAACGAAGCACATAATAAATTTCAGAGTTGTTCTGAATCGGCCTTGTTGATTCTGGCGTTGATTCGCGGGTGTTCGCACTGTCCATACCACTGATTGCTATATTTCCTATTAAAATTATCGATCTTTGGTTGGTTATCGCTCACTCGTCGATTGCGTCGGGGCCTGCAGGGTTGGCTTGGTCGCTTTGATTTAAAGTCCCCCACTGAAAATCAGTTATATAACTGAGTGGGTAGACTCTAAATAAAATTTATTTATTTATTTATTGCTCTGTACCCACCCAGAACCCAATATCAAATTAAGCACAGAGTGAAAATGCGTTTACTAGAAAGTAGCGGTTACGTTGGCCGTTATCACAATTCAAAATATATCCGTAGAGAAGTGTCATGACTTTAAAACGCACTCTTAGGATATAAATTTACTTCTAAGTAAGATTGAATCTTGGTTTAACAAAACTTTGCATTTATTTAAAAACTACAATATTTGTTATGAAAGTATTTCCCTGTATTTCCCAGATTCGGTCTTCGTGCCGTGCTTTGCGAGTGTTGTATGTCGTGTCGACACGAGTATATGATCTAATGATCTACCCCCTCCCCCACCCCTCACTCTCACCCATAGCTACGAGGCTCTCCTCACACGCTTTGATCTACAGCACAAAGAAGGCGAAGGTGCTGACTTTATCTCATCTCAACGCAATGCTTATTCAAATATTCAAAGATCCACTTTCTTTGTGAATTTCTTTGAGCCGTGCGTACATTTCCCTTGGCTGTGAATATAAAAACACGAAATAAGACGTAACAATTACATAAATTTAAATCATTTTAAATAATTTGATGTCTTTAATGTACCACAATGTTGTAACAATGTAGCCAACTCTTTGATCAATAAAGCTAATCACTGATTCTAATTTCGAATCACCATCTTTTGCTCTGTTTTCACCTAATTGTCATTCGATTACTACTAATCGACTCAATAAAGCTCGCTGCGTTTCAAAGCCTAAGGACGTTTCCATCTCAATTAGTAACCCCCGAATTACCTAGTTAGCCACCTGAGAGCGTCACACCTGGCACACCTGATGTGAACCCTTCAGAGGTAAAAGTGTGTGCGATGTTTCGCCCTTGACACCGTCTTTGTTTAAATCTAACTAGGGTAGACACTAAATACGTAAATAAAATGCTAGATAAGCTAATGAAACAACAGTTCAGTCCATAAATAGACCGGAAACACCATGGTATTATAACTGAGGCGGATGTGGACGCTGCAACCGCTAAACGTCCATGAATGTAAACATCTGACATTTAACAAGTTGCCAGTTTTAAAGGGGATGTGTTGTCTGAACATCTTGGTTATTTGCGACACCGGATGTTTGACATCCACGTGCTCCTCAAACGAGGGGCACTCATTACTTCTTGACGACGGTTATTAGTATGACCTGCGCTCGAGTAGCGTTGGAAAAATAAATACATTAATCTTGGGGGAAGCCTGTCCTGGGACAGTTAACGTCAGTCTTTAGACGATCTACTAAGTTAAGGGAAAGGATGAGGCGAATAGTTAAAGAGTATTCAACAGGAATTCGAAGATACTCTAGCGCCCAGACACATGTTATTAAGTTCTCCCCACTTCCTCTTCCACTTCCAATTACATTTAAATAAAAAAATGTGGTGTTTATTTAGTTCTCATATTAGCCTGTTGGAAAAATCATCAATTTAAAAAGCGATAATTTTTTTGTGAATGGGAGAAATCTAAGTATAAGATGAGCGAATGTAATATCTGCTATATCTGCTGAACACTATTAAAGGGGTATTCACCCGCTTAACTCAAAAAAATTATTTTATTCAGGCTTACTAGTTATGAATTTAGAAATTAACAGAAAAATTATTGGGTCCACGATGACCAGAAAAAAATTGTCAAACTTGGTATTTTTCGAACTAGGTTCCATCGGCATCCTATGAGAAATAACATGGAGACGATCTTTGATTCAAAAAAATATTGGCCATTATTGACGTACTCGACAGCTATTTCTGTAAATCTATCTATTTTGTTTTGTAATTTGGGCAAGTGTTTCGGTAAAATATGCTTATTACCAAGAAGGGGTGTGATTTTGGAATGCATATTTTTGCGTGTTTGAGAGTATATTTTTGCACCGTTTCAAGACACGATGTTATAAATAGTCATTGTAGATTGGTACGATGTTCAAGTATCTATGTGGGAGAAGAAAGATGCAGGTTAAAGTCGATTTAAGTTATTTCCCAAAACGCCAATTTTCGCAAATTTCTGTATCAGACAAATTGAAAAAATCGTGTAAAATCACAGTTGCAAGATATAATTTTTTAAACGGACATTTTAGTGTAGTATTATGCTATAGATTATGTGGTAAAAATAATATTTTGGGGTAATAGTCCCTCCTCTTTAAGCGGAGGGCTATTTTACAGAACCAGTCTCAATCAGAGTCGATAAAGAAGTTTCCGCGTTGGGGGAAACTTCTTTATCGACTCTGGTCTCAACCTTCGCTTTTTGATGACACTTTATGAAAACAATTGATCAGGATTTACGTGGTCTGGTCTTGCTCTGGCGACCACACTTTAGAATCTCGCGGATAACTCATGACATGAGCCATTTCTCTCGATGTCAATCAAGGAACATCCAACGAATTCCCGTCTATCTTCGGTCAATCAACCTTGGTGGACAGATAGCCTCGACAAAACTCTCGTCCTATATTTCCTCAACAAATTGCTGCGACTTCTCTCGGGATCGTTCCACACGTTTACTACGTTGTCCTTCCTCTCTCTCGGGCGACCCTGCTCGTCCCGAGAATAAACATCGGAATAAGCCGCAATCTAGATCCTCAGGGAGGGGTTCAATCTCGGTCCACGCCGGGGGAAGTGTTGAGGGATGATTGAGCGGAGTGGCTGGACCCACTCTCAATAATCATCACGAGCTCGTGCGGTCAGACCAATGATATTTAACATCTATAGTAGGCTAGATCCTCAGTCATTGGTCCACTTGCGTGACAATTAGAAGTCATCGATCAGTTTGTATGTTAAAGTAGGTTGTGGCGATTTTAGCCCAAATATTTTTCAAGATGGCTGTCAGGTTGACAGGGGATCATATTAGCAATTAACACCAAATTATTAAATTACCTTATGCGATAACTTCTTGTTGTTTCTGTTTGTGCAATCCCATGCTGCACAAGCTAAAACCATATCAATGTAGAAAAATACTTTTCGCATTTAAAACATAATGTCAATCATCATAAAATGAAGCAACAAATCGCCATCTTGAATAGGTCAATTAGGAACGCTCGCGCCTATGCGGACATTTTGGAGACTGGGGATCTAGCCTACTATAGATGTTAAATATCATTGGGGGAGGGTATTGACAAGATGGACCCGGATTCTACCAACACTTTGCTACAACAATGAGACAAATGTCACCAAGCTACATTTTATAGGAATGATAAAGTTGTGAGAATGGTAACTAGTAACTACCAGTAATTCAAATAATATGTCAGTGACAAATTATAACTATGGGTGGGGGGGGGGGGGATGATGGGGAGGAGAGGACAAACAAGTCAAGACACAAAATTATCTTGCATAATAAATGAACAAATTAAAACAAACAGATTTGTGAATAGTTACAAGGGCTGAAATCAATCATTCCTTTACATTTGAACTTTAAATCAGATCCAATTTGAGAATATCACATAAACTGTTTTGAGTCTCCATGTCCACGATGTTTTTGTTTCTTTAAATTTGCAATATATTTCAGATTTTTCAACATTATGTTTCTAGGTTTGTTTGTCCTTCAGTTCAACATATTTCTTTCAATGTTGCAGTAGATGCTTTGCCAACCACTTTCATACACCTTAACTTTATCTTACTTACCATACAGGAAAACATATGCCAAATATGTGAAAAGTGCAAAAACCATCATTATAAGATTCACTTCATCTATTGTGGGATAAAATTTAAAAGGATACATTAAAACAATGTTTTATATAATATGGTGTTATGTTTGCATTCTGTAACAATCGCTTTAAAAGAGACAATAAATAACAACTTAATTTACAATTTTCTCCTACATTTTACTTTTTTTTTTTACATGTGCACGTGGTTGTCTAGTGAGGTGCTTGGTGCTACTTGCAGAGCGCGGTGTAGGTGGCGTCGCACCCGGCCGGACAGCTGGAGCAGGCGGCTCCTATCACGTACATCTTAGCGTCCGCCGCCTGTGTCACCTTGTCCCCCCCGGGGCCGAAGTTGCACACGTAGGTCGAGGTCACCGCCTTGTTGGGTCGCTTGCACACCGCGTACCCGCAGCCTACGGTCGTCGTGTCCCCCCACATCGCCGTCACGTAGTCCTTGGCGAAGACACCCCTAGAACAAGCAACACATGATACTACTTGCACTCGTGGCTCCTCGTTGAGCCACGAACAACATCTAGGAGGCAGTGATGTATACTATTCCAACGTCTTTGGACTACATACTATTCCAACATCTTTGGAGGCACACGGTTTTGCTATGGCGATTGTTGTGTTATCTAGGAAGCAGTGGACACAATAATAAACAAATGTGTTTTTATGCATAACCTCAAATTGTTTTTCAGTTTTCTTACATCTTTTTGTGTTTCGAATATGGGAAATTTACTCGCTGGCATCCTCTCTATCAAGGAAACTGTAATAGACTACGTTTGGCTCTCTACATTTAAAGAGAAGTCAATATCTGTGCCTTCAGGGTTATCTACCAACATCCAGGATCTTCCTCCAGAGATACTCCTCCATGTGTTCTCGTTTCTCAGCCCGACAGAGCTGTGCGGGACAGTTTCCAGGGTATGTAAGGACGTGTCTGAACTATGTTCTCAGTCTCAGTCTCATTCTCAGTCTCATTCTCATTCTCAATCTCGGTCTCATTACTAGAAGTGTAACTTTCGGTCGTTTCTTGGTGGGAGTATTAACAATGCTATCAACATCAAAACAAACAGACGAACAGCCGTGGAGTTGACACAATAGGTGGCCGACTGATTGCGATCTTAACAGTACTTTAAAGTGTTTACATAACGTTTCCATATCAAATTTGACTCTGTGCTATTAATTACTATATTATTTATTACATTTAATAACTTATTTGGTTACTCAACGTGATTTGGAAGTGTTTTAGTTTGATCGTCTCCCGAGGCCGCCATTTTTTAGTAATAAGAATGAAAACGAGTGTGGTTATTTCGTTACTTGGTTTCATTCCCGTTCTCAGTCTCGATCTGGACCCTTCGTACATTGCTTCTGACGTCACCGATTATTGATGACGTAAAACTGAGAATGAGAATGAGACTGAGCCACGTTTTTCAAGCAATCAGACACGTCCTAAGAAGTGGAATGATCTGTATCGAGACCCGCCCCTCTATAGGGCGCTCAGGTTCAGAGAAGGCGTCTCAGAACTAGGCTCTAGTTCAGAGACTTTCATTGACCTTCTTAGGAAGTTGCCGCAGCTCAGGTCTCTCACACTCGTCTTTGAGAATAACGTGGATTTAATCTTGGAGGAGGTAATCACACACAATCGCGAGATTCGTTGCCTAGTTCTGAAGTCGACCGGCCATCATTCTTATCTTATAGAGGCAACTGTCTTGCAGAAAATAACTCAACACTGTACTAAGCTGCAAACGTTGAAACTTGAAGGATGTTCCGTGTGTGGCGTGACAGATTCAACGCTGCTATATGATCCGCCTCGTCTGAAAACTTTACATCTTGAACGCAAGAGTTCTGTTTTATTAATGCTACTGGTTAAGTGTTGCATTCATCTTGAGGACTTGTCTGTGGAGCGCATGGTCACACCCGTTGACGGATGGCTTCATGGTGTGAGCTGTAGTGTGAGAAAGTCATTATCAGAACCTGAGCTCATCGCTCTGTGCAACCTGCTGAATAAGACCTTACGCTCCTTGAAACTAGGCGGGGGCATCTGGTTTGCAAGTGCTTTCTCCGCTCTTACGAAGTTTGACCGTCTGGAGACCTTGGTCCTCACTGATCCTAAGTGGATGTGTTGCGAGGGTGTGCTTGCTATTGGATCGATGCCCAGTCTGCGATGTCTGGACATGGAAAACTGCTTGCTGTATGAGAGTACCTGGATATGACCCAGGGTCCACTAGATACTTATGCCAAGCTGCTGTAAGCTGGGTCTTCTCACGTGATGTAAACAAACCGCCATTTTATATCTTAGCGTGTGTTTTAAAAATAATCTGGAGCGCTCCGAACACGCTCTGTAATATTATCCGTAGCAGAATGTGCTATGGTTTTGTTTTGTTTTGACAGATTATGGACAGCAAGGATTTGGCATTGTGGATTATTACCACTATTACTTTTGTATTTAGCTAGATTGTTGTTACAACTCCACGATAAAAGATTGTGTGTGCATAAGCCTAGGCTAGCTAGACTTTGTGTGGGATTTTTCATAGTCCAAGGCCTAGACCTTACCTAATAAAGCGTTCTTGTAGCCTGGCGATTAGGCCCCTAGGCATAAGTCGACGTAGAGCTTAGGTCTGGAGGTTAACCGCGTTCTTAGGCCTTGGTCCTAGGCTTAGATCAGATTCAAGTTCAAGTTTGATTTAAATGAATCATTAGGTTTTGGTTTAAGTTTATACATGGTGCAAGTATGGCTTGGGCTCATCTTTATCTCAACAACTACATCAATGCTGTTTGCCTCGGCTCGGGCCCTAATATCCATTATGCAAATGAAAATTGAGATATGAAGTTGAAATATATTAAAATTATTTACATCATAATGTTACCTGCAAATATAATAATCAAAGAATATATGAGTGGAAGCCTATTTATGTATTTATTGCATTCAAATGTGCAACCGACTACTCAAATTGATGTCCAGCTGCAGTTTGCTCGGTTTGCTCTTTGTTTACAAAATCTCTGTAAGGTCCGTTGGATAATGTGTTCGCGCACTCAGTAAACACATTATCAAGTGGGCCTTGACTTCAAGATATAAAATGGCGCTTATACATTGTGGAAGTACAAGCGAAGACCCACCTTACAGCAGCTGTTAGGTATCTAGTGGACCCTGGATAACCTGGATCCAACTCTTTTCTTGCACCGCCCTCGAGAACCTCGTCTCGCTTAAGCTCGTATTATCTGGCGTGACAGACAAGGTGGCAGTGACTATAGTCGAGCACCTTGAGAACCTGAAGGTCATCTCTTTCTATCGTGGCGTGACCTCGACGGGGCTGACGACCGTCATTAAAGGATGCCCAAATCTTCAAGAGTTGAATCTGTACTTCTTTGACTCGACGGTACACAGAGCCATACTTCTCATTCCGGATTATCTGCCTGGTCTCAAGAAACTGTTGATAGTAACTGTAAATGGCGCGAGGCAATTGGCATATCACGCGAAACTGTCGCCCAAATAGAGGCCCAAATGCCGGAGCTACACACCGAAATCAAGTTGCGCAAATCTGAATGGTATAAGTATTTTTTTTTGTATTGTATGATTTTTCCTTGAAATAAAACTTTGATCTTCGATATTGGTAAAGAGGTTTTGATTTTACGCTTGAATGCACTTGGTCTATTTTTTACTGGATCTTGACGAATCTGTAGTCTTTAGACATTGCCTTAATGCGGTCCCCAGACCTTTCACCAATAAACTTAATTTTATAAATTGAGATTGGTAAAGTGCCCTGCGTAGCCACCAATGTGTACGCGCGTCCAGGCCCGCTATCTACAGTATACCGTGCTAAGAGACCCGGCGCCTCCACCATTTCCCTTGTTTTATTTCCGCGGTCCTCTAAGCCGAACCGTGGGCATAGTTTCATTAGAATGAGCTACTTGTAAATATTTAAATGAAAGTTTGGCTTGTATACTACGAATACGTCACATTTGTAAGGATTTAGCCACGTGCCTTAGTCGCCCAAAAGTTCTGAGAACTAAACGTTTCTTTCCACTTGTGAAATAATTTCTCTCTTTGACTAAAACCTGGTCCACAAAATCTATGTTCCTTGCTTATTTAATTCGTTACCGACCTTGCCATTTGTCTCCTGTTTCTTTTTGTATTTTTATTTAGTTTTTTCATCGCCTGATAACATGGTATGTATATTAAGCCCTATGTCGTGAAATGTATAGCTCGGATTTACAATCTACAATAAAAGTGTTTTTATTTATTATTACAGCTCTTTATTAAGCTGTAAAAATGTAGGATGTATACGAAAGTAGAAAATTTTTTTCTGGTTGCTATAAAAATGTGTTCAAATAATGATGTTCAAGGGTACTAAACCATGCCGAGTGATAAAATCGTGTACAAGTTTATTGGTTATTTTACCTAGGATCACACGTATGTTGACCATGACACACAAATATTTACTACTTGCTTCGAAAAGTCAAAGTGATGAAACATTCCACTGATGATGAAATGTGGATTTATTATTGTATTGCGTCGTTAAAATTTCTCTAATATTCGCTAATTTTATTTGAACGCCCGCTCTAATAACACGTTAACAATATAAATTCCTTACTGTGCAATCGTATGTTACCTTCGATTATATTATTAATACCCTCACCCCAATGTTTGTATACTTATGTGTGGATCGTTGGTCCTGTGGTTACACTTGTGTCCAGTGCAGAAGTGCCAGGGTTCGAAGCCCGCTAGAGGTGCAAGATTTTTAACTTTTTTGTGGACTTAAGTCCATCAATTCTTGGCTTAGGAATGTGTAAACGGTGACTTTGGAGGCGTCCTAGCAACGGATAACACTATAAATTCTCGGGTTGTTCCGAATTAGCCTCGTTTATTCTGGCGCTGTCCGCTTATGGAATCGTGTCCAGCTTGTTGGCCGTTGTTCCCTTCTCAAAATATTGGTTTCTAGTTGGCCATTGTTCGTACGTCGATGATGTCGGCGCTAACTGGGCCTTGGCCTGCTTTAAATTAAAGCCCCCCCCCCCCCCCCAGTGAAAATGAGCTTTAATGTTTTTATTTATGGGTTCACTCAAATACAGCATTGCTGCCAGTTTACATTGAGGTATAGACTAAAATATCTCTGAAAGGACTCTCTTGGGCTCTGAATTGCATGAATGATGTCGAGGATATGCACTTACTTGTAAGGCGAGACGTTCTTTGAATTGAAGTTGACCACCTTGTTAACCCATAGAGCTACTACGTCTGTCCTGCCGGCCGCTGTCTTGGGCCCCACGAAGACGTTCTGTCCGACAGCGAAGCGAGGGTCAGCGCGACACTCGTCGTGTCTGTCACCCTGACTGCTGGGGGGGCTGGGGCACTGGTCGGCCCACCGCTGAGCCACGGTAGCCAGTTCCTTGTCCCACGCCTGTAACATCAAACAACATAGGACATAGCGTGTTAAAATTATTTCAGATTGAATTCACATTAAAACATTATTAAAATAGTTGTTTTTAAACAAAAAAAATATTACAGAAAAGTTCAAAATAATTCATGAAAAAGTGTCAAACACGGTGTTAGAGAATAGTATTTTCAATAGTATTTTAGGTCGAACACCACCACCAATTTTAAAGACACTCGACATTACAGTTTTTTCATGATTTCTCGAGAACGCTGCAAAATATTTCAAAACTGTTTGAAGACAGCTGTGTGGTTTTGTTAGAACAATATAATGCAAGCAAAAATATTCAAATATAATAAAAGGTACGTTTTGTATTTCAGATATGCATTTAATTAATTAAATATCAAATAAAAACTTAATTACCATCACATTACAATATTTTTTCGTGCAGGCAAACCACATAGCATAGTTTTGCGATATATTGAAGCGTTCTCGAGATGTCACTAAAACACCGTAATTTCGGGTGGTTTTAATATTGGTGGTAGTCATTATCCATCACCGTGAACAGTTTTGTTAAAATTGATTACAGTGCTTTCGTATATTATAATATTTTCTCATGGCAAAACCAAGGTCTATTACAATATGACCACAACTTCTTTCTAAAGTTCTCCAAGACGGCGCTTCATGATGTGTTTCCTTTTAATTTTAAATATTCCGTTATTCATTATTGGCAAGACGTAAATAATAATATTATTACATTCATGCGACCTCTTAGCTGTGTTTGCGGCGGCGTACTAAGACACAATCATGCTCAACCTTTATCGAGAAGAAAACCACGCACACACTTAAAAAATATACTTTTATGTAAAATCCACACCGGCCATTTGTTTTGACTTTTAGTCGGTTTGAACGTTATTTTGTTGAGGTACCCCTGTTAAACCACGTTCATCGCGTTATTCCATGTAAAGGTCGACCCGATATTCAACGCCGAGCAGCAGCTTAGTACCGCTTGGCTTTATTCTACAGATCCGCTTGTTATTTTTATAAAATTCAAATGTATTTGTCCAGACTAAAAAACATTAAAGAGTTTTAATAAATGTGGAAATAATGCACCGTGGATGGTGGAAGTGCGTGAATATAACCCGTCTCGACTTTTAATATATTCTTTTTACAACAGTCTGGGTATTACATGGTTAAAATAGCTTAGGAAATATTCTATACTACGTTCCACCTGTGAGGTAATAAATATCACCACATCTACATTGAGTTTTTATACACAAAAAATAATCTGCTAAATAAAAAGTTGAAACGACTTCACAAAAGAGAGGATTATGCATTTTCGATTGTTGATAAGCCGGGGTAGTTTGACGTCATGCGGTGTTCTGCATTATCACTGGATTTAGTGATAGATTGGTTGTTGTCATACATGTTCTACATACATGTCGTTGTCATAGAAGGATCGATTCGATGGTTGAAATGGAATTGATCAAAAAAGATACTAGCACGAGTTTATTTTTATAGGGGAGCAGAAGAACTTCATTCATACACATTTCTCTCTCTTACAAGTTAAAATTTATAGTTTTAGCTAAATCCCCTAGGTCTTTCTTCTCGATTCAGTTACTCGGAAAACACTCCCGTCACTGGAATAGTGTATATATTTTATAATAATTCAGAAATAAAAATTTTACTCTATAAGACTCATATTAAGTTCTGGTGTACAAGTTTAAGTAAAGGTAGCAGTGATTGGTCCGTTGCAGGTTATGACTCATTCAAATTGTATTTCTCTTAAGTGTAAACCATTTTCTCGTTACATAACGGATCTAAATAAAGTTTAAACTAAAGTGACTTACCAACACACGCATGTTAGCTGCTGCCGGCTGGGGTCCAGGTCTGCCCCGTAGTTCCTTGCCCTCGGCTACATTCTGTCGTTCCTTGTTCAGAGCTGCTAGGATGATCGTCTGGTCGCCTTCGGACACCCCTCCATCGCTTCTCACTGCGCTGGCGTTCTGTGGATAGAAATTAATGTGTTTTGGTTAAGAAACCAACCCAAGGACAAATAAGTGACTAATTAGGTATAAGTTGGGAGGATACATTTAAACATGCAGAAGTATAGTGATGTGCCTTTCTCGAGATTGTCGGTGACAGATACCGGTCCCACGCATATTCCATATGTTTAGGGTTTCTACCTTGTTCTAGCAATAGCATTCTTTGGTGGAGGTGCCGGTCCCAAGCATATTCAATATGTTTAGGGTTTCTACCTTGTTCTAGCAATAGCATTCTTTGGTGGAGGTGCCGGTCCCAAGCATATTCAATATGTTTATTCAAACGGAGTCCTCCAAGGGGACCCTTCCAGCCCACTTTTGTTCAACCTATTTATTTCAGATATAAAAGAATCTATCTTTGACGAATTTAACAAAGACGTTCACTTGATAATGTACGCAAATGACATCGCACTATACACGGAAAACCTCGGTCAGCTTCAATACACTTTACTAAAACTCAAAACATGGTGTGAAAGCAACCATTTAGTAGTAAATGTCAACAAAACAAAAGTTGTTAAGTTCAGAAATGGTGGGAAGTTAGCCAATAGCGATGTGCTTTTCTATGGCACTGACAAAGTCGAGTTTGTATCTTCTTTCAAATATCTGGGTATCTTACTCCATTATAAAGGTACTTCTTTTTCTCCCCACATCAAAGCAAGATGTTCCTCTGCCATAAAAGCCATGCACCTTAACTCCAAATTATACTCACTCTCAATCTCTTGTGCTATGAAACTATTCCACCTTAAAACTTCCCCAATTGCTTCCTACGGCATCGAAATCATATGGCCCTACCTCTCGCAAGCCAATCGCACACAATTAGAATCGGTTAAGACACTATATATGAAAAAGATCCTTTCTCTATGTAAATTTACTCGTTCCCGCTTGGTATATGAGATGGTAGATGAATCATTGTTTGTTGCTGACCTACAGTTTAAATTTAACCTAAGCCAATCAGATGCCTTTCGTACTGTCGTTCATAACTGCATGTCAAAACGCCTTGAAATTAGACCTGAATTCTTCACTATGGATCTGTTCAAAAATGATGATTGGAAAAAACCTCTTGCCAAAAACAGGCATGTGCTAACCCGTGTAGCAGCTCACGGTTTTCACCATTTGTTTTGCCTAGATTAAAAGTTCCATTCATCATATACAGACTGCAAATGCTCCCACTGTGCTAGGGATTGCGACCTGTATCATGTTTTATATGTCCAGCTAGAACTCATTCCATTACTGATCTTGCCACAAAGGGTTTTGTCTAGAATCAGGTATAAAAAGTACAATATAGTCTAAAATGTTTAATTGATTGTAATTATATATATATATATATAAATTATGTACTTTGTAAACTTGTTATTTTATTAATCATTTATCCTGTCATTATCATAGCTGAAATGTTTAACTGACTGTAACTACTTGTGTACTTTGTAATTGATGTAATGTTGCCTATGTTACGCCATAGTTGGTGTTGTACTCTCTGGAGTTTAATAAAAGTATAAAAAAAATATGTTTAGAGTTTCTACCTTGTTCTAGCAATAGCATTCTTTGGTGGAGGTGCCGGTCCCAATCATATTCAATATGTTTAGGGTTTCTACCTTGTTCTAGCAATAGCATTCTTTGGTGGAGGTGCCGGTCCCAAGCATATTCCATATGTTTAGGGTTTCTACCTTGTTCTAGCAATAGCATTCTTTGGTGGAGGTGCCGGTCCCATAATTTAAACAATAAATAAATAAAAAATAAATAAATGGATACAATACAAATACAAAACATAACTGATACAATTAACTCGCCCTACCCCTCCCTATCCCCCATGGTCACCATAAACATTATGCATAAATTGTTGAAAGGCAATTTAAAAATAATTGCGATTAAATACAGTCGTTTTTATGTTTTATCCATGACCTCATATTTTGTAACGGGGCGGCGGGAATCGAACTCGCTCTCTCCAACAAATAGGTCGTGTCAGTTCTGGTACCGGGTCAGATATATTCGTTCACGCGAAAGACTTTGCTAAACTTCTGGCCCCGTTAGTTCGAGACGTGATATTGATAAAGTTTTTGATTGCCAGTGTTGAGAACAAAAGTCTTCGTATTGCCAATATGTGGGATGTCGGTGTTCTGTGTTGGAGCAGCAGCTGAATCACAACTAAGCTTCTGAGGGCAATATCACACACTCGAGCACATGATATGACCTATTTGAATTGAATGCGGGTGTATCTGCCAGTGACGTTCGTTTCTGTGTCGAGGGCTCTTGGCAATGCTGGTATCGACACGCTCGTGCTTACCAGTATCGGAACAACCTTGTTCATGATGTGTTGTTAATGCCAGTGGCCATACTTTGAAACCTAGAACTTCTCGACTAGTTTTGAAATATACTTACACAGCTTCCTATTTCCGCTTCTAGCTTTTTGCTAACACAACCATTATCAAATTTATTCAATCGATACGTCAAATAAGACAAAATTCAAGAGCTGCTGCGCGCATTTTTACATGTATGTAATACCAAACTCTTAAACATCACAAATCCATTATTACTTTTACATGCACTTAAGAAACTGTTTTGGCTTGAATCAAAACTAATTCAACGTTCGTATACATGACGGGTTTGAAAATAGTTTTGAAGTTAAACCCAAGAAAAATAGTTTTGACTCAAATCGAGTCAAACCCTGTTTCGAAGTGTATACATGCTGTTTTGAAAACTCAAAAAGTTTTGAAATCGTTTTCAAACTTTCATGTATACGTATGATGTATAACACACGTTTTAATTTTTGATTGAAGAACTAGACGTGATGTCATATAAGAAAAGATAATACTACAAGAAATGGTTCTTCGTTAATTTTGTGGAACTTCAGGCTGTCTTGTAAATTAGTACTTGTTATTCAGGTCATAAGTCCAAATTACGATCGTGAAATGTATACAAATTATGTAACATACTTTTTCTAGAGTTAGCAAACGTCTGATTCATAATGAAACCTTACACCAACTGTAAAGTAACGAGATTTTAACAAATATTGTCCTTGTAAACAAAAAAATTGGACAAAATACGTTTTGAAATTGTTTTAACAAATACAAACTTAATTTCATCATGATTAATAATTTTAAGATGAATGTTACTACAGAAACCTACATTTATGATTGTATGCCAACTGTGCAAAGTCTCGACTATCTATGACAGAGGACCGAGCAAACACTATCTACGTACAACCCCTTGCAAGTTATCTTCTAAATGTTCTAGTCTAGAATGCACAGAAGTTTGAGTTTATGGATTAAGGGCGCGTCAAACGTTAGGTCATAATGCGCCACTTTAGCCTAGGGGATAAAGGGTAGAAAAATCCCATGCTGGTCAGAATGTACAGAAAGAACTCGTTGACCTACCGTGTATTTGCACATCGTGTGCCCCTTGTTGGGACAGATCGCACAATAGTCCGTGCCACCTGCAGCTGCAGGTGCGGCAGGTGCTGCAGGTGCTGCAGGTGGCGGGGCAGCAGGTGCAGGTGCTGCTGTCGTCTCGGCAGGTGGAGCAGGTGCGGCAGGGGGAGCTGCAGGTGGAGCTGCGTCTTCACCGACGACGTGCGGGGCCAGCGCCAGTAAGGCCAACAGAGCTGCTACGGAGTGGAGATGAAGCATGGCTGTAGCGGCATCTAAACGTGATCCCTGTACAATCAAGGTTGAGCCTTAAGTGAACGTGTAATTACAAACTTCAGTTCAACAAGTTAAAAAGTAATTTTTTGTTAATGTTATACGACACTTAACTCACCTTCGGTGGAGATGGACCAATCGCGTGCAAGGCTTCGCGACTAACTCGGATTTAATTGGTTAAGATAGACAATACGGTGACAGCCAAGCTTCCCAGTATGATGCTAGTGGTGCTCTGGTTGCTAGGTGATGGTATCAGCCACTGGGATCAAATGACATGCCCTGATGAGCCCACATCCGGACGGTCGACTGATACGAGATTAGAAAGCTTTTTCTACGAGTTTTAAAGTTTTGGTTGTGTTTTGTGCAATATTTTACGTCATCACTGCATTGTGATTGAGAACATAATATTATCATTATTCTAATATAAACGGTAGCTTCCTCTAGTAGGGAGCATTTTGTTAATGAAATGTTTTAATTCATCTGGGATGTCTCAAGGTCTTAAATTCAATCAGCGAATTGTCCTCTTCATTCATATATTGGATGTTTAAATCGTGTTCCTGTTTTGGGCCCTGAACTTGGCAATACATCATTGTCATGGGCACTTTTATTATTATAAATTATCCGAAATATGAAACTTGACATGGTTGGTATTTAACGTTACGATTTCTCGGAGAAAGTTGTTACAAATGGATTTGAAACATACGAACGTCGTAGTACACTATAGCGAATAGTTGAGGAGAATAAGGACTTGAGAAACATATGGCTAGTAGTATCTATGAACATGACGGTCGCAAACATATAGTTTACACCTGCAACGAATTATTTTTTCCTTCCGTGAAAATTAAATTGCATTTCTATGAATGCAGTTATCAAATTTCGCAAGTGTTTGAGACCTGTTCGATATCTAGTTTTATAACTGCGCATGTTGGAGAATGTTGGAAGCAACTCCTTATCAAAATCTTTGGGATCCTTGCGGTACACAATGAGTTCGGTTAGATGTTTCTTATTTCTTTGGTTGGCCATTGTTTGCTAGTAGATGGTGTCGGTTCCGACAGGGTTGGCTTGGTCCGCTTTAAATTCAAGTCCTACAAATAAAACGTGTTGACTTGATGGGTAGACTCTAGATGCGATTTATTTTACGCATCCAAATACTACATAAATTACATAGTCATACGTTTTAAGCAAAATGTACATATTATTTTATTTTTATAACTCTGTATAATTTAACAACCGTTTCGTCAGACATTTTTTTACATACATATAAAATTCACAAAGTATCACTTAAAGTTATTATTTACTCTACACTACTATAATAGTTTATAAACATAAATTAGTGTTTTAGTATAGTGGCAAGTGCCGTGTTTAAACGTGTTTTAATAATTGTATGAACAGCGTGCAAATTAAAATATATCTAACTATAAGTACGAGGAATAGAATTCTAAACGATGATAAATTAAACTTTTTGTTATACGATCGAGTCAACTACTGAAGTCTTTATTTTTATTCAGGGATCAAAGACTTATATAATAACTTGCCAACAGAGATAAGAGAAATCAAATCCTTGGACGGGTTTAAGAGTGAACTAAATAAATTTATTAAAAATTCAAGTGTGTAATAATTGTGTGTACTGTAAAGATTAACTTGTATTGTTACTTTGGATATAATTGGTAAAATTTGATGTTAATTGTAAAAAAATCTTTGTGTGTATGTAAAAATTCTCATCTATAAAAAAATTGATATGTAAGCTGGGTACGAAATGTTAATGATGTTAATGTAATTTTAAATTACATAATATGTATGTATGTGCAACTACGAGATGATATCAGCCAATAAATACATTTCTCATCTTATCTTTACCATCGCTCTCCTGGTACGTTTTGATTTGAGCTAGATTCAGTCTAGCCGCTTTGTCCATATGCCAATTAATTACGCAAATGTCGTCCGTTTTTTAATTTTTATGAAAAAAATACTTTCAGAAGATAGTATAACGAATTAGAGTTTAACAAATCCGGTTGTATAGTGACTAACAACATTATTTGAGATGCGGTTAGAAAATATATTGATCTTGAGTTTTGCATGGATTTGGTAAAACATCTTATCTTTCGCTATTTGACTTGTGGCTAATGGGCAATAGATTAGTTAAAGGTAACGCCTACTTTCTCTCACCCTTCTCAAACATGTTCTTGGTTTTAGGTTACCTAATTCCCTAGCTAGCCCTACACAACGTATTGTGCGGCTGCTGTATAATGTGTCTGTGCTGGTGATACAATGCACCGGAAGTGGCTGTGATATCGGATTGACAATGATTTTGCCGACTTCCGCTTTTGAAATGAAGCTATCTAAGGTCGAACGAGTTTTTTTTAAATTGAACTACAAGTTTTCAATGTCACGGGTTTCGACATTTTGTTTGTTGTTCGACTCTAATCCAACGAGGTTAATTTACATAGAGATTAACACGTTCATTTATTTTTTAAATTTGTTATTAGTTTCCGTTGACGAAGTTTAATTACTAGGTCAATTGTTGAATGCTCTTTAATAGCTCGTTGAAGGATGAGCGTATGTTGGTGCATCGAGTAAGTGTTCGTGTGATCAGAGGAGACGTTTGGCCGGAAGTGTGCGAACAACCACACAACAAACAATTTAAAAAACAAAAATTTAAAAAATTTATACGATAATTATTTTCTCTTGGTTGTCAAATTGAGTCTCCGCTCCACTAGCTATACGCTCATCCAAATGGCAGAAGGTGGCAGAAATTGAATGATGTCGTTGAAGAAGGTTTAAAATCTAAAGGCCAGTAGGAAAAACGCGAATAGAATTTTTAATTTTGTATTTAATACAATCCAGAAATTAAAAAATCCATCCCGATCGTGGTTCGAACCCGAGTCTCCCACTTTCCGGGTGGACGCCTTAGCCAACTAGACCACCGAGACGGTAACTATTTAACTTCTGTATGTCGTTACATTATAGAACTAGACACTAATTGTGATGGGCTATGCCCTCTTTAGCAACCTATAACCATAAATGTGTTAAACATAATAAAAACTTGAATGGATGGAACAATAAAGCATCGAAAAACTGTTGCTGTTAAATTGACCAAACAAACAATTTTATAATGTCATTACCTTACGCAGGTATGAGCGAGGGTATATTTCTCGATTTGGATAGTCGGGAAACACTCCCGTAGGTGGAATAATTAATATTTAATACAATCCAGAAAGTAAAAAATCCATCCCGATCGGGGTTCGAACCCGAGTCTCCCACTTTCCGGGTGGACTTTTGTATTCTATAGAAAATGATAATATAATATAAAAATTAATTCGAAATGATTAAGATATTTTAATTGTGTGATTTGACCGAATCACAAGTAATATTGCAACCTCTGTAGATATTGACAATATCTAGCCAAACATCTGACCCAGCGTACTATTCTTTTCAAATCGCGTATGTAACAGACGAGCAAGGGAATATATTTCTCTCAATGTTGATATTGTCCGTGATGCTCACACTATTAAGGGGCTACATGACCGGTAGTTTACACTGTTAGAAACCTATTGAATTTAACATGACATGCACTCGTTGTCAATTGTTACAACACATTTACAGCGTAAAAGCCTAAAATAATACGCATTTCAGACACAAGAATTTGTATTTTTTTCTTTAGATACAATTTTTGTTATTGTGTGATATACGTTTTTTACTTTGTATTATTTTTTATAATGTGTACCTGGAGTTTAACTTCGAATTTTTTAAAAGTTTTCTAGATACTTTTATCGTGAGTAGATTAACAGACAAATCGGCAGATTGACAAAATTGCGGGATGAGTTCAATCTGAAATGCAGGAAGGCTGTATGGCACATATATTATGGACTCTGTGTAACATGCTAACTTTTGTAGGGTATCGTAATTCTATTTTAATGTCAGTTTTTACAACTCGGTACTACGGAAATTCCGACTAATGTTGGTTCATTAGCTAATTATTGTAAACATGGTTAATTAACGTATTTCTGCCGTATTTCTGGGTTATAATATTATATTTTACTAAAAAGGTTTCGTGTTATGCTAAGTATTGCCACTCTTAAGCGAAAATTCACAGCTGTATATTATGCATTTACAAAATCCACATCTAAGAGTAAATACAAAATATAAAATATTGAGTTGTTAGAAAAAAATAGATTTACCTCTGAGAATTACGTTACATAACCGAGTACGGAAACATTTTTTATTTCGAAATTCATTCATTTATTGTTCACGTACTTAGCGTTTTTTACCTAACGATTGTGTGTTGCGATAGGGCACACGCGAGGAGGTCAGTTCGGTTGGCCGAGGCGATGCGATCAGAAACCCACGTAGATATCAAGTTTGATTATTATATTCCCGAGTATTACGAACAGTTCCGTGATCTAGCAGGGATATTACATCGTTCGTTATGTAACAAGTATATAATAATCTAGCCGCATTCGATTTCGTAGATATACAACTAAGTAAAAATATTTTGGAAATAAATGAAAATGCAGAATAAAGATAGTGTTTTGCATGAGCGAGCGAAGATCATTTCACGCCAAAAATGCTCGGTGTTTTTTTTTTTTTGTTTGTTTCGTCGTGTAATCTTACAGGCAAAGGCTATCGATTTATGAATTGAGACTCGAAACTCTGAAATTGAGGTATTGTTTTTGGTCATCGAAGAAATATTTCATGAATATGATTACGATTTTCGATTTGGGCGATATTTCGGACATTGGCCAATTGACCAACGGGGCAAACGTTCATATTTACAGACTAAGGTTATGGGGTGTATCTTGTAGAAAAGTGAAAAAAGCCAGATCTAGAAATAAGCTTTTAATTAAGTTTGATTTTTGCGATATTTCGTGACATTTGGCCAATTTGCAAACGGGTGGGTCAGTTATATTATCGGACATAGGTTTGGTGATGTGTATTTTAGAAAATGAAAAGTAGCCAAATCATAGAAATAACTTATCTAGTTTTGATTTTGTGCGTATTTCCATTGGCCATTCTGGCCAACGGGGTCAGTTATATATACATGGACATAGTAGGTGATGTGTATCTTTGTAAAAAGTTGAAAAAGTTAGCAGGATCCATGAATAAAGCTTTTAATATAAGTTTTACGGTAAATAATACATTGACAGGTACAAGAACCTTTACAACAATGACTACATGCGAGCAGAAAAGACTTGCAAGTAAAGTATCTCGCAACTAAATTTTAAAAGTCATCATCAACCGGGGGGACTTAGCGTTTCTAGTATATATAAGTCACCTGTGCGCGACGCTATCGACAAGCGACCATTGGTCAACCTCAGCCCGGTGTGTAATTTATTATGAGCTTTGTTGCTAGGACACAGGGACACAAAGTCACAGCATCCAACCAAAGAAATGAAATCTTCGGGACTCGAACCCCCCTTCTGCAGTGAAAACACGCCTCGCACGCCTGGTTGATTTCTGCTTCTGGAGGATTATGTTTAGCATTCATTACTTAGGTCTAAGCAATTCAGTGGGATTTCAGAGATACATATTTTCTATTTTCTCTGGGTTTTCGAGGTAATCTCCTATTTACATTTGTGAAGGAAGTTTATCTAAAGTTGTTCAGTTGGTTCAAATTTGCATTTATATCATTTTTAGTGTATAAGAGTTGCTGTGCTCTCCAACTCTCTCTGCCCAGGGGAACAACTTCTGTATTTACTGTGGTTATTACAGCTAATGCACTGAAACAAATAGCAAGATCCCTGATGTAAGGCAGGACTGGGCTACCTTCATTTCCCTAAGCTGTGTAGCTTAGTCTACTATAAGCAGAGCTATTTATTTAGATAATAAGATTTAAGAAAAAGCATCTTTGAAGTTTCTAAATAATTGCCGTAGGGCACAGTGGTGTTGTGCCTATTTTACCAGTACGTATACTCTTTGTTCTAATGTGGCCACTAGGACCAAGAACGGGAATTTGGGGGTCTCCGCCCCCCCACCCCAACAATTACGCCACAGGCGAAATTTTTTAAAACTAGGTTTTTAGAGTGTATTTGGTGCGTTTTAGAAAAAGTGGTGGGCTGAATGAAATTCCGAAACAGTGTAGTTTTTTGTGTGCTCCTGGAGCTCCATAAGTAAATAAATATTAAAATCAGCGTTAAATGTTTATTAGTGTGCCCATCTTTGTATATATTACATACTTGAAAAGATTGCGATGCTTTCCCCTCACAATATATTATTATATTACAACAAAATTATCATTATGCCATTTACGGACGATATAGAAATGGAAATAAAATAACTATCTCAGCTTTTAAAAATTAAAATTGTCATCAAAAATTTAGAGCCAACGGCACGTGGTGTTCCCAAGCGGTCACCCATCCAAGTACTGACCACGCCCGATGTTGCTTAACTTCGGTGATCGGACGAGAACCGGTGTATTCAACATGGTATGGCCGTTGACGAGTATTTCGCACTGTGTACTGGTACTTGAAAAGATTGAGTTGCTCTCACCTAACAATATATTAATTATATTATTACAACAAAATAATAATTAAGCCATTTACGGACGACATAGAAATGGAAATAAAATAACTATCTCAGCTTTTAAAAATTAATATTATCAAAAGTTTATAGCCAACGGCACGTGGTGTTCCCAAGCGGTCACCCATCCAAGT
This sequence comes from Sweltsa coloradensis, assembly GCA_024449915.1. NCBI lineage: Eukaryota > Metazoa > Arthropoda > Insecta > Plecoptera > Chloroperlidae > Sweltsa > Sweltsa coloradensis. The sequence goes on from JAMZAV010000522.1 coordinate 98,403, forward strand.
ACTGACCACGCCCGATGTTGCTTAACTTCGGTGATCGGACGAGAACCGGTGTATTCAACATGGTATGGCCGTTGACGAGTATTTCTCACTGTGTACTGCCACTTGAAAAGATTGAGTTGCTCTCACCTAACAATATATTAAAATTATATTATTACAACATAATTATGATTTTGCCAATTACGGACGACATAGAAATGGAAATAAAATAACTGTTTCAGCTTTTAAAAATTAATATTGTCAAAAGTTTATAGCCAACGGCACGTGGTGTTCCCAAGCGGTCACCCATCCAAGTACTGACCACGCCCGATGTTGCTTAACTTCGGTGATCGGACGAGAACCGGTGTATTCAACATGGTATGGCCGTTGACGAGTATTTCTCACTGTGTACTGGTACTTGAAAAGATTGTGATGCTTTCCCCTAACAATATATTATTATATTATTACAACAAAATTATAATTATGCCATTTACGGACGACATAGAAATGGAAGTAAAATAACTATCTCAGCTTTTAAAAATTAAAATTGTCATCAAAAATTTATAGCCAAGGGCACGTGGAGTTCCTAAGCGGTTACCCATCCAAGTACTGACCACGCCCGATGTTACTTAACTTCGGTGATCGGACGACACCCGTTGTATTCAACATGGTATGGCCGTTGACGAGTATATCTTACTGTGTACTGGTACTTGTAAAGATTGTGATGCTTTCTACTAACAATATATTATTATATTATTACAACAAAATTATAATTAAGCCATTTACGGACGACATAGAAATGGAAATAAAATAACTGTTTCAGCTTTTAAAAATTAATATTGTCAAAAGTTTATAGCCAACGGCACGTGGTGTTCCCAAGCGGTCACCCATCCAAGTACTGACCACGCCCGATGTTGCTTAACTTCGGTGATCGGACGAGAACCGATGTATTCAACATGGTGTGGCCGTTGACGAGACAATTGATATTTACTGATACTTTAAAAAAAGAGAGCAGTATTGCGTTCAGTTACGATTGCCAGTGGCGGGAGTCGAATCCCCGACTTTATACGATAAGGTCTTGTGTATAACGCGTGAGCTACTTCTAGATTTCTTGAGGCGGGAATCGAACCCGTTCTTTTATTATTTAGATTATATTTCCAAAACTAGTGTTGAGCTCCCTCTATCGGTTGCATTGCGAACACATACTCCGTCCCAAGGACACTTAGAGTGTAGTTCACTATACCGCTACCACGTGCCGCACTACGCCGGTTTGAGCCTACTTCTATCTCACACAGGTTCACTACTTTACCGATCAACCTAGGAAACAATCCATATGACCTTTCTAAATCCTCATTACGTTTTGAACATAGGTGTCCTGGATTATGAATTTATCAATGTTTTCACACATTCTGTATCATTCTTCTTGAAGAGCAATGTAAAAAAAAACACGTGAAACGCGGGCTGTGTTAGATTTTTATTGTAGGACATGACACACGCACAGACGAATGGACAAACGGATGGTTGATAATGATTAGAGAAATATAAAGTGTAACTCATGATAAAAAGTGTTACCGATAACAAAGGTACCTGCTTCGTGTCAGCAGAGTCGATAAAGAAGTTTCCCCTTTGGGGAGGTCCCCTTACTCCCAAGTCAAAACGGAATCTAACGTCCTGCGCGCTGAGAGCGGCTCCAATGTGAAACTAATAAAAGCACTGCACGCTAAATACGGTCAGTAGATTATCGATGTGCGGTGACGCTGAAATCAACAAACAACAGACGAAACGTCAAACTTCAATTTTATTTCAATCATATTAGCCCTGGGCCCTAAAAACTTTATTTCAGTGATTCAAATGTAACATCAGACTGGTTTTAATCCGCATTAGTTGACCTACGGTTTTCATTTCTCACAGCTGTTTTTCGATTATTAATTAGTGTAGGTTGTATCTACCAATCTAGCCAAAATAATGCCATGTTTGTCATTTTATCATTAGGCCCTAAGTGTAGCGAATGTCTCCTATTTTATTGAAACGTAGTTCTGACTTTTGATTCTATTGTATTTCTCTATTTCAATGTAACGTAGTATTGTTTTATGATTAGTAATATCTTAATAGTTTTTAGTTTTAAGTATCAAGCGCTCACAGAAGTGAAACAGGCATGCCATGCTATGGGGCTCTGCCCTATCTGTTTCTCTTCTACAACCATGCTGGTATTCTCGTTACTTTACTGTTAAATGTACATTGTTCATACTGTTGGAACCTTGTATACATGAGAATATCATGTGGATTGTAAAAATAAATAATAAAAAAATAATAATAATAATAGTCTTTTAAAACGATTTACTTTTGATTTATTATTGTACTATAAAGTGTTGCGCAGGCGTCACTGACATTTTCGTGCGAAATAATTTGAGATATGCCTTGTTCAAGCCTAACGGACGTAAGTGTAGCCTAGGCCCAAGGCCACAATAGAGTTTTCAGACGTAAGTACGCCCTTGGCATTCAAATCGAAACATTAAGCAATCCTGATTGTCGGCCTAGGTCCTAGGCTTAGGTCTACTACATCAGAAATATCCTCATCATAAAGAGAGTTTGCTTTATCCGAAAACATTCGCCAATATTCGATCGTATTTAATATTTTGACGTTTCCGCCATTTGTCGTCATCGACTGTTAACTACTAGTAGAAAAGTGACGTAGTTTTATTGAAGTAGTTCCATCAATCGTCACACAGAGTCGCGCGGAACGTTAGATTCCCAACGCCAAAAACCGACTTTTTATTTAACCCAGGGCGGTATAGGGAGTTGGAGGACCTCCCCAACGGGGAAACTTCTTTATCGACTCTGGTGGCAGCTAGTGGTCGTCATCGTTATCTGAAGTGATCTTGGATAGATCTTTCTAACGCCCTTGCGGAGATCCGTGGCTCGCAGTGTTCGGTGGGAGAGAATGTTACCTTTGGTCAGTCAGTGTTCACACAAGATGATTCTAGAATCTGTCATGAACTTACTGCCAACAGATAATCGGGAATAACATTCCTTAAGTTGACTTCTGATGTTGTTTCATAGTGTAAACTTTGATTAGCATCCTATATTCTCAGTTAGCATGTTCTTTGGGAAGTTCAGCCTGAAGTATCTTTTAATTTTCGTGCGATTAAAGGTTTCCTTGATCATTATTAGTTTAGTAGCGTGCCATTTAATTCTTATTTCGTGCAACTAGATGATGTAAGAATTTTGAAAGACCAACTTTATATTGGATAAGTCGAAACAAGGAATTCTAAGTTCAGACAGCCTACCTATAATGATGTTCAGTATTTTGAGATGCGAGGAAATGGTTTTGTTAATAATCCTTCTTATGCCTTGCTTGTTGTGTTATACACGGCAACGTACGCACTGGGTGGGCCTTAATTAAACCTTGCGAGAACAAGGGATATGAACAGCTACACATTCAAAGTGGCCAAACACGTTTCAAAACTGCTAACTTCTCTGGGGAGTTATAATATTATAGAGGTACAAAATCTGTGTGGTTCTAGCTCTTTGTACGGAGAAATGTGAAACGACGGGAAGGGAAGGTTTTACGTTCAAAAATCCTAATGTCAATATTTGGGAACTTACCGCTAAAAGAACACCCCCTAGCATTTTGTTTCAACAATTTTTGAAATTGTAAATCATGGGATGGAACCGATTTCAATATTTACGTAGAGTATTTTGAATTATAAGTTTAATGGTACTTATTTTCATGGGATTACTGAGTGATTAGTTCACTGGTAATACTGATTATTATTTATTATCAAGAACGCTCGACTTAATTTAGTTGATTCTTGAAAGTATGATTTAAGTCACTAAAGTTACATTATACAAACTAAACAGATAGATTGGGAACATGAATCGGACTTAAAAGTAGTGTGGGTTGTTATACAATAAAAAGCATATTTAAGTTGCTTTATTTATATTGTGGAATATCAGCTGGAAATGGCTTTTAATTGATTAATACAACATTGTGTGCACGTGCATATATTATATATAATTAATAGACTAAAGCGCTGTCCGGTCGCCAAGAAATTAAACCTCATCGAAAACACAAACGACTTTTAATAATGAATACACAATTTGAATCTGAAGTTATAACTAACATTATTTTAAGAATCATAATTTTGTGTTATTTATTTTACAAATCTTTTTTTTGCAAGAATATTACAAAAACACAAACTTCATTGTTTTATCATTGATAATATATCCATCAGTTGAGACAATTTTTAGGTCGAGATAATATTCAGTAAGTTGCGATATGCACGAATATGCATATAAAAAAAATGAAATAACTTTGAACAAATATCCATTTTTTTCACGACTGACTTATTAAGATTGATGCAACTATATTCTAGGGAAAAAGGACTGCCAAAATAGTTAGAATGCGTGTTATACAAGTCAGATGTATGGTTTGATACACACTACCGTATAAAGTCGTTCAATACTATTCTAGGTCCTCTAGATGCTGCCATCTCTGCTTATTGTTTCACCAAAGTTACGCTAGGATGATCAAAATACTATGCACTAGATTGCTGAGATTAAGATTTGTGAAAAATTCTCTGAATATAATTGCTGTTTTTGTGTATCCGGCTGGAGACTTAGATAACCTTGTGTAAACATGATTAAACGGCTGTGTTTCATTAGAAGATGTTCAGAATGGCGCTCAAGGAGTACACAGTGAAGTGTAGGTAGTGTCGCAAGCGCTGCTCGTACCGCAGTTGGTACAAGCTGTGCCGGTCGTGTACAGGGAGACGGTAGAGCCCAGAGGGATGCCCCCAGAACCGTAGTTGCACACGTAGTACAATTGGTTGACATTGCTCGAAGTCCTCTTGAAAGCAGAGAAGCCACAGCCGATCTTAGTGCTTGGGCCCCAGACCATGCGACTGTAGTGGTGACTGCTTTGCTCGTTCCTCTCTCTGTAACAGACCGTATTACAGAAAGTCAAATAAATAAATAACTTAAACAAATTAACAAATTCGCATTCTTGTTTAGTTAAGACTCTAATCTCACTTGAATACATAACTGATATTCTGTCGGCACAAAATAAAAGTGGACCAAGACACCCCTTTCAGCGCGACACCATAAAGGAGCAAAGAATAGCCTACCAAATATTGATGTTTGAAATTGCATTCTGCGACCAAATTGATGAGTACGATTCATCAAGAACGATACAAGTATCAGCGAAGATAATAAAGAACAACATTTACTAACAAACTCGTACCCATGGATGAATTTAGGTACCTGTGGCGAGGTTTGTTTGCGGAACCACTGAACCAATAAACAGCATGAAGAAAGCTGAGGCCATGATAACCTTACCAGGGACAGTTTACCCCTTTATAAGGCCCCAATTCATGTGTATATTTACCAGGGGCTAAGCAAAACATTGCCTCTTGGAAAATCAAATACGTTAACAGATTGACGGACATTTTGTATTTCTTCCTTAGCCATAAAATTAGGAATGTAATATTTGCTCATCAAAACAAGCAGAACAAAAACATGGTCATTCATCATACGTAGACCTAAGTGTGACAATTTTTAGCCCCACGTTGGGCGCCAATGTGACGTGGATGTTATAATATTTATTTCAAAGATGAGAAACCGAGAGATTTAGCTCATGGTAATGCATGTTATGAAACAGGAATGCACGAATTCGGGCCTGGCCACTGGCAAGACACTGAGTTAATGTTTTTGCATTGTTTTCTTTATTTGTTTATGCGAAAGCATGAATTGGGTCGACTTAAAACAGTCCGTGAACTTTCCCATCACATCTTCTTAAACTGTCAAACATCTGTTTGGACACCTGAGGAAGGGCATGCAGTTAATTATTCTGAATATATTTTCCTTAAAAAAAAGAAACAACGAACATAGGCCTAGCTGTTTACAAAGCTAGAAAATAAAAGTAATGCATGATTGGACGAAAACTTTCTCGACACGTACACATAGTTGGTGACCTTGTTGTTGTTGACCCGTCTGGCCTCGTCCGCCCACTTGTCGATGGTGTCGTTCCAAGCGGCAGAGGGTGAAGAGTCTGTCGACGTGGACATCAGCACGTTCTGTCCAACTGTGAAGCGGTCCACCTTCCGGCAAGCGTCCCGGAGGTTCGTGCATTGGTCAGCCCAGCGCTGGGCTTCAGTGGCTAGTTCAGTGTCCCAAGCCTAGGGTGGGTAGGAAATAAAATTCATAAAATATATATTCGCATTTAGTCTGCCCACAAAGTCACAGGGTAGATTTTCAGTGGGGGACTTAAATTGATAATTTATTATCAGATCACCCTCGTATACAAATTTGAGTGCTGTTTTTAGTTAAAAACTGGTTCTCTAATAAAATAAAATAAAAATGGATCTCAGTGGCCTAGTACAGCGAGGTACTTACCAGCACGTGCATGTTGGAGGCCGAGGGCTGAGGTCCTGGACTACCCCTGGTCTCTAGTCCTGACGCCACCTTATCTCGCACTAGGTTGTGGAGGGCGACGATAGAAGTCTGGGTGCTGGAGGCTATCCCACTAGTAGACTTCGTCAGTTTGTTGTTGACGCGGCAAAGGGATCCATTCGAGAGATCCTAGCAACATACATAGGATGCGCACTGTTATCGCACATGTCCCTTTTGTTGAGTGTGCTGTTTGTTCTTCTTATTTATTCAGTTAATTAATAATTGAACTGCAATCCTCTTTTGTAACAAATCTGATGTTAAAAAAAAAAATTAAGAGTGTGGGAGTCCAAACTTTTTAGTCCGATTCGAGTCCGAGTACTTCGTTTTTATAAATATTATTTATCGATTTAAGTCTCGTGTGCAGGCCCCATAAGTCAAATGTATCTAATCGATTTCAATATAGTTCTAGATGATTTTAATGATTAAGTACGATAGTTATACGGGGTAAGGTTTTGATATTACTAGGAAGCTTCGCCAACGCTTTTTTTTGGTAGTGTAATTTTTTTAAAACGAAAAATGCGTAAAATTGCGATTTTCACAAGAAATAATTTTTTGATTGCGCTAAAATTTCACACGAATATATTTTTACATAAAATTAAGGTCCTGTGAAAAAATCATTACAATCAGATAAAGCATGTAGGTGTTATAAGTCGAAGAAAGGTTTTAAAAATCGAAAAAAATCGTAAAATTGCGATTTTCATGAGAAATAATTTTTCGATTGCTTTAAAATACGTGGCAGTTCTAAGTTCAGAGATTTTGAAGGCCTCCAGAAAACTTTTTTGCAATTGGAGTATTGGTTTAGCCGGAATCGTGTTAAAAAAACACACAAAAATACAAACAGAAAAAAAGAGAAAAGAAAAAAAAACATTCCGGATATTTTTTTCCAGAAAGTAGAATGGAATCTTCACTTCGCTCGCTACGCTCATCTAAATATACCAAAATATTATTATTTGTGTCTCAAAAAATTTAAAATTGCACCCCCAAAAACAGAATAGTATCAAAAGACTGGTCCTACCATCAAAGCTATAAAGGGTTGGTAAGATTTGCCAAAAATTCATAACGATTCGGATCCTAACAAATTTATTTAAGGCTACCCGGCATCTTCACCAAAATAATTCATATTTTAATAGAGTGAGAGTGGGAATACTCGACTCGATTCCAAATTTAGGAAACTCCGAATCCGTAGTTTAAGTGGGATTGAATCGATTTTCTATGGTGAAGCCACTGAACTGTTATAAAATATGTTGTAAGAGTTATGTAAGCTAGGACTAAATAAAGTAAAATATAAATATAAATTATAATGAACATTTCATTTAAAAAGTGATTTTTTATAGATTTGTTACCAGAAATTTATTGTTATGAGTAGGCCTACAAGAAAGTATACAGACTTAAATTTATGTATTTGTTATACCGTATTATCTTATTTGTTAGTTAGTTATTGGGGTTTTAGGGCACAAAACAGAAAAGTTATCAGTGCCCATTTGTTATTAGATCTATATGGTTCTATAAATTATATAATATACTATATATCAATCGGCGATTATACTTTTGTTAATTTTACACCATATTATTACTGAACGCAAATGTATTAATGAACAGTTTCCCACCTGGTATTTGCACATGGTGTGCGCCCTGTTCGAGCAGATCGTGCAGTAGTTGGAGGTTTGTCCGCTGATGAGCGCTGCCATCGCCAGCACTGACAACACCACAGCGACACTGTACAGAGACATAGCTGTGCAGAGGTGGGATTACTGCACGAGATACTTCACTCTAGTAATGTCTAGGGCTCCGAACTCCAGCCTTTTATACCCACGAAGCCTGACAGTTCTCAAACGACGGAATAATCTAGGTTTTCCCAAAAAATAAATAGGAAGGTTTTTAGGTCAAAATTTGAGGTTAATTTAACCATTTATATATTGTTTTAATGAAAACGACTTCCGAATAATATTTTCAACGTTTTCAAAAAATGGTTGGTTGGTTGGTTGGTGGGGTTTGGTGTCATTAAAAATGAAATCGTTAAAATTAACAGGCTTAAAACCTGCGTCAAAACGATAAACATATAGACTTATGTAATTAAAAGTTTTGGATTCTCATGGTTTTGGGCTTTCATTCAATGTTGTATGGAAATCATTTGTACATTTTATTACATTCCTAGTCGGTACACAAGGGTTTTATTGACGTAATTGACAGTAACTACATGTACGCACGTAATAGTTATAGAGACAGCATAGAAAAATTTGGATTAATAGTACAGATACAAAGTTTGAATCACATTAAAGGATGAGAGTAAAACATAACGATCCTTCCCTTTCTTTGGTGGGGCCACGGCCATGTGACTCCATGGAATAACAATGCAAGTTGTGAAAGAAACACAAGAAAGGTTTAGGTGCCGGGACACCAATGTTCACACTTTCTGGGGAACTAGTCAGTCCACCTTCCCCCAGATTCACCAAAAACATTTCGTATTTTCCTTGTTCAACACCAATGCTAACAAAATACGCATGTCGTATGAGAGTTATATCTTAAGACGTGACACATTCACAGACAGACTTCGGGCAGAGAAGTCCTGCTTTTATTGCAGCTTCGCTCCCTAACAACTGTATTTATATACTTTGTGATAGTGATTACAATAGTATTGATAAGAAAGGAATCCTAATAAATAAGCCTCAATGTTGCCGGATAGAAAGCTCCCTGCTTCATGGCAGCTAGAAGTCATTACAGTTCCTGGCGGTTGTGACAATAATTGGCTTTCACAATGGCCCTGGTCAGCAGCAATCGGGTTGGGTCATGGGTCGGGATGGCTCACTTGAAATTAACGGAGAAGGAAATGAAAGTTATGTTTTTCTTAATGCTACCGAAGTAGTGAGGGCGCCATCTTGTTCTATAGTGGTGGTGCAGGGGACTGAACAAGAAAGAGTCCCAGGATTGTATGAAAAAGAAAGCTTGAGTAAGTGGTAATTGAGTAGTTTAATTTAGTAATGTGAGTAGGTTACGATGCAAGAGCAATTACGTGAACAGTGTGAAATAGTAACAGCAATGTCTGAATATCTTGAAGAGCCACTCTGGCAAAATGAGTTGCACAAGAGATGCTTCACAATAATAATAATATATGTCGGCAACAATGCCTCAAAAGATTTACAATTCAAAGAAGAAACACTGGATGTCACACTCACCCTGGATAAGCTCGACAAAAACGACAATGCACACACCGGTAGTTAACTTGAGAGTCCTAATTATGCAGGTAAGATGCTTACTGCCCAAAGTAACGATGAGTGCAATTCTCAAAGATCAAACAATATGCTACTCCAACACGGTCAGCCAAGCTGCGCTGCGAGCTCCTGTGCCCCAAATTGTGCTGTGATCGTCGACCTTATCCTATAGTCCGGGGTGGGTGAGTGAGTAACCATACCGACAGCCAGTCGGCTTTTATATCCAGTCTTTGAGGCAACAAAACAAATGACGTTCATGCTAAGTTTAGATATTAGGTCATAATGACGTATTCTTGGCGGCAAAGTTCACTGATGATGAGACGAAGGGAATACGTGGACCTCAAAGATATGGCCCGCGCGGCGTCATCGGTTGTTCGTCAGAGAACAGAGAGGGAGAGAGCCCAGGTCATGTTGTTGTTTCTTCCCGCCAAAGGTTAGACACATCATGATGCATCGGCCGGTCGAGACTGGATTGACGTGCCTGCGATGTACATGTTACACACTCCCCTTTCCTCCTTAAACAAGAGAAAGAAACAACAGTTTATTTTATCATGGTAAGTCCTTCAGTTCCTTCAAATCTTGGACGTGCCATCTTCCTGCGGGATTTCCATCCTCATCCTGGAGTTCCATTACAATAGTGGAGAGTTTTCTAGAAATAGAAAATGGACCGACGTACTTTGGCGCCAGCTTGGCAATGAACCCTTTTGATGCATCAGACAGCACATAATTCCTCCGGTAGACCTGCTGACCTACGCAGAAATTTACATCTCTTCTACGAAGATCATAATATTGCTTTTGTCTAACTCTAGATTTGTCAACGTTGAGTTGAACAAGCTCACGTAGGTTCTTCATTCCATTCCATTTGTCCTCTATATCCCTGGGTTGCTGCTTGGGCTCGTTGTCAGGTACCGTTCTGGCTCTTCCCGACAGCTGGATCTCCTGACCATAATTGAGGTAGGCAGGCGTATATCCCGTGGACTCGTGCTGGCTTGTCCTCAAAACATATTGTACTTGAGGAAGCAGACGGTCCCACTTACGATGATTGTCCTTTACATAACATGAGATAACGTTTTCAATATACTTATTACTTCTCTCTGTGGGATTACTCTGGGCTGATAAAAGTGTACTTAATGCTTATGTCATGATTTTTACAAGCTTGTTTAAACTTCTTACTGATGAACTGGCTGCCGTTATCACAGATGAGTGTAGAGGGAGCCCCATAAATGAATATTATGTCTTCTATCAGTCTCCTGATGATGGGTTCCGTCGTGGCCTGCCTCAATGGGAATAGGCAAGGCCATTTGGTAAACAAGTCCCTAAACACTAAGATACAGGTATTACCCTGAGAGGTCCTAGGCAGAGGTCCAATCAGATCGACACTAATCACCTTCCACGGATCGGACACCATGTGTGACTGCATCAAGCCTGCCTTGGGCCGCTGTATTGCCTTGTGCTCGAGGCATACTCGGCATTTCCCCACATAGCTGAAAATATCCTGCCGCATTTTCGGCCAGAAATAATTAAGAGCTATCCTCCTGAACGTCTTAAACATTCCTCTATGCCCCGCTGTAACCTCGTCATGATTCTCTCGGCACACCTGCTCCCTCAATTCTTTGGGAATCACTCGCTTCCAAACGTCTTGGTCATCTGGTAGCTTATACTTATCCTCTATTAACTTATAAATTTGCTGTTCCTGCACTCTAAACTTCGGATATGACTGTGGCTTCTCCTCAATATTCCTTAACAATTTAGTGTACCATTTATCTGTGACCGGAGTCTGTTCGGCTACTGTCACCAAATCTATTGGCACAGAGCGGGAGAGTGCATCCGGCACTAAGTGATCCTTTCCTTTTCTGTGCAGGACTTCGAAATCATAACCCTGTAATTTCAGACACCACCGGGACATCATTCCTGTGGGTTCCTTAAGCTTCAACAACCACAAGAGTGAGTAATGGTCAGTTATAACCTTGAAGTGCGTTCCTTCAATATAACCTCTAAATTTTTCGATCGCAAACATCACTGCCAGACATTCTCTCTGAGTGACCGAGTAATTTCGCTGTGACTTGGACAACATTTGGCTCGCATATGCAATTACTTGCTCTCCTTCAGCATTCTTTTGAGTAAGCACAGCGCCAAGTCCTACATTGGAAGCATCACATTGAATGGTAAATTCCTTGGAGAAGTCTGGATTAGTGAGCACTGGGGCTTCTATCAACTTTTGTTTCAGTAAATTAAAGCTTTCTTCGGCCTCACTCGTCCACTTCCATCTACAATTCTTCCTAGTCAGAGCAGTAAGTGGAATTATTATGCTCGAAAAGTTTTCTATAAATCTGCGATACCAGGAGGCTAGACCAACAAAACTTCTCACTTGCCTTACAGTCTGCGGCCTTGGTATATTCAGCACATCCCTCACCTTCTCTGGACTGACTCTAAGTCCCTTGTCATCAATAACATACCCCAGGTAGTTCAAGGAGGGCAAGCAAAATTGACATTTCTCAAAATTAATCAGGAGGTTAGCATCACGGATTCTTGAGAACACAATCCTCAGATGCTCTAAATGCTCTTCGAACGATTCTGAGGCGACAAGAATATCGTCCAAGTAGACAAAGATGCCAGGCTGCAACTCTGGTCCGAATAATTTGTCCATGAGGCGTTGAAATGTCTGGCTAGAATTGTGCAAACCATATGGCATAACTTTGAAGTGAAAGAGACCCCGACCTGGTATTGTAAATGCGGTTTTCTCCTTGGATTCCTCTGCTAAAGGTATTTGCCAGAAGGCAGACTTCAAATCGATACTTGATAAGAACTTGGCTTTTCCGAGGCGGTCCAAGATGGATGAGATGTAAGGCAGCGGATAGGCGTCTCTCTTTGACACTGAATTTAGTCTCCTACCATCAAAGCAAAATCTGTACTGACCGTTGTCCTTTCTCACCAGTAGCGCTGGAGAGTTCCAAGAACTATTAGATGGCTCTACTATGTCATTGGCTATCATCTCATCAAGCTCCTTATGCAGTACATTTTGCAGGTATGGAGACAGGGGTCTGTAACGTTGCTTTATGGGCTCCTCATCTCCTGTATCAATCTTGTGGGTAATCAAATTTGTCCTTCCTGTTGCAGCCAGTAATGTTTCTTTGCTTTCACCTAAGAGTTTTCTTAATTGATTATTCTGTTCACTGGACAAGTGTTCCCTTGATACTATCTTCTCCTCCTCGAGTCCGTCTTGCAAGCTCAAGATCTCAAAAGTTCCCTGTGACAAACTGGGCGTAATCTTACTTAAATTCCAGAAGTCAACCCCTAGCACTAGTTGCTGTTCGATTATTGGCACTAAGAGGACTGGTAAAACAATAAGCCGCTCCCTTAACTTCATGGGCAGCATAATTTCCTGATTGACCGTGTGGTCTGGTTCCATCGGCGGTAATAATATGTCTGGTCGCAGTTTCAAATGTTTCCAAACCTAAAGATCTGAGTTTCTCTATGCCGGGACCACCTAGTAATGTTCTAGAGGCTCCTGAGTCTAACAAACCAATTAAGTTCACTCCCAGTACGTCTATTCTTAAGAAGGGCCTTTTGTCATTCCCTACTGCCTCAAAATGATAAATTGCAGATGCACTCACGTCCGTCTTATTGCCGTGACCATCCTGATGTAGCGGCTGCTGCTGTACCTTCTCTCGTCTCTTGTCTCTGATCTGCTGATTGTTGTCCGGTACGATCTCAGGTGTTGAAGTCCTTTGTTGCGCCTGTGGATCCAGATGACTTCTTATTCTGGTCCTCTTCGCCCGTTTTTTGAGCATCGTGGGCAGGTTCCTACGGTCTTCTCTCTCTCCCCACACTTGTAACAGAAAGTAACACGTTTTAACATACAGGTGCGAAAAGATGCCCAACCTGACCACAGTTCCAGCAGTTTTTTCCTGTTTGACCAGGGTTGTATGAATGTTCCCTCGTCTCTTCAATGTGCACAGGTCTACTAGCCTTGACACCAGAATATGCTAGGTCTGGCTCCCATGCTTTGCTTAGGATAGGTGGAGGTTTATATTGGCTAGCCATGGTCTTTCCCGCCTCCAATTTTCTTCCAAGCTTCAGCAGTTGCTCCACCGAGTTAATTTCCATCAAAGACAACTTTTCTAAATAATAAGGAAGGAGATTATTCATAATTATTTCCAATTTTTCTTCCTCTGTAATAGGCCTGTTTAGTCTAGACATTAAATTATCCATAATGGCAAGATACAAGCTGATTCTCTCCCCTACATCTTGTGTGCGTGATCGAATTTCATTCATTAAGCATGTTTGGTAGTTAGCAGGTTGAAATTCCAGGCGAAGTTCCGCTTCTAACTCCTTCCAGGAACTTATCCTTCTTCTAATTGATCGAAACCAGATCAGCGCTGTACCTGTAAGAAGGTCAATAGCAGAAGACCATAGCTCTTCTTCGGTAATGTGTCTAGCAATCCTCAACTCTTCAACTCTTTCAAGAAATGATCCCACACTCCCCTCTTGTGAGTCCCCCGAAAATACTAAGGTCCACTTCACTACAGGTATTTTGTCTCCTCTAGATACTATTTGCGTTGCTCTTTCATGCTTGCAAGCCTTCTTATCTCTCTTCCTATTAGCTCTGGTATTAATTGTTGTATCATCACTGCCCTTGTCTGAATCTGTACTTGAGTGTTCGCTCTCCTCACTACCACTTGACTCTAGTCGTTCTAACACTTTCTGGATCTCACCAATAAGTGACTTGATAACTGCATCCATGTCTCCCTCTCCATCTATTCTTCCTAATCTCTTCTCTAGATGTATGAGTCTCGAACCCACCTTTTCTTTAAGCTCTTTGTTTGTGTTTTCCTTAGATAAGACTAGAGTTTTTACCTGCTTCCATTTTTCCTGACAAATTGTCACCTCGGTAGTGGGATTGGCGACGATCGGCTGGCCATCAGGTCCTGTTGTTCCCGGTGCTTCTCTTTCAGCGCGCAGGAGAGTTCCCAGGATCTTTCGTAGCCCCGCCACTGGCTGGTTCGCTTGCGTCCCTCGGATTCTGAGTTCATATTCCAGCTCGTCCTTCGTGAGACGACTAGGCTTCATACCTGGATACTTGAAATAACACTGTTTATATAGAGTACTTATACAACACGATTAATGACGATAGTTTAAATGTTCTGATTTGTTTATTAAATTTTGAGCCTTCCCCAGTCACCAATTCTCTCAAGGTGAAACAATGCCCCACGTTGGGCGCCACTTTTTGTGACAATAATTGGCTTTCACAATGGCCCTGGCCAGCAGCAGTCGGGTTGGGTCATGGGTCGGGATGGCTCACTTGAAATTAACGGAGAAGGAAATGAAAGTTATGTTTTTCTTAATGCTACCGAAGTAGTGAGGGCGCCATCTTGTTCTATAGTGGTGGTGCAGGGGACTGAACAAGAAAGAGTCCCAGGATTGTATGAAAAAGAAAGCTTGAGTAAGTGGTAATTGAGTAGTTTAATTTAGTAATGTGAGTAGGTTACGATGCAAGAGCAATTACGTGAACAGTGTGAAATAGTAACAGCAATGTCTGAATATCTTGAAGAGCCACTCTGGCAAAACGAGTCGCACAAGAGATGCTTCACAATAATAATAATATATGTCGGCAACAATGCCTCAAAAGATTTACAATTCAAAGAAGAAACACTGGATGTCACACTCACCCTGGATAAGCTCGACAATGCACACACCGGTAGTTAACTTGAGAGTCCTAATTATGCAGGTAAGATGCCCAAAGTAACGATGAGTGCAATTCTCAAAGATCAAACAATATGCTACTCCAACACGGTCAGCCAAGCTGCGCTGCGAGCTCCTGTGCCCCAAATTGTGCTGTGATCGTCGACCTTATCCTATAGTCCGGGGTGGGTGAGTGAGTAATCCAACCGACAGCCAGTCGGCTTTTATATCCAGTCTTTGAGGCAACAAAACAAATGACGTTCATGCTAAGTTTAGATATTAGGTCATAATGACGTATTCTTGGCGGCAAAGTTCACTGATGATGAGACGAAGGGAATACGTGGACCTCAAAGATATGGCCCGCGCGGCGTCATCGGTTGTTCGTCAGAGAACAGAGAGGGAGAGAGCCCAGGTCATGTTGTTGTTTCTTCCCGCCAAAGGTTAGACACATCATGATGCATCGGCCGGTCGAGACTGGATTGACGTGCCTGCGATGTACATGTTACACGGTTCGTTGTTATTGAAGTGATCTTCAATAGCCCTTTCAATCGCCCCTTCTTCCGCGACCCGTGACAGTGTTTTGTGAGAGGGAAAGTGACTTTTGGTCACAAACTAACATAACATGTAATAATATTTTCCAAATCTGAAATAATGTTTATTTCCTTGCTATTTTATTTTATTTATTTATTTATTTATTTATTTATTTATTTAACGTCTATCCTATTCAGGAAAAGAAAAAAAACTGATTTATTAGACTATCCCACTCAAACGAATATGAGGCTTACCAAAAATCAGGAACAGCAAATCAGGGAGTAATCAAACTTTCGCGCAAGAAACCACCGAACGCGAATCTTCATTCTTGTGTTCAGTTCAATACATCCATCAGTTAGGACAAATTGTAATTTGCCCAAGAAATTTGTTGTGATCATTAAAAAACTGATATATGGTTTTATACAGACCGCCGTATAACGTCGTATGTGTCACTCCGCGCCCTATCAGGAATCTTCAGTACTATTCTAGGTCGTCTAGGTGTTGCCATCTCTGCTCTTGGTTTTACCAAACTTCCGCTAGGATGATTTAAATACTATGTTCTAGTCTAGTCTAGGTTGCTATGAGATTAAGATTTGTGAAAGATTCGCGTAAGAAGATTCTGCAATCTTACGAGTACTTTAGCGACCAGTCCACGAACGAAATACAGATTTTTAGAAATGTTGCCTGCTGAAATCAGTTTATTTTATTTAGGTTATTTCAGAGCTAACACTTTGATTAGAATCTTATTCTCAGGTCAACATGACAACCTGAAGTATCTTTCAAATTCCCTTCGAATTATTTTTCTTCTACCATTGCTAGTTTAGCAGCCTGATTTTAATTCCTGTTTGTTGCCTAATTAGATGATTAGATCATGTGTTTTTTTTTGAATGGACATCTAATTATAAATAAAGGATAAGTAAAAGCAAGAAAAACAATGTTCAGACAGGGTCTACCTAAAATGATGTTCAGGATTTTGTGATGTGAGGAAATGATTTTGTTAATATTCCCTATGCCTTGCTTGTTGTGTTATATGCGACAACGTACGCAATGGGTGGGCTTTAATTAAGCCTTGCCAGTACAAGGGATACGAACAGCCACACATTCAAAGTAACCAAAACACGTTGGAAGACTCTCTGGGGAAATGAAGCGAAGTACAAAGCCATTGACCTTCAAGTTCTTTGAACTGAGAAATCTGTAGTGACGTTATGAGGATTTACGTCCGGATATCTTAGTCAATATTTGGGAGAGAACTTTTCGCTAAAATACTACCTAGGATTTTGTTTCAACAATTTTTGAAATGCTAAATTTTTTGATGGAACTGATTTCGTTATTTGCCGAGCGTTTAAGTTTTGTGTTACTTATTTTCGTGATGACTGATTACGTAACTGGTAATACTGATTATTATTTGTAATCAAATCTAGATATTAAGATGTCTCCGTTCTTCTTGGTGATCGAGCGCTGGACTTTGAGTTGAAATGTGAAAGTAAGCTTAAAGCTTATGTACTAACGTTACAAACTAATCGAAAGGATTAGAAACAGGATTCGGACTTGAAAGTGGTGTGGGCTCGTGATGACAATAAAAAACATATTAAATTTGCTTAAATTTGCTTTAATTTCTGTTATGGATTTTCAACTGGAAATGGCTTTTAATTAATTAATACAACATTGTATGTGCACGTGCATATGTTATTATAAATTATTGATAAACTTAAGCGCTGTCCGGTCGTCAACAAGTAAAACCTCCTCGAATACACAACACATTTTAATAATGAATACACAATTTGAATCTGAAGTAATAGTAAACATTATCATAAGAAACACAAGTTTGTCATATTATGTTTTCCGAATGTGAAAGAATAACCACATCACCAACTTCATTGTTTAATCATTGATAATACATCCATAGTTGAGACAATTTTTAATTTGTCAAAACATATGTTGAAATCATTTTCAGTAAATGTCACCACTGCGTATATGCACTAATCTTTTCCAAAATAGAAATTTGCTTTAGACTGGTGTCCGTTTTTATTAATTCTCTTTCCTATTTGACACGATTGACTTTAGATTGACAAGATCATTTTCGAGGGAAATATGAAGGCTGAAATACTTTGAATGGGTCTAATATATGGTTTTAAACACACCGCCGAATAATGTCGTATGTGTCACTCCGTGCCCTATCAGGAATCTTCAATACAATTCCAAATCTTCTAGATGATACTATCTATGCTTTAATTTCACGAAATTCCACTAGGATAATTAACATACTATGCTCTAGATTGCTATGAGATTAATATTTGTGAGAGGTTCTCGGAATCGTGGATTTTCCTGGAACCAGCTGAAGACTTAGATAATCTAGTGTGTAAACATATTTAAATAGCTGTGTTTCATTAGAAGATGTTCAGTATGGCGCTCAAGGAGTACACAGTGAAGTGTAGGTAGTGTCGCAAGCGCTGCTCGTACCGCAGTTGGTACAAGCTGTACCGGTCGTGTACAGGGAGACGGTAGAGCCCAGAGGGATGCCCCCAGAACCGTAGTTGCACACGTAGTACAATTGGTTGACATTGCTCGAAGTCCTCTTGAAAGCAGAGAAGCCACAGCCTATCTTAGTACTTGGGCCCCAGACCATGCGACTGTAGTGGTGACTGCTTTGCTCGTTCCTCTCTCTGTAACAGACCGTATTACAGAAAGTCAAATAAATAAATAAATAACTAAAAAAAATTAATAAATTTGCTTTCTTGTTTAGGTAAGACTCTAATCTCACTTGAATACATAACTGATATTCTGTCGGCACAAAATAAAAGTGGACCAAGACACCCCTTTCAGCGCGACACCATAGAGGAGCAAAGAATAGCCTACCATATATCGATGTTTGAAATTGCATTCTGCGACCAAATTGATGAGTACGATTCATCAAGAACGATACAAGTATCAGCGAAGAAAATAAAGAACAACATTTACTAACAAACTCGTACCCATGGATGAATTTAAGTACCTGTGGCGAGGTTTGTTTGCGGAACCACTGAACCAATAAACAGCATGAAGAAAGCTCAGGCCATGATAACCTTACCAGGGACAGTTTACCCCTTTATAAGGCCCCAATTCATTTGTATATTTAACAGGGACTAAGCAAAACATTGCCCCTTGGAAAATCAAATACGTTAAAAGATTGACGGACATTTTGTATTTCTTCCTTAGCCATAAAATTAGAAATGTAATATTTGCTCATCAAAACAAGCAGAAAAAAACATGGTCATTCACCATACGTAGACCTAAGTGTGACGATTTGAAGCCCCACGTTGGGCGCCAATGTGACGTGGATGTTATAATATTTATTTCAAAGATGAGAAACCGAGAGATTTAGCTCAAGGTAATGCATGTTATGAAACAGGAAGGCATGAATTCGGTCCTGGACACTGGCAAGGCACTGTGTTAATGTTTTTGCATTGTTTTCTTTAGTCGTTTATGCGAAAGCATGAATTGGGTAGACTTCAAACAGTCCGTGAACTTTCCCATCACATCTACTTAAACTGTCAAACATCTGTTTGGACACCTGAGGAAGGGCATGCAGTTAATTATTCTGGATATTTTTTCCTAAAAAAAAAAAAGAAACAACAAACATGGGCCTAGCTGTTTACAAAGCTAGAAAATAAAAGTAATGCATGATTGGACGAAAACTTTCTCGACACGTACACATAGTTGGTGACCTTGTTGTTGTTGACCCGTCTGGCCTCGTCGGCCCACTTGTCGATGGTGTCGTTCCAAGCGGCAGCGGGTGTAGAGGCTGTCGACGTGGACATCAGCACGTTCTGGCCAACTGTGAAGCGGTCCACCTTCCGGCAAGCGTCCCGGAGGTTCGTGCATTGGTCAGCCCAGCGCTGGGCTTCAGTGGCTAGTTCAGTGTCCCAAGCCTAGGGTGGGTAGGAAAGAAAATACATAAATATAATCGTATTTAGTCTGCTCACAAAGTCACAAAGTAGATATTCAGTAGGGGACTTAAATTGATAATTTATTATCAGATCACCCTCGTATACAAATTTGAGTGCTGTTTTTAGTTAAAAACTGGTTCTCTAATAAAATAAAATAAAAATGGATCTCAGTGGCCTAGTACAGCGAGGTACTTACCAGCACGTGCATGTTGGAGGCCGCGGGCTGAGGTCCTGGACTACCCCTGGTCTCTAGTCCTGACGCCACCTTATCTCGCACTAGGTTGTGGAGGGCGACGATAGAAGTCTGGGTGCTGGAGTCTACTCCGTATGTAGACTTAGTCAGTTTGTTGTTGACGCGGCAAAGGGATCCGCTTGAGAGGTCCTAGAAACACATAGGATGCGCACTGTTATTGCAGATGTCCTCTTACTCTGCTTAGTGTGCTGTTTGTTCTTTGTATATTTTTTTTTAAATTAATTAATTAATTAATTTATTTTACTTAAATCCTCCAGAGTTATAAAAACTGATGTACAAAGAAAATGTTTTAAATTTAAAGGTTTGCGAGTCCTAACTTTTTAGTTCGAGTCAAGTCTGAGTATTAAATTAACCCGTGTATCGAGTTCAATTCGACTCCGAACCCTTCGTTTCTTTATTTCACTATCACTCTTCGATGACACTAACAATATACAATACATTTTTAATTCATCGATGTATGTCTGTGTGTAGGGCCCCAAAAGTCAAATGCATCTAATCGATTTTAATATATTAATAGATAATTTTAATGATTAAGTGTTAAGTTATTAGAGGTGGGGTTTTGATATCAATATACCAAAATATTATTTGTTCTCAATAAATTACAAATTTAACCCCTAAAAACAGAATTATATCAAAAGACTGGTCCTACCATCAACACTATAAAGGGTTGGTAAGATTTGCCAAAAATGAATAACGATTCGGTTTTTTTACAAATTTACTTTAGTCTATCCGGCATCTCCACCGAAATAATACATTTTTAAAAGAGTTTGAGTGGAAATACTCGACTCGACTCAAAATTTCGGAAACTCCGAATCCATATAGTTTGAGTGGGATTGAATCGATTTTCTATGATGAAGCCACTGAACTTTTATAAAATATGTTTAAAGAGTTATGTTAAGTTAAATAAAGTTAAATATAAATATAAACTATAATAACACATTTCATTTAAAAAGTGAATTTTTAATACATTCGTTTACCAGAAATTCATTGATATGAGTTGGCCTACAAGAAATTAAACCGAATTAAATAATTTGATTTGGTTTAAAAAAAAATGTATTTGTTATACCGTATTAACTTATTGCTAGTAGATCTATATGGTACTCATAGATTTCGTGTAAAGTTAATGTTTAATTGTACTAATAAGAAAATGTCCCGGATTAATGCTGTTATCATTACAAATTAATGAATTATATAATATCCCATATATCAATCGGTGAATATAATTTTTCTAGTTTTACACCACATTAGTATTGACCGCAAATGTATTAATGAACAGTTTCCTACCTGGTATTTGCACATGGTGTGCGCCCTGTTAGAGCAGATCGTGCAGTAGTTGGAGGTTTGTCCGCTGATGAGCGCTGCCATCGCCAGCACTGACAACACCACAGCGACACCGTTGAGAGACATGCTGTGCAGAGGTGGGATTACTGCACGAGATACTTCACTCTAGTAATGTCTAGGGCTACGAACTCCAGCCTTTTATACCCACGAAGACTGACCGTTTTCACCCGGCAAAAAATTATAGTCTTTCAAGGTTTTCCCAGCCAGTAAAAATGAAGGGTTTTGAAATCTGAGGTTAATTCCATCATTAAAAATGATGTAATGGAAGCTACTTCCGAATAATATTATCAACGTTTTTCAAAATATTGTTTTTTTATGACGTTAGAAATGAATGGATAAAAATTAATTGCCATAAAACATGCGGTGAAACTATAAACATACAGAGCTCTCGGATTCTCACGGTTCGGCGCATTCGTTTGAAATTTTATGGGAAAACTTTCGAGCATTTATTAAATTTTTAGTATTCAAGGATTTTATTAACGTAATTGACAGTTCCTACATATACACACGTAATGGTGACAGCTGTGAAAACTTCCGAATAATAATATTCAGATCCAAAGTTTGAAGCACGCTGAAGTATGAGATTAAGACTAGGATTATTTATACTTGCAATGTTTGTGCCATGAGACGCCAAGAAACAAAAATTCGTCATTTTTTAAATTTTGAACGAAACACACAGTTGTGTTATCTGAAGCTGTCTGTAAATCAACTTTTATAAAATTCGACAGCAGACCAAATTACATTGGTTGATCACAGGGGTCCATCATACTATTCAGTACAAAGTACATAATATGTGTATTCTACATGTGTGTAATATATATTGTTATGTTGAATCTTAGATTTTCATATTATGAGTATTATTACAAATATGAAAAAAAAGAGAAAATTTAATGCCCTTTCAAACGCTTTTTCTTCCGAGACACGTGGCAGTGTTTAGGGACCCCTTCGGTCAGCTAGTGATCACAAGTGTTCTACAATCTATGAAGTACTTGTTCTACCAACCTTTAAAGATAAAATGCTGTAAGAAGTTGATTGCTGAATACACCTTTTTACTTTAGATAATTTAAATTCCTCGGGGTAAAGATGGGAGAGACCCTCTGTAGTTGTCTGTCGTTGATCTTGATCTTGACTATAATATTGTTTTAAAACATTGAAAACACCCAGATACTATTTTGTATAATGATTTACTAAGTTATTAACAACAACAATATTCAAATTACAACGAGTCATCTTCGGCCATAAGAGCGAGAGTTTATTCCAAATGACAATCTATTAATGAAATATTGGCGTGTCAAAGTAATGAAGGTGGTTAGTTTTGCAGATTATTTATCTAGCGGTACTTGCCAATAACCGGAAATAAAATCAAACTTCGATATAAAGTTTGCTTCTTGAAGGACATGTCCATGGGCTGTTGAAGAAGAGTCAATCCCTGCAAATGAATAAAACCTTGAAATAACTTTCATTCAGGATTGGTGGGTGTCGGGTATTGAACCCAGGACCTCCCGAATCAGAGTCTCGCATCTGTCAGTAGGAATATATAGTTTGATATAAGTCCTCCAAGTAGATCCCCATTCGTAGTTGACTGATGTTCTATGGTAAGTTCATCACAGCAGAATAAAATATCTCTCAATTCCCGTGGGAAATTTTACCTCCGCCATTATTAGTTTATCATCCTACTGTTTGATTATTTTATCAATTTAATTTTTTAATGAATTTGTTAAGACGATCTACGTACTTGAAAGGAAAACTTATTTTATGTAGGGCGAGTTGAGCTATAAATGAGGAATTCAGACAGACTCCACCTATAATAATGATCAGGATGTTGTGATGTGAGAAATTTGTTTTATTAATATGTCATATTTTATTTAATCATATAATTTGTTTATTTAATGTATTCCTATTCAGTTATAAAAACTGATTTACAAATGAGGACAACTGTAGTTGTCCTCAGATACACATTCAAACTAGGAAAACAAGTTGGAAAACTGCCTGGGGAAATGAAGCGAGGTACAAAGTCTTTGAGCTACAAGCTCTTTGAATGGAGAAAATGTGTGGTGACGGGATAAGGACTATCGTTCGGAAATCTTAAAACGTCTATATTTGAGAAATTTCAGCTACAAACCCACCAAGTATTTTGTATTTTCCCCAAACTGTCATGCTTTATTGTAATTAATACATTAAATTCTAGATGATAAGATTCCTCCGTTTTTACCGGTAATAGAATGTTTAACCTTTTGTTGTGGAAGGAAGACTAAACGCACCGGAACTAGCATTAGTTACAAACTAGATGGATTGGAAACAGGAATAAAGAACTTTAAAGTAGTGAATGTGAGTGAACACAAACATGAACAACTAAATACAATATGTTAAACTGTTTTATTTCTGTTAGAATTTCAACTAAAATGTTATTTAAATTAATTAATACTACAGTGGTTAGTACATTGAAAGACTTATTAATATTATTATTATTATTTACTTTTTACAATCCACATGATATTCTCATGTATACAAGGTTACAAATGTATGAACAATGTACATTTAACAGAATAGTAACGAGAATACCAGTATGGTTGTAGAAGAGAAAAACAGATAGGGCAAATCTCCATAGCATGGCATGCCTGTTTCACTTCTGTGAATGCTTCATACTTAAAACTAAAAACTAATAAGATATTACTAATCATAAATCAATACTATGTTACATTGAAACAGTAAAATGAAAAATCAGAACTATGTTTCAATAAAATAGGAGACATTGACTACACATAATGATAAAATGACAAACATACACAATTTTAAGAATAACATAAAATCAATATTTTGAAGAAAAAAAAAGAACGTCGTGCAGTAAAGGGTGCAAAAACACCCACGTTGAGAATCTTCCAAGGCTCTCCCGACATCAGACCGATAATGGGACCTTGCATGAGTAAAAGCGTGACTTAAACGCCGTGGGTTAGTGAGTCACACAGTATGGCACTCAAGGAGTACACAACGAGGTGTAGGTCGTGCTACAAGCGCTACCCGTACCGCAGCTGGTGCAAGCGGTACCGGTCGAGTACAGGGAGACGGTAGAGCCCAGAGGGATGCCCCCAGAACCGTAGTTGCACACGTAGAACAACTGGTTGACGTTGCTCGAAGACTTCTTGAAGGCAGAGAAGCCACAGCCGATCTTAGTGCTTGGGCCCCAGACCATGCGACTGTAGTGGTGACTGCTTTGCTCGTTCCTCTCTCTGTAACAGAATATCGTTAAATAGATAAATAATACAAATACATTCGTGTTTAGTCTCCACTCAGTCTCAGAACAAATTTTCAGTCAGCCGAATTTAATTTTAAAGCAAACAGACAACCCTGTTGACACTATTGATGAGAAAACTATGAGCGACGAGAGATCGGTGTTTGTAAGTTAATAATAAACTGCAACCAAATCGATGGGGTTAGATTCACCCATGACGCCACGATCAACAAAGAAAATTGAAATCAACACTTACACACACACGAACACATAAAAACCTTCTACCTGAAGCGGGATTCGTTTGCGTGACCTATCATTGGAAGCAAATTCTTAAACGACTGAACCAACAAGCCAAATGAAGTAAGCTTAAGCAAACTAACAACTTGCCCCGATTCTTGTACGTATTTGATCCGGTTTAAGTGGAGCTAGCACATGACAATTTAAAACTGAATTCAAGAAGACTTATCAGGCCTTACCCCAAGGAAAATCAAATCAAATACGCTAACAGATTGGCGGCCATTGTGTATCTTACCCCGAGCAATCGAATGAATATTTTTATAAATTGCTCTAAAAACCCAAGCAGGAACAGACCTGGGCCTTCAACAATTTATACAATTTATAGCCCCATGTTGGGCGCCAATGTGACGAATATTAAATTCAAAGATGAGAAACTAACAGATGTAGCTCACGTGTAATGCGCGAGACTCTGATACAGGAAGACAAAGATTCGATGCTCGCCACCAGCAATCCTGACTGAAAGTTTTTCCATTGTGCTCTTTAATCATTTACACAAAAGCATGGACTGGGTCCTCTTAAAAAGTCAATGAACATTCCACTCAGGACTAAGTAACCTCTAACAAATCTAGTTGGAAACCTGTGAAGGGGCTTGCAGTGGTCTCCGGACAGGTTTCCGTCGATGAAACTAACAAAAATTGTAAACAAAGTTAAAAACTAAAGTAACTAGAACAATTGAACGAAAACTTTCTGGATACTCACACGTAGTTGGTGACCTTGTTGTTATTAAGCCGTCTGACCTCGTCCGCCCACTTGTCGATGGTGTCGTTCCAAGCAGCAGAAGGTGTAGAGTCTGTCGACGTGGACAACAATATGTTCTGTCCAACTGTGAAGCGGGTGGTGTTACGACAAGTATCTCGGAGTCCTGTGCATTGGTCGGCCCAGCGCTGTGCTAGAGTAGCAAGCTCGGTGTCCCAAGCCTAGGGAGGGGAGAATAATAAATTATATTACATGAATATGATGGAATTGACGAAGCGAGCAAGATAGGTACCTACCAGCACGTGCATGTTGGTGGCCGAGGGCTGAGGTCCTGGACTACCCCTGGTCTCTAGTCCGGACGCCACCTTATCTCGCACTTGGTTGTGGAGGGCGACGATAGAAGTCTGGGTGCTGGAGGCTACCCCGGACGTAGACTTCACCAGTTTGTTGTTAGAACGGCAAGTAGAACCATTCGTGAGGTCCTAGCAACATTATTTTATATCAAGTTTGAGTTGGATTGACATTTCATCATTAAGATGGAGTAATTGAACTTAAAAAATGTACAAGGAAAGTAGGTTGATAGAAAATGGTACAAACAAAGAAACATTTGAGCTCTTTAAAAAATCTATAAATTAATTTCGAAATCCATTGATATAAGTAGGTCTTTGGTACAAAAATGGGCTTCGTCTTAAAGTTGTTGTAGTCAATTAAATTTAAACAGAGATACAATTTTCGTTAGTAATTTATCAATCAACGATTATAAATTGTTCATAATATGATATTTAGAGTACTAATGAACGGTTTCCTACCTGGTATTTGCACATGGTGTGCGCCCTGTTAGGGCAGATCGTGCAGTAGTTGGAGGTTTGTCCGCTGATGAGCGCTGCCATCGCCAGCACTGACAACACCACAGCGACACTGTTGAGAGACATAGCTGTGCAGAGGTGGGATTACTGCACGAGACACTTCACTCTAGTAATGTCTAGGGCTCCAAACTCCAGCCTTTTATACCAGCTAAGATTTATTGTTGAGGTGTCCGGCTAGTAGGAAGGAAGATGTAACTTACTCTACACCACATGGGAAGTTAATAAATCTACTTATTAGATGAAGCCATCAGATAGTTACTTAAATAATAGTATAATTAATCAAACCAGGAAACACAGTCAGTTTCCATTGGTTGGCTTCGGACGTTGTCCTTCAAGCTCTGGTATACCAGAGTGGTAGTTTGAATATTTTATTTAAATGGAATATCACACTTTTTATCATCTTGCATTTGGAATATACTAAATTGTACTATTTTGTATTCCAAAGATATGGCTGGTTACAGAAAACTAACATTGCACAATACTTAATGTAAACTATAAACTAACGATACATTCGCTCACTAATGATGTAAATAAAATCTAAGTTGAGTTGGAGGCCTGCGAATGTTAGTGGC
Source organism: Sweltsa coloradensis (assembly GCA_024449915.1). Lineage (NCBI taxonomy): Eukaryota > Metazoa > Arthropoda > Insecta > Plecoptera > Chloroperlidae > Sweltsa > Sweltsa coloradensis. The sequence goes on from JAMZAV010000522.1 coordinate 125,431, forward strand.
AAATCGTAGTAACGGAATGATCTACAGAATGAATCTTATGATTTAGAAGCTAGTGAGGCCAGATTCTCTGCTTCTCGTTGATCATAGCTCTCTGGGGCGCATTTATGTTATAATTACAATGACAAAACAGTGTAACAATTTTAAAATAAAGTGATACTTCATCGAAAGTATAATTTGGACTTCATTACGTGTTACTTATTTGCCTTGTGGTGTCATTCGTCCAAGAAAATTTACAAAAGTTATCATTTTGGTGTAATATGATGATACGTTATTGAAAGAGATCCTTTCTTAAGTACACAAGTTACGATTTCGCTCAGAAGCCATCTCAGTTTTATGGCTCAAACTAATGTCAGATTCGTATTCCTCGTGGTTCATTTACAAGAAAAAGAGTATTATTGTACTTGATTATAGGGAGTTCCAGTTCAGAACTTAATTTTTTACAATATACCGGCGGCCATACACATACATACAATATTGTATTTACGGATCGAAATGACGTCATAACGTCAAACTAGGAGGGTGCTCGGCAGTCATCTTGGTGGAAAATTCCGGGGGGATTCTTGTAGGGTCATGTAGGATTATTTTATTGTGAAAAGCCCGTAGTAGTAAAATCAATAGTGAAACATAACTTGCGAAAAAGTGGCTGCGGATTTTAGGTTTATGTTCTATAACTAACTACTAGAAAAACTGATAAGTACCCTAAGCGGGACTTCCTGCGAAAAGTTTATTTTAATTTACACATGGAAAAGTATTTTTTCTACAGTCCATCTCACAGCAAGCAGCATGATCGATCAAGTTACTAGACCACACTTTTTTTAACAAAGTATTTACGTCATCTTAAAAGGTCACAACAGCACTAAAATATTGTTAAAAATATTATTGTGTTTTAAACGCGTGACCTTTGCTCAACCACATCGACTCTCTCTATACGCATTGGAGTTTTGAACTCGTCATTTTGTTACATTATTATCCGGACGCAATACGCGATAAGGGATCAACAATCAACGTCAAGTGTACACCATTAAATCATAGTCGTTGTGAAGTAATGTTTTCCGTTCCATTATGAAGCAGCAATGCCACATGGAGTGTTATTGTGGGAATTGAAATACTGACAGTTTGACGTATTTTAATAGTCAAACATCACGTTACAAGTACGTTTCGTTGTAGGCCTATACGACTAGCATACAATAAGAACCGTGGGCTACAAATTTAATGAATTATACCTCCGTTCATCGTTTATGTAAAGTTACAATCTGAAAATGTATTTGATGAAATGAGTTAATCGTTGACGCTGCCGTGGTGGTTAATTTGGAACTGGCTATACCTAGTAAAAGGCGAGAAACGAAACAATCTTGCAAACATCCGCTGATAAGTAGGAAAGCGGTTTAATCACGGAAACTAGAGGCGAGCTTTGGCATCCTCGTCGTTAGCCCCCCGCCCCTCCTCTAACCGGACCCCCCAACGACAACGACGACACGGATGAAAACGAAGACGACGACGACACGAGAAACTTAACCATCTCTCTCATTGCCTGTGGGTGGATCTGTCCAACACGGGTCTTTCCTCTCCACATTCCCGAGTGGCACATTTTGACCTAACGCTTGACAAAATCAAACCAAATCAATTCGTATCACAGCGATGCCCCCTCTAGTACAGATTCATTTCCTGCCTAGCCCACCCGACTTGTAGATCCGCCCGGTATCAATGTAACCCCCCCCCCCCTCCTCTAACCCACCTCATCATCTCGGCCGATGTTCGAGGGGGGTTTCCACTGCCTGCGAAGAATCCACGGAAATAGAAGGCTATTCTGATTTCTCCTGATTTCTTCATGCTTGGCAGCGTAGGACTTCGATGAAGATTCCATAGATTGTGTATTTCCCCCCTGCCTTCCCTCTCCCCCGACACACTCTGAAACTAATACCGGTCAGAAGATCTGTCCTCCCAAATATTAATTCCCCACTTCCGCTAAAATATTCTGGAGAAATTCAGGACTATGCGCATTCGCAACTGGACTTCAAGTCGTAAATAATTTCAGACTCCCCTCACGGACAAAACCTTCAGACGGGAACATTCATCGGAGAAGTAAATAGTGTAAGGAACGGGCATGAATTGTCCCTGACCAGGTCCACAAGATAAAACACGAGCACTACAAATACGACGAAATAACATGAACGAACCGAATCCCTGCTCCAGATAGACCGAGGTCTGGCGCAACAGACAACGAGCTTGGGTGCGATTCTTGACACTTTGTATCGTATCATGGGGAGTGTAATCATGTCACTTTCATTAGCGCAACACATTGCGCTGGTTCTCTAGACGATCAACTCGTCAAAACTTATCTTAATGTGAAGAAACGGCAGCAAGAAGCTTTAACTTTAAGTTGGTTGCAATATTTGAAACACAATCTGCAACATCGCATTCATTTTGACCCAATTTCCACTCTTAAAACCGTAATATTTTATTTTCACCTCATTTTTATAAACCATTTGAAGGCGTTGTTATTGTGCTTGTATTTTCAAAACTATATTGTAGATATTTTATGTTTTGCGTTAATCAAGCTAGTAACGAATAAGTGAATATTGCTGCATAATTGGAGCCTGTTTCATTAAGTTTTTGCTGCAAAGCTAATATTCTTTTAATGAAATATTTAAGTTTATAAAAATCGAAAGAAATATTATTTAGATATGAATAAAGCATCAAAGAATCTCATGTGAGTATTCAGTATATTATCTAGTTGTCGGTGTTACATAAGCCAGGCGATGCGGTGAGTAGCACCAGTAGTTCGTCGTTTCCTTGGTTTCCAAGATGGTCGCCGGTATTAATCTTCACACTTACTCAAGGGGTAAAGCTTTCAGGTAAAACATAGGGACAAAGTGGAAAGTTAAAACTAGAGAGAGGGTTTAGAAAGTTTATTCTGGTCGTGAGTGATGGGGGGGGGGGGACTGCTCCGTGACAACATTTGTGACACTGACGTGTACTGGGATAAAACCCGGGTCATCTGATAAGTGACGGGAAGAAATTTGCTTTCTAAAGAAAAGTTTAAACTTGTCCTTCTGTTGAATGCGGGAATTTGCATTATTTACACTCAGTCAGGTTGAGTAACGCGTCTCCCCCCCTCTCTCTCTTTCTCTCCCTCTCTCTCTCTCCCCCTTACTCCAGGCTTCATGTCGTCATCACTGTGCTCTGCACTCGTCCAATGTTGCACGTTGGCCCTTGAGTACTTATTATAGTAAAGAATGTTTCTGAGTTAATATCAGATCTGAGGCTTCTTAAAATAGTTTTTTCTCGGTCAATGGCTACTCATAAGAAATATTCTAAACTTACTCTAAGAATGTAACTAAGAAAACTGATTGGTTGAAACCTTTGTAAAACGCTGGAAAATGTAATAAATTAAATCTGAGGTAATTGAATTTTCTTGAATTGAGTATTTCAAAAAGCGTTTAGTTCTTTCAGACTATTTTATTCAAATTGGAACCTCATCATTCAACCTGAAATATTATTCCTTCTTCTCTTTGTAACATAAACATTTTAATACCATTTACTTTGAAAAGTTTGAAAAGATTTTAAGAGGTATTTATTTAGTACGGAGATTAATCTTAAGTATGTTTCTCTTTGATTGCAGTGAACTTCGATCACTTCCAGATATTGCGCGCCATCGGCAAAGGCAGCTTTGGCAAGGTGAGCTCTTAGGCAAAGGCAGCTTCGGCAAGGTGAGCTCTTAGGCAAAGGCAGCTTTGGCAAGGTGAGCTCTTAGGCAAAGGCAGCTTGGCAAGGTGAGCTCTTAGGCAAGGTGAGCTCTTAGGCAAAGGCAGCTTTACGCAAAGGACTGCAAGGTGAGCTCTGAGGCAAAAGGAAAGCTTTGGCAAGGTGAGCTCTTAGGCAAGGCGCTTATAGAGTCACAAAGAATTCAGTGAGCTTTAAACATTGGCAAGTGAGATCTTAGGCAAAGGACTTTGAAGGGACTCTTAGCAAAGGCAGCTTTGGCAATGGTGAGCTCTTAGGCAAAGCCGCTACTTAGCAAAAAATACTCTTAAAAGAAGCTTGTGTTTCCTGCAAGTGAGCTCTTAGGCAAAGGCAGCTTCGGCAAGGTGAGCTCTTAGGCAAAGGCAGCTTCGGCAAGGTGAGCTCTTAGGCAAATCACTAAACGCAAGTTGGGCTTGCTAAGGTTGCTATGAATTAATTACGTTCTTTGATTTAAGCATGCTATCATTTAAGAACTTTTAAACATGGAGCTACTAGGCAGGCTGGCTTGGTCGCTTTAAAATTAGAGTCCCACAAAGAAATTCAGTTTCGTAAACATATCTTTTTAAATCATATGATATGAGATATGTTTGAGAATTACTGCTACACGGGGTCTCCACGGGATTTGAACCCGGGACCTCCCGAATCAGAGTTGCGCGCTTAACGCTCGTGTCAACACTGTCGGTACAAATAGTCCCTCTAAAAAAATCGTCCCTTTTCTATAAATTTAACGAAATTTAGCTTTGTTGTTTCCCCTCGCCAAAGCTCTTGGATGAAGTAGGTGCGACGTTTTCCAATCTCTTTGGAGTCCCGTATGATTTGAGAAGAGATTAGTTTAGCTGAAGCTAGACCTGCTTTCATCCCGTACGATGCTGGCGTCGCGAGGCATTAGGTAGATTGTCCTGCGGTCTGGCTGGCTGTGCATGTGTAGCTACCTCGTGCAGAAGTCCTGGCTTCCCCTGGGATATCAGAGGCCGGCTAGTTTACTGCAGGAAACTCTCACAATAATGCAGTAATTTAGGTTTAAAGCTGGACGGATTAGGGTTATGCTCAAATACTAACAAGAACGTGTTCGGACAATTGTCAAGAGAAGCTCTAGAAAAGTCGACGTTTTTGAAGTAAAAGGGTTTGGGAATAATAACAAAGAAACTATGTGAATAAAATGTAATCTTAAACAAACAAATTTAAGATATATTGTAGCTTTATATCTAAGTTAATATGAAATATGATCTTATTGGTGTTAATCTTGTCAGATAATGAAGGCTACCACACATATCAAAATATTCTATTAAGTATATTACGTAAGTACGTACGATAGCAATCGTACCCTGGCTAAAGTTAATACTTTCAAAATGAGGTTGTGTTCTTATAAAGGAACAAACTATTTGACACGACTATTACATTACTATTTCTTAATTACAACAAATTCCACAGCTAGCACTGATTTCAGACGGGAGATGTCTTATTACAGTAAATACGTACGAGACAATTCTTGTAACCGTTTGATCTTCTTAACACACATTGTACATGTAAAATTTATACGGTATTTGAACTAAGATCTTCCGGTGCTGTAAAGTTTATGTGAGCATAATTTTATCATAATATCTGCTCTAATGATCTCTCCCAGTAATTCGATCACCAAGTTGCAACTATCTCAGCGGTTCCTTATCATGACTAATAATCATGAACGAGAATTTACTTGATCTAATTAGGGCCCGCAGACAAACTACATCGCCATCCATCACACAACTACATCTTGTCCTTCTCAAACTCCCGAGCTATGTGCAAACTGTATCTCTCCAGAACTTCTAGAGTTGCACAGAAGTTGGGAGCCCCCAGGCCACACCTTAGCTCGCACCCGTTACCTCACACAACGGTGCAAGCGGAAATACATTAACTACTTGAATGAGGGATTTCAAATATATCCTCCCTTAGAACTTGTTCTTCTTCAACCCATCTTTAAGAAATGATGAACACATATGAAGCAATGACGTGTTCGTGTGCTTCACTGGTTAAGATTAACGTGTTTAACTTATTTAACCCCGTTCAGACATAGTGTCCACAACGAGGTAGAACCTAGGTGGGTGTTCATGATTCATTAACTTCATACATTTTATCCGAGAAGATGATAGGTTTTTCAGTTTGACAACATTTTTTCTTTTTTTTAATGGATAAAAAATCCCTGTTTCAATGGGACGAACAGTACTTTTATTAGAGAAGGATTGAAAATACATATCCGCAAACACCGCTAAAACTGTGAAAATTTTTATTTGTCCCGGAAATGCAATATTCCTGTCATATGAGATATAAAAAATCTAAAATATGCAAATATTCTGAAAAAATCTACTTTTAGTAATGCACTTAAAATTTAAATTTGATCTTAAATTTTAGCTTTAGTTCAAAATCCATTTTTTTTAAATTCCTTAAAATTTACGACAAAAATATTAAAAAATACTAAAAATCTAAAAAAAAGATGTATTTGCTGAAAACAACTTAATTGGATGAGCGTAGCGAGCGAAGCGAAGATTCCATTTCACTACAATGGAGAAAAAAATCCGGAATGTTTTTTTTTTTCTTTCTTTCTTTCTGTATTTTTGTCTGTTTGTTAGCACGATTCCGGCTAAACCGATACTCCAATTGCGATGAAATTTTATGGAGGCCTTCAAAATCTCTGAACTTAGAACTGCCACGTTTTTGAGCGCCATCGAAAAATTATTTCTCATAAAAATCGCAATTTTACGATTTTTTTCGATTTTTGGAAAATTTATTTTACTTATAACATCTACATGCTTTATCCGATTTTAATGATTTTTTCACAGAACCTTAATTTTATGAATTAAGATATTCGTGTGAAATTTGAGCACAATCGAAAAATTATTTCTAATGAAAATAGAAACTTTGTGGGTTTTTTCTTTTTTAAAACAATTTTTTTACTTATTACACCTACATGCTTGATCCTATTGTAATAAGTTTTTCACAGAACCTTAATTTTATTAATTTATATATTCGTGTGAAATTTGAGCGCAATCGAATAATTATTTCTTATAAAAATCCCTATTTTTTTATTTTTTTATTTTTTTAAAATTACGATTAATTAAAAAAATTTAAAATTTAAGTTTATTTTTTATTAAATTTAATTTAAATTTAAAAAAAATTTGAACTTAGTAATAATTTTTTCACAGAACAACAGAAAATCCGCATAACACATGGCAGCTCAATGCACCAATACGCTCATCCAACAACGCGGCGGGACTTAAGCGTTTTCCTAGTTTATACCAAATTAATTCGTATCTGAAAGGGTTAAAATTAATTATCGCTTCCCATTCAAAGATGTGGCTCAAGCGTAACGTGCGCGGTAGGACCTGAGTTCCTATCCCGACACCGGTAAGGTTTGTTCAGTAGATGCTCCAAATGCAAGGGACTACTTGTCTTATACAGCCCTAGGAGACTCCGTTAAAAACTACTCTATCTCCAAACCAATCTAGTTAGACATATGCATTTATCCCTGGGCAGATTCCCTTCTAGTATTTTAAAATAAAATCTATCGATTAGTTATCACACAAAATAGGGAAATCTTTAATGATTTCAGAGTGAAACATCACATCCCTGCTAATATCCTTGTTCAAATACAGTTAGCTAGTCTATTACCCGTGCTCGCCAAAGAGACGACTACCGATCTCGATTATGCAGCTCTGATGTTAGCGTTTCACCCTCGGGCATGTTCACGACCGTGTGATTGGCTCGCCAACTATGCGAGTCAGCATAGTTGATGGTGAATTATTATAGAGTCAGTCTCGTCGCTCATATACATACAATCAACACACGGTTTGAGGCCCCCAGAGAGTGTTTAACTTGTGTTTTTTTGAGAGAACTGACAGGTTAAATTAAAATGCTCTTCTGTGGATGGTCGTGCCTGGAATACCCCAAGGAATTCTGTTACTCTCTGATTAATATCACCATAGCATTAAAAAATACAATTGAACTGTAGTAGTAATGGGTTTTCAAGTATTAAAACCATTCTGTGGGAATTTTTTTGCTTGAAGTCTGTGGACCCGGCACCTCCACCAAAACTATACATTCTTGCACAAAATCCGAAATAATTCGTAAATCCATTCATACAGAATATTTTCTGATCTTAAATTTATTTCTACACATTTGTATTGCGTCACCCACCCACTTTCTGGAACTAGTTTTTAGTTACAGACATTTTATGTCATTTTTTATTTATCGGGTTGTTTTGTAGTGGCGGTAATGACATTTTTCTATGTCGACGTTTCGAAGACCATTTTGCCTTCTTCTTCAGGACTTGAAATATGATAGAATATGAGTTTTTTACGATAAATAATAACAATTGATAAAAAAGAATAGAAACTTGACAACAATCACCTACAATGCATAGGCAGCAAAACAAAGCACTTGCAAAAGTTAAGATATCCCACGCAAACCAAAAACTTAAAAAAGCTCATCCATCAACGCGGCGGGACTTAAGCGTTTTCCTAGTAAATATAATAACATTATCATATTTTAGCTTACTAGTATTTGTGTATTGTCTATCAACTCAAACACACCGTAGCAAATGAACCGACGTTTCCACGTTGAATCGTGGGTTCTCAGATACAAATATTTTCTAGTTGTTCATAATGACAGGACCCGGCACCTCCACCAAAATCCTGGGAAATAAATTAATGTGTTTATTTCTTGTTTATCTAATCATTTGGTATTACTGCTATAACATAAATATTAATTCAACTATGTTTATAAATAACTGATTTATTAATGATAAACAAAACTACACAATGTACAAACTTTGTTCAAGAAAATAAATAATTGACGTGATAACTTGCTTTAGTAACACAATCGTGGATTCATTATTTTTCTAACTGAGAATACGACTAATTTGTAGGTCTTCTTGAATATTACTCGATACTTTTTTATTTGGTTTGTACATTCTTGTCTTATAGTCTATATTTCTTGAAAACTTGTTAGCTTTCATCTATTTTGGTAAATGTAGCAAAACTTTATGGCCACAATGAGAAAATTGAGGCGATGTTAAATGTGGATTGATTCACATACACAATATCAACATTTTCCATTTTCACCTACTTTAATAAAAATGTTTGCTCTACGTTCAATCATCTCTTTATTAAAGTTATCTAGCTATCGTGTAGCTCGCACCAGAACACGAGCTACACCCAAGCAAATTGCCTGTACCAAGTCAAGCACCACAAGCGTTCAGACGTTTGTCGCCACCGAGATGTATCAACTTGCCAGTATTAAGTGGCGGGTGTCTTGTATGGCCTCGCGGTTCTGTTATGTTACAAACTCCTCTGTTGTTGCAAAGTCTGCATTTTATCAGAAATACAAACATTGAACATCTGATATTTATTTAAAACGTAATTCATAACAATTGACTTGATTTTATTGGTCTGACTGTTAATTTGTTGTTAGTGAAATTGTAGTATTTTTCTGTTTCATCAGAAAATATAAACTCTATCAAAGAATATTTATTCAAGTATCTGGTATGAGTTTGGCTCCATATCAACGTCTATACTTTGTTGAATACACCGGTTCTTGTCCGATCACCGAAGTTAATCAACATTGAGCGTGGTCAGTACTTGGATGGGTGACCACCTGGTAACACCCTGTGGCGTTGGCCTTTCTTTGTCCCTCTACGCAATATGAATTTCTTACTATTTATGAACTTACTTTTAAAGGGGTACATATTTATTTATTTATTTTATTTTTTATTTATTTTATTTATTTAACGTCTATCCTATTCAGTTAAAAAACTGATTTACAAAGGAGGACAACTAAATAAATCTAATAACATAGATGCAGACACAACAATGAACTACATTTAAGTAAATATTTGAAATAGTAATATTACAACAATGCATTAAATATTCAACAACATTGCTTCTTGTTCCACGTCACGAGACGCATGTTTTTACAACTGTCTCCTCACCGTTGTTCTAGCTACGTATAATCCTACTGTTTCACATAACATTGTCCGTCGGATAACATTAGCTGATTAATTTCTTGTTTTGCATGTTAGCCAGCTATATTGCGAGCTCTCTATTTTTAAACTTTGTTATTAGTTATTAACACTATAAAGCACAACCTAATCAATGTGGTGCTTATCCAAACTCTCAAATGAACGGTTTATTGTTGCAATAGTTTGTAAAAGGTATAAGTCAGGTGGAATTACAATATAGTGCACAAATATTTATGAGCTCATAAATGCGATTGCCATAATTTGAAGTATTTTGTTCCCCTTACTTTGCAATTTGAAATCGTAATAATATTCAAAAATAAGTTTTAAGCGCGGTTAATAATATGTATGTATATGCATATGTAGTATTTTGGTTTTCTACGTAGTAAACTTATGAAAAAGACTTATTTAAATCGTAGGTGGTTTTGGAATAGCGATCCATCGTTGTCAATTTTGTTTGGCAAAATTGACTTATCTTTTCAACAATAAATGATTTAAATGCAGTGGGGTCAAATCTTCTGGTCAATACACAGCCCCAGATGATTTATGAGGTTTCCCTTAGTCAGGACATTACTCACCCTGGTGGCCACGGGGAAATGAAACATCCATCAAAGCCAGACTGCTGTTTTAAAAATGCGCAGTATCTATTAAAAGATAAACATTTAGTTTGACTTCTAAATATCGAAACGATGAATAGTTTTTTTTTAATTTTCGTTTTTATAATCATTTTTGACTAAAAACCTTTCCACTCTTCTCTCTTCATATTACTCACAAGATAAAGGGAAAGTGCAAGGACTAAAACAAATTGATTCTCGTTTCAAGTGAGAAAATCAAGAATAATTAATGGTTTCGCTCTTGAATGAAACTGTTGACTTCTTTCATCGGAGCATCGTGTTATAACTTGGTCGAGGAATAACATTTTGTTTTGGTTTCATCTTGCTTTATAAATAATTTACAGATCACCGACAGTGATTATTCAAGCGTAACGTATAAGACTCTGATTTGGAAGGTTACGTGATCGAATCCCGTCACCAGCAATCCTAACTGAGATTCATCCGAGGGTATCTTTAGTCGATGAGGCGAATTCAGGGATTGGGTCTCTCGGACATTCCCTTCACAATTACCCCTTACAGTTTAAAAAACAAAATGTAGGAAGCCTGCCCAGGGTGTAATTCATGCCATTCTTCAGGTGTCTAACTAGGTATTGCCTATAGGACAATTGTGAGGGATGTCCGAGGGCTGAATAAGAGGACTCAATCCCTTGCATTCGCATTAACGACTGAGGAAAACCTCGGGAAAATCTCCAATAAGGTTTGCCGGTCTCGACGGGATTTGAACCCGGGACCTCCCGAATCAGAGATGCGCTCTTAACGCTCGAGCCAAAACTGTCGGTTTACTCCTTACAGCTTACACCATTTACCCTTCACACCATTATATCCTAGTTTAAGTCACTTGACCCCCACTGTGTACTCTACAGTGAGCATCCTATCGGGAGACCGTGTGTGCAGTTTGCCGTATAGATAGATGGCTAAGCGTTTCTTGAAATATTAAACATACCTTGTCGTAATCAAAGTGATTTAACCAGTAAGACTGTTATAAACTTCTTCACCTCCCAGACTCAGCTGACTCAGTGACCTTAAGACAGTTCTGGAATGCGGGAACGAACTGCAGATAAGACAGATGGAGAAACTTTAATTAAAGTCAAGGTAGTCTAGATAACTCAGCAGTGGATGTTCTTTCTATTCCATAGTTTCCCTTGCTTAGTCGAACCAGATATCCCTTCTTCTTCCAAGCAGACAGATCAGGGAAGTGGGTGAGGATATCACAGATGAATTCCAGGGTACGAGTCGTCAAATAATTTACAATAAGAATGGAAGTTGATAAAATATCTCGCGCTGGTTTTGTTGGACGTTTATGTGAAATTATCTTCCATAGTTTTAAATTTCATGATATTGAAACACCTTCGAGTATTTTTAGTGTGGTAGAACACATTATGAAAATCAATCCTGAAATAATAAAATCCACCGCCAGTGTTCCTATTGTTCTAGTTGAAGGGCAATGCCAATAAAACCCGCATAGCAATCGTTTCGGTATTTTATCACGAGTCCTGGCTCGGACAAACAGACAGACAGACAGACAGACAGACAGACAGACAGACAAGTGACGCATGTAGAGGAGTTTTACTCTATTTTATTGATCTCTAACAACAGGTATTAATCCACAAGTGTTAGGTTATTTAAACTAAACAATTCAAAATACAACTCAAAACAATACAAACAGCAAACGTTATACCAATCATTAAATACATAAACAAGAAAAATAAAAATGTTGTTATAAAATACAGAAGAACTAGTGAAACGTTGATTAGGTGACAACAGTGATGAATGAAACATGTTGGTAAACTGGCATAAACAGCTGCGTTAAATAATTGAAGTTTCATGTGGTTGATGTCAATTTCTGGATTTATGAATAATAATTTGTTGTAGGTGTCTTGAATTCGGGTAATGGGGGAAAATTTAAAAACATCTATACGAGCACATGGAATTTTGAAGGGGATGTAATTTCTTGTAAATCTTGAAGGGATATGAAAGTTTATATCTTGAAGTAGGTCCGTGTCGATGAAGTTATTATTTTATTATATTTTGAGAAAATCCTATTCCCTATTCAATTGACCTGACTAGGGTAAGGATGTGAAGACCGACATAAAGGAACGCCCAAGGGACATCACACAAGATCGCGTTTTGCTGGTGAGAAACTAGGAACTTCAGCTGGGATTAGCCGTGCAGGCAACTTTCCCATAAGTCCACCACACATAATTCTTATAACTTTAATTATTATTTGTAAATTCCGTATATTCATTACATAATATAACAAACTTACGTCAATGAGGCTCACAATATAGCTATAATTCGTATTTTTCATTCTATCATATTTAAAAAAAAAAAATTAAAACGTTTGAGTGAGATTGCCCAGTGGAAGCAGCTCTCAACATACTCCATGGTGCGTAACATAGCATTGTGAGCCTAACCTCGGTAATATCCATACTGTGTGACCTTGCGATGACCTTGCGTGTCAACTGATAATATGGGGGATCCGCGCGTTGTTTTGCGTGACGCTAGCGAGATACTTGCCATAGCGTGCTGAGGTGAATAGAAGCACAGAATACTCACACGAGGGCATTCTGAAATGTTACAGCAAAGTACTGAACACACAAAAACAAAAATATTAGATAAATGTGATATTTTTCGTAAACTTTTTGTGACAAACCTTCTCGTAATTATTTTCAGATTTCTAGTTTTACGTTTGTTTTTGTGTGTTAATTAGAATAATAGTTTTTGTATTCAATTTCAATGATTACAAAAATAAACAATCGTTTAGAAACATAAAAATAAATAAACCATTTCGTCCATTTGAAATAATATTGTATTTATAAACCCCTCTGGATTCGGATGTAGAATTCAAATTAAATTTGGTACTTCACCGGATTAGTATTTTACAGGTACCTTATTATTTATATTGCGAGAAATAGATATTTGTTTTCAGATATGAGGTTATGAAATGTAATGCTATAAAGTTTAACAAAAAAGTAGCAAATATTATTAGAGAGAGAATTAATACTAAAGAATAGAACACCCAGACTGATAAAACTTAGAGTTATTGTGCGAAGTGGATTGCTACCAAGCTAGAAAGCAAAACAGGTCAGGTTCGTTGATGAGATGATGTTGTAGTCGTCGTAGACTGAGTTAAACGAGAAGTTTCCAGTACAAGGAAAGTCTAGGAGAGTTATTGCAGGCAGGTAGTCAATTTATTACGGCTTATTCCAAGTTATAAATAACTTTAGTTGAAACATATTTACTGTGGTTAACGGAGATGAATAGATAGTGGAGGAAGTTGGAGATTGTAATATCTAGGAAATATAAACCGAGATATGGTTTCCAATAGCTTTAAAGTAATGAAAACGTTATAAAAGGAACTACTTTAGAGCTTTCTCGGGGCAATGGGGACATGAAGCTGATGAATACGAGGTCGGATGGAGAACTGATACAAATTGTACATTTCCCTCGAGTATCTTTGCGAACAATGAAGCTTTCATAACTTTGGGAAGAAAGCACAAGAACAAAACCAACATTTCCAGATTAGTGATACGAGCAATAAGAGTTATTACAGTTCACTAAAATATTAATGACTTTTCTTGGTACTAGCTTGAAATGGGAACATTTCCCCTCGTGTATGCAGATGTGGAATTAGATTTTATTTAACTATTTCATAATAACATAGAGTGGTTCAGCTTGCTTCGTAAAATAATAAAACGATTTCAAACGGTTGTATATGGTGGGTTTTGTTAATAGAGCGTGTGGAATATAGTGGAATGGAATCAATTGCCAGCTGCAGCTGTCGAGGAATCAAGTTCAGAATGTGTTTGGTGGATATGAATTAAGATTTGGAAGAAAAATATATGATAAAAAATTAGTGTGAATCAAGGGCTATCAAGTCTTGATATTTTTAATACAACTACAAAATATTAATTTCGGGTTTTTGAAAGGAACAATGAATGAATTAAATAGATACGACGCACGTTATTGGTAGATACGTGGGTTCGAGTACCGAATAAGGTAGCCTAGCTTGTATTTATTCTGTATACTCATTATCTACTTTAATATTCTCGAATCTCACTTCCCCACTTTCCTCATGCAAGTAAACACCCTCATACTCGCACATACTCTAGTACCATGGTACCTGCTGTGGTTAATGTTAGCATACACATTGCATCCTGCATTAATCTATTAATATTTACGAAGCTTACAACCACGCCACACCCCAGCTGTTTCCTAGTTGCTGACACCACCCGAACTGACTCCCCCAGCACAATACACAATGTAAAGAGGAGAAGCGGTGAGTGTTGGTTTAGCAGCAACCTATCTGCTGGAGATTGCTTTCTGCGTCTTGGACGAGCAGCTTGGACGAGGAAGCAATCCCACGCCGGCAGATGCATGTTGACACTGACGATAAAAGTGCAGCAGCCCGTGATCCGTTCCACGATATATTATACTATTATATCTTCAATTAAGGTATTGAAATTTGAATACAATAAATAAAAACTTTTCGTATGCAATAACCAAGAAGATAATAATTTATTACAACTATTAGATTATATTTCAGAATATCATTTGTGTAAAGAAGTTACATTAAGTTTATATTCACATATTATACAATTTTACTAATAACCCTCATTTTACAGTTAAAACATGGGTCATCATGAGTTTATTTTAATTAGTAATAAAAAATCAAATCATACTTTTCTAATAAAAAAAACTGATTTGAATTGAATTGGATAATTTGAAATTCCTCCTTAGTTTAAAGGGGTTTCTAATCTATAATTGCAAATATAAAACTTGATCTCACTGACGGCTTGCGTATAGCCCTATGTTTTATTTATTTTCTCCCACATTTTCAATATATATAAAAATATATAATGTAAACTATATTAAAAAAGTAAACTCCCATTCACCAGCCAACTTAGCGAGCGAGTTCTGGTGGTAGCATCAGGTAATGATCTTCACTACGATTTACATTTACATGAAATATAGGCTACTAACTTCATTAATATCTTAATCTCTTTGGATTGAGTTTGGTTTTAATGTGATTTTCAATCACTTTGTATATATTATTTTAACTTAAATTGATTAATGACGAATTTGAAACTGTTCCTATCAATTTCCCGGCTTCACTAATTAGAACAACGTAGACCGGTATTAGGAATAGATTGCCAATGTGTGACGTCACTGGGAGTAGGTTGACGTTGGTCCCGCGGAGATGACTGAAGACTCCGCCGGTAACTCGGTTACCTCGCTTCATTACTAGGACGTGACGAGCACAAGTCAGACGTCTCGAGATTCAATTAGGGGTTCAAGTCTTTGCATCTCGCACGTCGTCTTGTTACTGCGATAGAGCGCGCACTGTTTCGCTCCAGACTCTATCGACAATCGATGTTGATTGAACATCGGGTCTAGAGTGAGCACTAGAAGATACCATATGTAACTCTCGTCTAGTCAATAATGATGCCACTTTACGGCATAAACTACGCAGTTTTGTTTTATGGATTCGTTCGGTTACGCGGCATTTCCCTTCATAAACAGCAGTCACCTTATAATCGCCATCATTATATTTCTATAATACACATCATTACATTTCAGTGCTTCCTGTCCATTTTATTATATAATGTCCTGGATTGTAGATACGTATTTCGTTCGCGACTTTACCACCACCCATTGGAGTACCATTAAAACACACATAACAAAAACTTGTAGAAATACAGCCAAACCTTACACACTCAAAAGGAATGAGATCTAAAAAAAGGGCCAAGCTCATCTACCATTCCACATAAACGTACAGTGTCCCATAACAGCATCCTCGAAAAGCTTGGCAAAATAGAATTTGCGATTATTAATTTAACGTAATAGTTTATCCAAGTTCTTTTTTTCTAATTAATTTAAACGTAATAACATGCAAATTCTATTTTGCCAAGCTTTTCGAGGATGCTGTTATGGGACACTGTACGTTTATGTGGAAGGGTAGATGAGCTTGGCCCTTTTTTTAGATCTCATTCCTTTTGAGTGTGTAAGGTTTGGCTGTATTTCTACAAGTTTTTGTTATGTGTGTGATCTCATTACTTTTTCAAGTTCCATTACAAAATTATTTGCTAAAATATAATATTTTTATTAAAGTTGATTTAAATTCTATGGTATTAGCAGTAACAATATAGGATGTAAAATATCTAGACCCGGATTCATGTACATCCTGGGTATAGGTGGTATAACCATGGTATAACGACGGTATAAGGACTGGACCCCAATTCTTGAGTTCGTGGGAGATGAGTTGAAAACGCAATTTGAAAACGAAGTCGTTTTCGTTTTCGAAGGAATTGGTATTCTTGAACGGTATCGTGGAAAACGTCATGGGTTGTGAGTTGAAAGCATTGATATTAAACCCCTATAGTAGCCAATTATATAGGATGTCTATGGTTGAAAGAGTATCACGAAATCCAAACACTTTAAAAAGATTTGCGTATAGCAAAGAGCTCGAAAAAGTTCTATATTTATTCTAGATGGCAGTGCCTTCATAAACGCGGGCCAATCGAAAGACAAGTTGTATGAAATGATTTGATTGTTGCAATTATGTAAACAAACAGATGAGCAAGTTCATATCAGAACAATGTTGTGCTGGCATAGGGTTGGCTAGGCTTGTCAAACATGTAATGTAAGTATGAATTTTACTAGTCCTATAGCCAAATGGAACTTTAGACCTACACTTTTGCATTATAAATAATTTTCCACATCTGGGCCTAGGCCAGGGACGGTTTCTGATTTGTTTTATGAGAGTATAATGACACCTTTTCTCGTTCCACACAAAGAAGAAAAATTTTAAATGTCCGCTATTTGTTTACGTATCGCACTTTCCCGCCTAACTCTGCTTATACCGTCAACAAGTGTCAAGTAACTATGGTTACTTGTTGATTGTATGCCAAGTGTTTAAGGCTTATTTTAAAACCTTTATTTGGAAGCCTTCCAACAAACTTTTTCAACTTTTTTTTCAAAAGAGACTATATTTCTATAACCTTAATGTCCATGTAAAATATGAACATTGTAGTCCCACCCGTCTGGTCAGAATCGCGGGCCGACGTATTAGATGTTAGCAGTAGCAGTAGTAGCAGTAGTAGGCAGTAGCAGTAGCTAACATCCTTAAAGTGATTTTGACCATGTTTCAAGCCATTTTTTCACCAAGAAGGAATAATCGTACCCCAATAAAATTTGGCATGTGTTGTCAGGTACCTAAATCCCCTCGATTGTGATAGTTTTCAAGTTCACATCACGTTACATGACGGCTGGGTAACACCTCGAAATCACCCCAACTCTGCTTGGTGTATAAGGTGCTTGAGTGTGTAGCGCACCGCGGCTTGGCTGCGGCGCCCTAACGGGCACCTAGATTTGTTTCAGAAATTCAGGTTCTTACTGCACATTATGAAAGTGTAATTTTTTCTCATAAATTTAATTCTTTTTTCGGAACAATATTTTTTTAAATGGCATATAAACGTTTTTTTTCTATGCTTGGCTGGAAATATGTTTTCTTCTTAATTTTTTTCACCTGTAACTTTTTGTGTTTTAAAAATTGAGCATATTAGCCTTTTTTTAAATTAACGAGATTTTCAAAATTTATGTTTTGTTCCTTTCCACCCTTTTTGATCATAAATAGGATTCATACTAGCCATGCGAGATAAAAAAACAAATTTTGAACTACAATTTTTTGCAGCATTTTTTCAAATATTGTATTTTTGTATTTTTTGCACTCCTTAAAGTTCCCTTGAAAAATGGCCAAGTATGACTCGTCTTCGTATTTCAATGGGTTAACCGGACCAGATTTCCACTTCATTATAATATGTTTTAGAAATCCCGTAACCTTAAACAGTTTTTGATCAGAATGACGGTTCCCCTTTTTGATTCTACTTAGGCCTTTTCTTTTAGAGAACATGAAAAGGAACAATTTTAGAGCTTCTTTACGTGACTAAGTAAGTAAATAAAGTAAGTTGATTCGTATTTGAAGAGACTTAATTTCTACTCGGTCACAAAAATTACTTTCGGTGGAGGTTTAATTTATATGTACATAATAAATTAGCTTTGATGGCAGGGAATGTTTAATGGCTATTTTATAGACCTCAAACCCAGCATTTGAATTTTGACTAAAAAAAACTTGGAACAAAAGTTCGTTTAAGAGGGAGCTTGGCCCAACTCAAATGCGCGCACTCAGGTGTTGATGATTTCTGCTGAACGGTTGGTAATATAATTACCAAATGTTGGATGTTAATAAAGTATTTTTATATTGATATCCGCAGTTGGTTGCTTAAAATAAACCTTAAAGATCCATTGCGAGAAATAAGTACACAACGTGAAAAAATGGGAAATCGAAAACATTGATTCAATTATTGAAATTCCCACCAAACCACTTATCTTACAAGAAAACCAAATTAACTTACGCGTTCAATTGATTGAAACGTTGATATCCAGTATGCAAATTTGAGTTAAAATCTGTACACTTGGAATAATTTCCCGAAGTTGACCAAAATTAAGTTTATTTCGGTGATTTCGCTAATTTTTAATTCAACATCTATGAATTAATTTGGGAATACGCGTACTGGATAGCATAGATTTATTCTTAATTAACATAAGTATGAAATTTGATAACGGTGTTATTAACCGATTACTCGAAAAAAAAGAAGAAAAAAAAACAGAAAGCTGAGCGCCTAAACTCGTCTCCGCGCCAGCCTCAGCGACTCCTCTTAAGATTGCTGGTGGCTGGTGTCGAACCCGAGAGTGTCACGTATTACGCTTACCTTAAACAATCGTAACATTTTGATTGCTTCCTAACTTGTCGCACTCTGTTCATGAGATCTCTAACTAAGAAGTTGTGTCACACACCCTGGCAAAGTGTTGAAGTATTGAAGGTACTCGTGTTCTGTTATCAGTGATGTCTCTTATCTCAATTAGCCTCTGTGTTTACACAGCCTCGTGTTCTATGACACGGCTAAACCAGCTAGAACAACTAATCCCCGTATCATGGGGGTTACACTAAGGTTATCAGGCAGCCTTGCTCCTTGTTAATTGGCTTTATTAAGGAAACTTAGGCTTCCGAACGTTCAATTATCATTTCATTACATTTTCATTTACAAACCCAGCCAAAACAGACAAGGCATAGAATCCAAAATATTTTATGTATCTACATCATTTTCATTATCTTCTTATTAGCTTAATCTATTCTTTACGGCGTTCATTTAATGTGTATTTGCTATAACACGGTCAAAGTAAAAAAAAAGATAACCTTCTTCTCTGCTTTTTAGTTTATATCTGTTTAAATTTGTTGTCAGAACCTGCATGTGAAATTTATAATCAAACTAAAAATTATCACAACTCATCGAGCGGGGATGATGGTTGAGGAAGGAGACGGAGTCTTCCGAAATATCGCGAATAAAAGAAAGTAACCCTTGTTTTAGTTTAGTTGAGTAGTTTTATAATATAATAATCACCTGTTTATAGGCGTGTACGGTCTACGTTTGAGTTTAAGTTCGGACAAACTGTTATTATTATAGTTGTCATGTTGTGTTTCTGGACCTTTTTCATTCTGCAGTTGTATTCAAGTTACACCGTTGACGTTCTCAACAGTATTCCATCTAGTTCGTGTATTAATTTCACTTATGTCAGTTACATGGTGACTGACAACGCAATGAAAGCACCATGACCGAAACACAACACCAACAGAACCATGTTTATTGTCTGATAGATTATTATTTGGCTGTTTATTATTGCAATAAAAAGTGTAACTCTAATCATAATAGCTAGTTAATGAACTTTCATAAATGTGATTAATTATGATCATCAGTTTAGGGATTTGATAGTTACTTTAATGAACTATATCATCGGTATATTATCGCTAGTAATTAAACGCCTCTTCACTATTATTGGAATTGAATAACGATCATATCAATTATTATATTTTTATTAAAATATAGTTTTGTGACATTATGGATATGCTAGGCCAACCAGTGAAATATATCTTTAAACACGCACTACAAAGAACTGTATTGTTACTGAATTCAAGGTTTGTCCTCATTGTTTATTTATTTATTTAATATATTATTTCCCTGTCAGATATAAAAAATGATTTAAAAAGGATAACCGAATAAAAATAATTATATCAATACGAACAAAATGATGAACTGTATAGATGGGCAAAGTTTCGTTGTTTCAATATTGCAATTCAGATGACTTGAATTTTATCTCTTAGTTACAGTTTTTAAATGATGGTGCATAGCTCCGCATACACAAAATATTGGAGGTAGATAAAGAAAAGTTGCTACAAATGGTTGCCATAATGAAGGTAACGAATATTAAAATCAAAATGCTATTTTCACGAACACGTCAATATGAAGTGAAAGCCTTTTAAATATCCGAACACATTCATAAAATTCATGTTATTCAAAGAACTAAATAAGCCTACACGTTAGAAGTTCGCATATTGCTTCTTGTATTGTGATTGGTTAATAGAATTCACCGAGGTTTTACATCACAACAGGCAGGCGACGGTAGAGACCTACGTAGCTCGCGCGAGAGTTTTACTCTTGAAAGCAGGTTTTGCATTTGAACGCGGCTTTCAAGTGAGGCAAGGCTCTTGTGTGGAGAGCGCGCCTACAAATCATGTTGAGAATATTTAAAGATTGGAAAAGCCAGCGCGGAATATAATACAGTGCGTGTGATTCTATGACGCCTGACGACAGAGCTAGGGTGAAGGAAGCTAGAGCGCTATACACTCTAGTTCGAGACGGCGCCATTCGATACCCGCCTCGGGCAAATCCTGATTTACTTTGGTCCAAGTCTTTCTTCAGTTCTGAAAGCGAATTCAAGGGATTGAGTCCTCTTCAACTTTCCTAAGACCTTCCTTTACAGCAACCCTAACCACGGATACCTAGTTAGATACATGAATAGGGTCATGAGTTGTCCCTAGCAGCTTTCTCACCAGAGATTACATTTCTAAAGCATTATTTATTAAATATAATATGTTTGATCAATGAATAAGGGTTGAATATTTGTCTTTATTTTTTTATTTTTTTTTATTCATTTATTTAACGTCTATCCTATTCAGTTATAAAAACTGATTTACAAAGGAGGACAACTAAATAAATCTAATTACATAGAGGCAGAAACAACGCCCTAGTTTCTCACGTCGTCGTCGTCAACAATAAACTACATTTTCGTAAATATTTGAAATAGTAGCATTACAACAACAATGCATTTAAACACAACAATTTTGGTAGCAAATAAAAAAAAATATTATATGCATTTAATGAATGAATCAAATATAAAAAAGGGTGTAGAATGAAAAGAAAAGAAAAGAAAAAAAACAAACAAAAAGGAAAAAAGAAAGAAAAAGACAAAGAAAAAGAGAAAGTAAGTGTAAGGTTGGGTCATCTTGGTAATCTCTCTTCTCTGCCCCTAATTAGATAGTGTTGGTGTTATTTGCTCACAAAATGTATCAATCCAACTCGCGTAAGCTGCTTTCCTAGTTTATCCCACAAACTCTCCTAGCTCGCAACTTTCAAACATGAGACATCAGTGACTAGGCTTGGACAGCCAATCAGCTTCGAGCAGGATTATGTTTACTCTAGCTGCCGTCCGCGGCGCTGCATACGCTCATCGGTTTAACGCTGTGCATACATCAAGCCAAACTCCCAACATAAACGGTACTTATATTAAAAACTATTTAAACTATTTCTAACTTCGTTCCTTCTCCGGTTGAAAAGGAAACGTGAAAAAAACAAACAAAAAGGAAAAAAGAAAGAAAAAGACAAAGAAAAAGAGAAAGTAAGTGTAAGGTTGGGTCATCTTGGTAATCTCTCTTCTCAGCCCCTAACTAGACAGTGCGTTGGTGTTATTTGCTCACAAAATGTACCAATCTAACTCACGTAAGTTGCTTTGCTAGTTTATCCCACAAACTCTCCTAGCTCGCAAGTTTCAAACATGAGACATCAGTGACTAGGCTTGGACAGCCAATCAGCTTCGAGCAGGATTATGTTTACTCTAGCTGCCGTCCGCGGCGCTGCATACGATCAGCTGTTTAACGCTGTGCATACATCAAGCCAAACACCCAACATAAACGGTACTTATATTAAAAACTATTTCTCACTTCGTTCCTTCTCCAGTTGAGAAGGAAACGTGTTATTGGAAAATAAAAAGCTGAAATTGCAAATAAAAACTCGTCGAGGCGTCAACGGTTGTGCGGCGTCATCAGGCTGGTAGGGGGGAGTGGGTGGGGGGGGGGCGGTGATGGTGAGTGCGTGGAAAGCGGGTTAGCAGAGAGAGGATAATAGGGCCACGTACGGAAGATAATAGGATGCGAGCGAGGAGGAGATGGATTGAAGGGGAAGGACGAGGTATGAAATATGAATGCAAGAGAGAGATGGAAATCTATCAGACGATAGCGAAATATGATACACGGTGGCGTGCAGCATGTAGATCGGCCGACATAGGAATTTATAAAATATGTTTTAACGAAATGTTATTAGGTATTAGAAACTTTAGAAAGATTTATTTTGATTTGTTTAGGAATAATTATATCTGGCGTTTTTGACTGAAAAATTTCCATTTTCATTCATGACACCCATAAGTTTGCTGACAATTTTATCAATAACGTAAGATTAAAATGAATATGGTTACAGATTTTTTTGTCGTTTCTTCGTTTTTTCCCTTACGATTAATTAAGTACACATCAATTTTACCCGGAATGACCCTCGGGGGGTGAACCAGGATAATAGGGTTTAGGATACTTGTGAAGGGAACGCCCGAGGGCTGTTTAAGAGGACTTAAGCCTTAACGACTGAATAAAACCTCGGATAAACTTTCAGTCAGGATTGCCAGTGTCTGGTCTTGTTGTGTGGCTCGTTGATCTTGTTGTATGGCTCGTTGGTCTTGTTGTGTGGCTCGTTGGTCTCGTGGTTAGCCTACCTGCTTCCAATGCACAAGGTCCAGGGTTCGATTCCCGTTAAAGTCAGACATTTTTTAAGTTCTGATTTGGACTTACGTCCATCAGTTCTTGTTTCTTGTCTTAAGAATTTGTAAACGGTGACTTTGGAGCCGTCCTAGCCACAAGGCACATAATTATTCTAAAGTTGTTCTGAATCGGCCTTGTTGAATCTGGCGTTGATCCGCGGGTGTTCGCACTGTCCATGCCACTGATTGCTTCATTTCCCATTTTAAAAAATCGATCTTTGGTTGGTTATCGTTCACTCATCGATTGCGTCGGGCACTACTGGATTGGCTTGGTCTCTTTGGTTTAATGTCCTCCACTGAAAATCAGTTACGTTATGTTATGAGTGGGTAGACTCTAAATACGGATTTATTTATTTTATTTTTATTTGTCATGCTATACAAGCTTCCAATGTAGACTTGCGGGGGGTGGGGGGTTATTTCCCACATATTACTTTCTCTTCCTGCAGCTCGAAATGGAACGTGTTATTTGAAATAAAATGCTGAAATTGCGAATAAAAGCTCATCGAGGCGTATTCTGTTTGGTATATTCTACGTTATTCAAACAAACGTTGAAATGTCAGCTGCCAATGAAGGCTAAAGGAAAGTCGAGTGTTATTCAACGGCCAGTGTGAGCCTTGTGTTATCCACGTGCTTTTTCTTCTCAGATGAAAACATTTACACTCAATACAAAGAACGCTTCGCGCCGGTTGAATCTGGGGAGAAGACGACTTAGTTGAATATTTTCCATTTCCCTCTGATCTAATAGTCGAACAAAACTCATCGCAACGTTCTGTAATCTAAATCATCTTCCAGCTTCCATCTCCGCGCGTCTTAATCAAAGAGCATAATGTTCGGATAGTTGATTAATTACTCATTTCCTCGCTTTTCCAAGTTTCCCGGCTTGATTGGTTTATCGATTAAGAAGAGGGAATGGCTTTTACGCGTTTTCCCTGCCGACTTTGCTTACTTAAAACTTTCTGTAACTGAAATTTGACATTGTTCTTAAAAGTTAAAAGAAAGTTTTCTTACAAACCTCAAAATTCCGAAAAAAAGTAAGATAAAATTATACAAAAAAATTATTAATAAAACAGTTTTCGAAACTGTTTTAAAGAACAGGAAAATAAATTAAACTAGGATGTGAATTTAAATTAAACAACATGGATTTAATAAAATAAAGTTGAATGAAATCAAATGCAAATAACCATGTACGTAAAATAGACCGATTTTCATGTTTTGATATCTGACACATGTTTGAAGAAAAATAAGGGGGGTGGGTCGACTTTCTTAACAATCACTTCAAGGTTGAATTAATATAAACCTGATTGTTATAGTTGCAGCCATGGAATAAACTTCTACACGTTGATTGATTTCTCCTCCGTCTCAACCAGTGTTTGTTGTGTGTGGCGATCTTCCTCTGGACGGTGGGTCCGGAGAATTTAATCTGAACGTTTCAACTGTAAAGAACGAAAGAACGAAAGTTACTGTGCCCTCGTGTGATATTGTGTTTTATACTATTGGCTCGGCGAATCCTGTCCCGAGGACGGTGATTGGTTGGTTTTCAACGAGGTCGCATTCTTTGTCTGGTCTTGGGTCGGATATCATCTCAGAAACAACTTGCGAGGAGCAGATTACTTTCTGCTACAGAACCTTTTCAATATTATACATTCCGTAGAAAACACGTGCTGATGAAATTCCTTTTGTTCGTAACACAAAGCCATTTTAGAGTTTAACAGTTGAGGTTGAAATATAAGAGAAGTTTTGTATCATCGTGACTTTTCTTGGATATCAAACCAAACCAAGCGCTCCACATTAAGATTCGCGTTTTCATGTGTGAATGTCGTGCAGGCATTTAACCTGCACTTACTTCTTATGTCATTGACATATTATTATTTTTTTTTTTGGTCTCTATTTGCAACGGATAATGTAATCCACCCAGTACAAATTTATTAGAGAAGGGAGGAGGGGGAACCCGGTACAGGCACGTAGCCTACTCCTTTCGAAAAGTACCAAGGGGACCAACGGCTTAACGTCCCATCCGAAAGGACGGTGTAACCTTGACAGTCGTATAGGTTCCTCCATTTAACCCGGACTGCCGAGCAGACGGCGTCAAGGAGAACGAAGCGTCACACAAAACTTTCGGACCCTAGTTGCTCTAGCCAGCGATATACGTGTGTTTCAGGTCAGCAGGCACCCACTCAACCCCTGACCACGCCCGATGTGCTTAACTTCAGTGTTCGAGTGAAAACTGGTTAACGACCGCGGCTAAATCGCACCAAACAAAGACGGGAGTTTTTGAAATAGGGAGCGAAGCTACTTAATCAACAGACCGTCGAAGATGAACACGCAAATAAATAAATAAATAAACCGCAGTTTTGATGGAGGCGCCGGGTTAGAAATGTTCAAGCTTCCCGAGGGTCTAGCTGCCCCCCCCCCCCCCCCTCCCCAGTATCACCAGATACATTATGCATCAAGCTTGTTGAAGGGCAATGCCAGCATAAAAACGCATGTCAATCGGACGTCGTGTTCGGTTTTATCGCGAGACGTGACACGCACAGACGGACAGACGGACGAACAAAAATGATGCTTTTATACTTCTCAACCGAATGATTTGTTTCTCGATTTGGTTAGTCGGGAAACACTCCCGTAGGTGGATTGTTAATATTTTATACAATTTACAAGTTAAAAAGGCGTCTACCTGGAATGTGAGAGACTCGGGTTCGAACCCCGATCGGGATGGATTTTTTAACTTCTGAATTGTATTAAATATTAACTAATAATTTGCATTTCATCCTCATTTCTAAAATTGATAACACCTTTTAAATCCGAATAAGCTGGATATAAAAGCTATAATGTCATTGATTGTGAGCTGCAACGGAACTATCTAGCATAATAATTATCCAGTTAAACTCACAGCATTTAGAATTTAATCTGAAATTTTAATACTCCATATTTATTTAAATTATTTAGTTTCTTTATTATTTTATTTCATAAACAATCTGAAAATGTATTTAAAGAATGGCTAACTGGCTTAAATAATTCGTTAATATAAAGAGAAACAACGTTATTCATAACAAAAAGGTTGATAATAATTAATTTTATTTAGGTCAATACCAAGCTAATTATTTAACTGTTTTCATATTTTTAAAACAAAGACCAATTCAACTACAGTCCCACGCAATACGATGGCTAACACAAGAAATTTTAAAGAATATGCATGTTAGACATGGTAACTGATAACGCAAATAAAAAGCCGATTCAGCTAACAATTTGAAATTTATTATGTAGCTCGTCTAGGACGGCTCCAAAGTCACCGATTTAAACTCTAAGCTAGACAGCGACTTAAGTCCAAATAGAGTTAAAGATTCTGACTTAAGGGAATGAACGACTGGACGTTGCTTGTACGAACGATTACTAACAAGACCACGAGCCCAAAGAGCAACGAGCACACAAAGACCAACGAGCCACAAGCATTTTATTTTTGATAACTCAATACGGCAGTTATTTCTAATCGTGTTTTAAATTTTTAACAAATTAATTTTTACTTATAAGATCTTCGAATACATGTGCTCCAGAAATAGTAAAGCGTCAATGTAACTGTAAACGAATAATGAAAAATTAACCTTCAGTCTAACCTAATGTATGAACATTATTTTATAAGCGCTCGTCAAAGGATGCACTTTGCATGACAGCTCCGATTTTGAACGGTTTACGCGTTTAGCACGCATTAAAAACAAATTAAGTCAGTTGGTTTACTTTAATTAGGTTTACATGAAGACGGCGGTTTAGTACGTCGAGTTCACTCAAGATTCGTCTCGCCTTAGATGGCATCTTGGAAGACTGTTAAAACATCTAATACCACAAGATCTTTGATGTGTTTAGTAATCCGTATTTCTAATATGTTTAAGCCTAGTTCTTACTAGATTGCTCGTTGGATGAGTTCAATCATGGACTCAGTTATGATATACAGACGTCATTAGTGGAAAACAAAACGTATACTTATTAATCAAAATTAGAAAAAAAATACATTAATTTGTATTTACAATCTATCTAGTCACTCAGTTTCAAGAAGATATTTCAGGCGACTCAAAGTCAACGTTTTCATACATAATTGACAAATTAAATTCAGGTTCACAAACCCAGTACAATCTCTGTCTGAACAGCAATTGAAACTTCTGCATTAAAACCCGTGTTGAACTAGTTTTTTAATTTGTATTTAACCTGAAAGTATGTTATATACTTTTTAAAGTGTCGTAATTTACACTTGTTTTAGCAAGTGAGTTTATTTTGGTTTTTATGCATTTCCACAACTTGCTGCTTAAATCGTTTTTAGTTATGAATGCACGTTCCTTAATTTATTATGGTAATTAATTTCATAATTCCACGTCTTGAACGAATGTCTAAATAATTTTATCGGAACGTATTTTGTGATATATTTCCCCGACATTTTCCCGAACTAGCTTCGATCATGTGTAATAAATCCTCTCCGTTTCCATCGCGTCCTGAAACTAGAACATCGCATGCCCTAATCAGGTATTCTACATGCATATTGCAGTATCACACAGCAATGTGTTTTTATTTATTGGACTATAAACCAGGTCTCAATCCTCTGCTCAATAACTCACGGTTATTATGTGCAGAGATGTTGATTCTAGGTTTATGCGCTTAAAATATAATATTCAATATGCTTGAAACGACATTTCAATGGATTCCCATTATATTATAGATGTGAATATTATGAATGCCATCCATGTAAATTGGATTTTAAGCAGTTGAATATACCGGAATTATATATTTCGTATCTCAATTTATTTGACCTACTTCATACACTCAAACGTTTTAGATTCAGAGTACCATCAATAGGAACTAATTCATCTTGTCCAAACCATCTACATAACACACTCGAATACATTAATACATACCCAATAACTTCAAACAAAAAAATGTAAATGAATAACTCAAAATATATATTTGTATTTTATGGTTAATTTATAATTCAACTTATAAAATTAACTACATTTAAAATTGATTATAACGCTGATTTCCGTATCGTCCAATACAAATTGGAATTGACCAGCCATCGATCGCTCAGTTAAAACTGAGTTTACAATATAATTGAGCTTCTTTATTTTAACTTTGCATGATCACGGGACTAATTAAGACCTTATATAATTTTAAAATAATTTTTCGTGGGAAACCTGCCCAGGGTGCAATTCATGGGTATCGATACCTCAGGTATCGTAACTAGTATAGGTATGTTGTGGATAGGACAATCGTGACGGGATGTCCGAGGGTTGTTTAAGAGGACTCAATCCTTTGCATTCGCATTGTCAACATGTCTCGACAGTATTCGAACCCAGTACCTCCGGAATCAGAGTCGCGCGCTTTACGCTCGAGCCGACACTGTCGGTAGTTAAGACCTATGATAAAATCTCTAACGATCCCATTATTAGTGTAATTGTATCTAAATTACAAGATATTAATGAGTTTCAGAGGGACCAACGACGTTACCCACTTACATCAAGTTATTTCGTCGTTTTTCACGTGCATATTTTCCACTTGGTATTATTTCAATTCCCGTCTCCGAATTTAATACCTGGCGAAAATACAGTAGATCCTTGTCTGTTATCACGTTTATGTTATGCTCGTATTTCGTTAGCGATGAACAAGAAAGTATAAAAGAAATCTCAAGGACAATATTTGTTTGAGGTTTTCGTGGCAAAGGAAGGTAACGTGATTACATCTTTAATAAAGTTTCGCTGTGAAATAGTGTTTTTCTCTTGTTTTATTTTGTGGAATTGCTTATTCTTTGTTCGTCTCGCCTTTTAGTTTTCCAATGTACGAAGCCGTCTCTTCTCAGAAGCTCTGAGGGTGGGAATGTTTATCATGTACAAGAATTTATATTAAAACCAAGTTCTGTCTTTGCATCAAGGTTGTCTTTCAGACAGAATAACAACTACTGCGACAATTACATTGGATTTACATTAATAATTTCATTTAGATTCATACAATTCACATTTTAACAAGAACTTCAAGTTGTTTTTAAAATTATGACGTAGGCTACAATTATTTTTATGAAAAGTACACAGATTGACTTCTTAAACAACACTTTATTATTTATGCAATCTCTTATTTTATTGATTAATATGTTTTTTGGTTTTAATATTTAATATAGTGGGTGTACTTCTAATAATGAGTCACAGAAAAGGGTTGAAATCTCAAGCGGGAACCCGGCACCTACACCAAAACTTTGAAGCATTTCGAAAAAATTTGAAAAAATATTTGTTTCTTATTATTTGTTGCGAGATGAAGAATTAAAGTCGTATTCACAACCTGCCCAATCAGTCAGATAACACTTCTAAGCATTCGTCCCCCCCTCCAATTTTTTGTGGGGGGGGCACAAAAAATTGTGTATTCGTTTTAAGTTATTTACTATATTTACGTACTTATTTACTATATATTTTATAAATAATTCAAACACCGATATTGAAAATTTTCTGAATGTTTTTATAAAATTGTATAATAGTTCATAAATAAATAAATAAATAAATAAACACACCATTACGCACATGACAAAATATGACTAGAAAACCAGAATGATACTTTTTATTTATCAATTTAGACATAAATTGAAACAGAAAATACTGTTTTTGACATTGTGGACTGGGATATGATCACAACCATCTATTTACCCCTATCCTACATTATATCCGACCCTGCGTATTCGTAGTTGGTCCATCATTATTATAGGCTACACATCAAATGAATGTCCACCCGGATCTAGATAAACCTGTTTGGAACAGTTGATTCCCCGTCACGGACACGAAGTTAATAGCTATTTCGAGGGCTCTTCAGCCCTGATAACTTATTGTGCTGTCACGTGGTGATGTTCCCACTCTGCAGGTCGAGTGGACGCATGCGCAGCTCGTCCCGTGCACACAATGTCGAGCATTTTGTTCCTCATCTTCCGTGTACATACATGAATCTCGTCCCCTGTACCTACCTGTCGTCTTTGTTGTCACTTGCGGCAGCTACGTCATGAAACTCACCGACGTATGTCAGCCCTGTCAGCCCCGTGTACAATATCCATCTCTTGACATAGTGCCACGTTTCTGTCTGACATGTTGTGAGTTTTACCCATACTTTTCTAGGTCAAGTATCAATCACCCACCTTCTTACTTCAAAGTTTGCATTTACGATTATTTCTTCTTAATTCGCTGTCAGCTACTTTTGATATATCTATTTAACGTCTATTTTACATTTATGTATAATATGCACTGCCTCCTAGATGTTGCTCGTGGCTCAACGTGGAGCCACGAGCAACATCAAGGAGGCAGTGATAATATGTAACAAAAACAACAATGAAAAGTAAAATCTAACATAACATAAATTTGACACAGAATAATCAAAACTAAATTTAATAAATACAAAATAATTTACAACAACAATGCTATCAATGACATCATAAATTAAACAAAAATAATTTTGTAATGGAACTTAAAAAAAATAATGAGATCCCACTTAAAAACGTTATCATTGGACATAAATATTAAAAAAAGAAGCTCATCCACCAACGCGACTGGAAAAAGCGTTCGCGAAGCGGCCTGGTATTATAAATCGACCATGTCTCTGCTACCAATCTCAAAAAATGCTATGTCAATTACCTTTTACTACTTGGACTGAAGACCCGGGAAAAGTTATATGAAGCACTAAGTGAGGTGAGTACCTCTTCGAAAAGCTTTTTGTTTCCCCCATTTTGTTTTGAATGGTTGGTCATTGTGGTTTGACGACGTTGCCGTAACGTGTGCCAACTTCAGGCTTCTCCCTCGTTGTCTGAACAGCCCTAATCTTCCTAACAATCCCACGCTCCGGGCTCCGCTTCTCCTGTAGACAATGTGGGTGGGTGTCTGCCACTCTCAACCACCACCCGACGTGCGTGGGATGTTTCCGCACCTTATGTTTACAAATACAATGAAGCTTGGCGGCTGGTTGCGACCTCACTAACCATGAGCCATTCCGATCCATTCGCTTTTCTAGGGATATTCAGATGTTGCCAAGTGCCCGCGCAGAAATGTAATCAAATTTCAATTTAAAAATAAAAACCTTAAAGACTGAGGCTCTGACGCACGATGGTGGATATCTATCTCAGTGTTTGTCAGGCTCACAAAGAGGAACTTCTGCTATGACTTCCACTCATAAAAAATTCAGTTGTTGATTTCCAAACAAGCACAGTTACAGGTGTCCCCAGAAGGGAAAGCAAAACTACCGGAAAAAATAAAAAAAATAAAATAATATCTTCTTTCTAGAATTGAAATCTCGTTGACATTGTTAGAGGAGGTGACGAGTATTTATGTGTCAAGTTTGGGTGATGCAAGCCTCTCCCTCTGAACCTACAGGTCATCAAAAACATTCTCTCTCGTTCTCGTTGAAGGGCATTGTCAACAAAAAGCCTCGTGTCAGTCAGATGCCATGTTTGTGTTTGTATCCTGGGACGTGACACACGAAGGACAGACGGACAGAAAAGGAGCTTCTCTCCCTCACGCTTGCATAAACTTAACATAGTTGCATATTATAATACATTTTTCTTTCTTTCCCCTTTTTTACTTTCCCATTTTTAATTATTTATACTTTATTCTTTTATTAATTTTGCGTCATATTTTTAATACACAATTTAAATATGTTACTTCAAATTGTAGCCTTATTATACATTGTTGTTGTTATTATATAATTTCAAACTTTGCACAATTACATTTTATTATTTTATGTGCATATTTATTTAATTTTCTGAATCACAAACCACGGAACTGAGTCACAACCGTATGAGCCACCGTCGCGGCAAGATGTAGGTTGAAGACCACTCTGTCACAATAACCACTTGAATGCAAGAGCTCCAACAACAGAACATCGCTACTTCTCATATCGCTCTGAGATAACGATGGTGATTGTTTTGAAGCCGAGGACGCGAGGAAAACTAAGGTGTTCGAGGATAACTCCCTACGTCACACACCGATGTCGCATCTTGTCCGAGTGTCACGTCTCACGTTCAATATCTCGTCTTTTGTCACGTCACGTTTGGCTCGGGATTAAAGATTTCTACTGTAAACAATCGCAGTCGTTTGGAAGAATCGTGCTCCAATAAGCTGTCATAATTCCCAAGCGATCAGTCAATTAAATCATTTGTACTAGTGGTGTGCGGAAACCAGACGTTGCTGACGATAAATAGTTTTAGTGTTTTGGTGGAGGTGCCGGTCCAGCCTATTTTTATTTATGCGTTTAACAAAATGCAATTTATTGGAAGGATCGTGCTCCAATAAGCTGTCAATTCCCAAGCGATCAGTACAATCAAAGCATATGTTATAGTAGTGTGCGAAAACCAGAAATTTCTGTTCAAAACATATTTTTAGTGTTTTGGTGGAGGTGCCGGTCCAGACTCTTTTATTTATGTGTATACACAAAATGCTATTTAATGAAAATCCAGACAATGTAAGAAAATGAATTGAGAAAATTATGATGTATGATTCTCCGCGAGTAAAATTCATTATCCTCTTTTTATTAATTAAATTCAAATTCTTTTATTTAGTTAAATCGGCTTTTGCCACATGTTACATAACACTGGTTACACAACATTTCGATTTTTTTTTTGTAAAAAAATGTTTTTCCTTATAAAACCACATCTTCACGTATAAAGATGTCCCTACAGTTGTTTTATTCGATCCTCTAACCGACTATACTGTGTTACAACTGCCGTCTTTCCCCTACCCGACCCTTGTCTGTCTGTTGCTTAAATTATTGTTGAGCGCTGCTTATTAAGTGAAAAATCAGATGCTGGCGTACATTCGCCAGTCCGGTTTGTTTCAGTAAATAATGCTCATATTAGACGAAAAAAATTAACTACCACATTTCCATGAAGATAGGCGCATTCGAATGATTTAGTTCTAGTCATGCTGTAGTGAGTCTAATCCAACTATTGTGCACAAATAATTTCTGCATTGTCTAGAAACAGAATAAAAATAGTGAACTCCATACAGCGGGACCCTTGTGGCATTTGTCTAGTCGAGAGGTTTCCAAGAGTCTATTTGTTTTATTGTAATACAACTAGTACATCCTGGTTGCAGAGTTCGAGTAGTGGAGGTAGATATTTAAAAACAAACTTACCAACCAAACAGCGTTGAAATGTTTCCATCCCCTTGGCTACAACTATTCACAATACGCCAAGTTTATTATGCGAAATTGTGTTTTATATTATTTTGTGCAAATACTCGTATTTTGTTCGCTTTATTTGCTCATATTGCACAATTGGTTTATCATAATGCAGCAGTTTATCACAAAAGCATTTTTCAAAATGACTATTTTATACACAGTAAGCTCCAAGCGCAATTTTGTTATGAATAATAATGCTAAGCATGCTTGTTATTAAGTTTTTAACGACTAAATTAATGTAACAATATTTTCAAGCGTCACTAGAGTTTTTATTTCTTTATATATTCCGTAATATGGTTGGTATATA
This sequence comes from Sweltsa coloradensis, assembly GCA_024449915.1. Lineage (NCBI taxonomy): Eukaryota > Metazoa > Arthropoda > Insecta > Plecoptera > Chloroperlidae > Sweltsa > Sweltsa coloradensis. Next base: position 159,239 of record JAMZAV010000522.1, read on the forward strand.
CATATGTTTCAATGTGCATACAGATAAATATGTCATTAATTTAATTTAAACGTGGGATCGGAGCAGCCACGCGGATAAATTGCTTTACCTCGCTCAGTAGCATCTTCATCGTGACAGTTTAGTTTATGAAAGAATAATATCAAGAGTTTCTATCGACGATCTTGGTGGTAAAATTGTAAATAAAAAAAAGTAAACAGTCAATACGAAGATATTTAAAACCCCATTTTTACTTTGTAGTTCCAGAAAAAAGCAGTTATATATTAATCGTACTTGAGATACTAAACCTTAATCTTTAGATTCCATCTTCGTTTTTTTTATATTTAGGCAAGTGTTAAAGATACGGTATTTGATGTCCTCTGCAAAGATTCTTTGTGGTACTTTGTCGTCCTGCTTTGCAAAGAGAAGGTCATGGGTTAAGATCCCTGTGTAAGCATAGGTACAATTACTTCTGAAAGAGAAGTTTGTACGTCACTTTAGTAGTAAGTTCATGTAAATTTTGACTTTTGAGCCACCCTTCAGTCTAGAAACACAGCATGTATTTCTATAATATTTAATAACGGTAATAAATAACGGTGAGAGCCACCGTTAATCCAGCATTGTAACTGAAAAGATAAAATCAAATTATGAATCTATAGATCTTATTAGTATAAATGTCATGTAGTATTGATTTACTCTAATGGTTACTATAGAACATGTAAAAAAACACCATGGTACCTCCTGAATACAGAGTTCGTACTATCAAGCAAACAGGGCAGCAAACATCCCAGGCGCAAAAAAGTTTGAAATTTGAACTTCAGACGCCTGCTAACGGTTTTTACTTAGACATGCAGCTGGATATTCTCATGTTTTTTGTTGCACACACTTTTTCTTTCAATATTTTTATTTTCTTTCTGTTCTGTTAAGCGCGTTTAAAGTAATGCAAGAAGCTCGAATAGTTTTTGAGCGGATTTTTAACTTTAAAAACGTTTCGTATAAAGCTTAGGGAGAAGTAAAAAGTAAAGTTTTTGTCACCCTGACATCGCAATATGTATTTCACTGAGGGACTTGGGAACATAGTTGAAATCATACTTTTTTGTACTAGCGATCACGATAGAGAATCGATCGAGTTTGGATGAAAGGAAACAAACATGTACCTAGTTGATGAAATTAAACATGTGTTGAAAGTTTGTTTTTAATAAAAAGTTTATGCTCACACAACGTATTAGTTCTATTTATTCTGAGCACTCGTACGTCTTATAACAAATCAACAATAGGACCAGCTGAATAATGAAAGTCAAACTGGAATCGAACTCACTACCTCCAGAATCACGAGCCCGCGAACTAACACTGAGCCAATTCTCGGCGTAAAATATGTTTTAAACTTGTGTTTGTTGGATTTCAGTTAATATTTCGTTCTTTGGTGGAGGTGCCGGGTTTTAAACTTGTGTTTGTTGGATACAAGTTAATATTTCATATTTTGGTGGAGGTGCCGGGTTTTAAACTTGTATTTGTTGGATACAAGTTAATATTTCATATTTTGGTGGAGGTGCCGGGTCCAGTCAGTTTCAGCTTAATTCAAAACTAGTGCCACAAAACATTATCTGAAGCCGACTGTTGTGTAATATTAGTTGTTTTGCTTTATTTAATTTATATTTAATTTCGTACTCAACTTATTTGGAAATAATGACAGTCATATTATCACTCTGCGTCTACTATAATGAACGCGCTGTGGAAATATGGGACGAGGGAGAGAGAGAATTATTTGTAATTACCGCCATGATATTGCAAACATTTATTGCATGTTACTATTTCGAGCGAGTAGAAGAGCTCTATTTAATCATTGAAATATAAATACATAATACATTAACGAATATATATTGAATATTGTTTTATTGTTGTGTATTATTGTTGTGTGGCTCGTTGTTCTTGTGGTTAGCGTATCTGCTTCCAATGCAAAAGGTCCAGCGCTAAAGTCAGAAGATTTTTAACTTCTGATTTGGACTTAAGTCCATCAGTTATTGTCTTAGGAGTTTGTAAACGGTGACTTTGGAGCCATATCCTAGCAGCGAAACACATGATAAATTGAGAGTTGTTCTGAATCGGCCTTGTTGATTCTGGCGTTGATCCGCGGGTGTTCGCACTGTCCATACCCCTGATTGCTCTATTTCCTATTTAAAATATCAATCTTTAATTGGTTATCGCTCACTCGTCGATTGCGTCGGGGCCTACAAGGTTGGCTTGGCCGCTTTGATTTACTGTCCCTCACTGAAATTCAGTTATATAACTAAGTGGGTAGACTCTAAATACAATTTGTTTATTTATTTATACTGAAGTTTTACGTCTTTTTTTAAAATCGTTTTCAAAAGTAGGATCGAGAAAGAAAACTTCCATTTAGATTATCTTACACTTTGCATAAATCGTTTAAAATCGCAATATTACTTTTACATAATAAATGAAATGTATTCTCTTCACGATGTTTTTTACCAGGTTCTGTATCCATGGAATGATGAGTTTAATATATCTTGTGATTATTTTGTAACAATCGATAAGTTATTATTTATTGATAAATCAGGTAATGTGGAGTATTCTACGCCACAACACGAACATCGTATAATATGAGCATACCTCCACTCTCTGCCGAACCCAAGTAGCGCATTGTCGCCGTTATTAGGTAATTACCATTGTGCTATTCAGAGTGTTACATTTCTTGTACGCTCTCGACGTTATCCACATTGTTTATGGCAGGTTGAATAATATTCCAGCCATAATCCCATTCTAGGTACATAGAAACTGGGCGAAGTAAACAAGAACTTACTTATGACTACGAAGATGACAGTATGTAAAACAACATGGCAATGTTAGATTCATTCTCGATAGTTTTCATCCCCCCTTCCCTCTCTCAAACCACCTGCTAACCAAACTTGTTGACAAAGTTCGGCTTTAAAAGCTCCGTGAACTCTCAAATGTAAACTGCTTGCGATGGTATCTGCTTCAAAGGTTATGTTTGCGACACAAGAACAAGTCCAATCGTTTATCTCTCCCTTGACATTTCCGACCACAAACTAAGTCACCGTTTGTCTTCCCCCGTGTCAAGTTTATTCCTGAATACAAGCCGAGCCGAGCCCTTTGCTTGAACGACGCGCTCAACTAGCAGACGACATATTTATATAGAGGTGGTGGGCTGAGTGTAGAAAATACAAACCTACGGGTAAAGCATTGGTTTGTAGCTTATTTTCCTCCTTTATAAAATCATTTTTTTAAACTCAATTGCTTACCTTTAAACAGATTAATCAATTAACCTTTATTTGTTATTTTTTCTTTTAATTGTAACCGAAATTGTTGTAATTTAATTGTTAAAATTATATCAAATTTGTTAAAGTACAGGTTATTATTTTTGTGCGTTTATCTTTATATATGAGTTTTATATTATTGCCCTCATTTGTAAATCAGTTTTTATAACTGAATTGGATAGAAGTTTTGAATAAATAAGTATATTTAATCACCGCTATTTATTTCTCGTATTAGTGTCCGCCGTAGGGTCCACATTAGTAACTGTTTACCTGGATTGACCCGCTTCCCTTTAGTTAGAACATTACGCTATTTTTATTGTTGGAAATATTTTAAAGGTGTGGGTCGGCTCGCTTCCAACATTCGTTTGTCACTGCGGCAAATCATGGAACAAATGATACGTATAGCAGTCTAAATATATATTTTGAGGCAAGGCTCACCTTTTATGTTACATTTCGATGAAAGGATTAAATTTAAGGCAAAGCCGCACTTTTAAACATTCAATGATTTAACGAATTTTTGCAAATTGCTTTGATTTGCTAAAACGTGAAGAACAATTTCCGAAAAAATGTTTTTAATCTCGACAGCTCGTCATGAACGAAAGCTGGATAATGAGTGTTGAGTGGGACGGTCCAACCTTGTGCTTTCACAGGGGTAGACCCACGCTTAACACAGGAGATTGTTGGTTCAATCCCAGCCACCGGTAAATCGAAGGCCTTTCAACAAGACTATCGGGAAATTCCATTCAACTCTTTAAACAAATCGATTTGTCTAGACAATCCTCCAATGTTGGGTATCGCCGCGAATTTTTACGAAAAAAGTATTTGAAAAGTATTCCCCTTATCTTTTTCTTCTGCTTCTGTACGTGTTTGTCTGTGTCTGTTTGTGTGATGAAGTGCACGTACCCCAGCACCAGGTGCAAGTAGCAGCGTAGCCCCGTCTGTTTGTCTTGCTCCGGCTGCACCGACGTGTAATCAGTGTTGTATATCCACGTCACTCGAGCGAGTCTGGCCAATACTCAGTTCGGTTGGTCGGATTCACTTGTCAGGGTATTCACTCGTCTGCCCTCGATACAAACCCATTGAAGCTTAGCGTCAACTCCAATATGCGATCAACAACCTCCATTGCATTACCGTCAATCCCACGCGATACTTTTCAAATAAATATATCACTCACATCAAATGGAAATCCTGCATTGCTCGGATAAAAATATTTCCCTATAAATATAATTTTCTCTGGGTTAGAATTGCAACCTGTTCTCTGAAAAACTATAAGTTAGAATCCCGACGCCAACCTGGAAATGTGACCATCTAGTTTTTATCTGTGCTGCTTTCATTCTTTATCTTAAACTTGTGACTGAGCACACATTCAAGGGGCGCCTGCCATCTTATAACAGAAGATAGCTCCTCTCTTTGTACCACTCTTCTGTGCGTCTGTCCGTCTGTGCATGTGTAACGTCTTAATATAAAAACCGAACATGACCTCCGATTGACATGCGTTTCTTGCTAACATTTGCCTTCAACAGGGAGCGAGACTTATTTTTGTTGAGTCTGGTAGTAATATTAAACATAGCCCCCCTCCCCCGCTCCCCCCATAAAGTTAGAATGTATACTTGGACTTCCACCAAGGGATGTAGCACTTTTGGACACACGTTAGAGAACTACCCTTATTATTTTGGTCTCTTTTACAAACTAAATTCTACCCTTTTCACAGCAATAAATGCAGCAATCAATTACGAATAAAATTCTTTATAAATAAATACATTTTAAAATAAATTCAGTTGAGTAGTTTTATTTTTTTAGTGCTTATTATTTTTCACGAAATGTTGCACAGGAATAAATAATATATCTATGAATTCACTTATGCGATGAAAAAAAATCAACGAATTAGTAAACTACTGTTCAAACTAACGTAAACAATAAAGATTAATTACTTTTTTCATTCCATGGTTAGATTTATTAAAACAAAGAGGTTCTAAACCTTGCCAGTTTCTGCTCTGGAGTTTTTAGATTTTCAGAGAGCGGATTCTGAATATTAAAGAAAAAAGGGTGTATGCATGCTGTTCGTGTTTAAATATACCGTCCATCTGATTTATGATAATATCTGCTGTAATTACCATTGAACATGAAGTTTAACCCACGTGCATGGAAGCCACAAGGACGCACGGACATGCACTGGTTGACTGTCAGTCGGTGTACAGCGATATATTCTGGCCGGGTGTAGTTGGTTAGCAACCAGGCACATAAAAATATTTGATTCTTGTAATTGATAAAACTGATAAAGCCTACTTGTTTCAAAACATGTCAGGAATTTACTATTCACATGTAAAATTCTAATTTTTACATAGATACGAGCGAGTCATATTCTCTTCTGTCCGCCCACCGGCAGTGTCATGTATGACCCACAACACCCGAACATGAACACCGATTGTCATGCGTGTTTATCTTTGACATTCATTTATTTATTTATTTTAATTATTTGAAGAACGTCTATCCTTTTCATTAAACTGATTCACAAAGAAGGGCCCTTACACTTCCACAAAGGATGCCATATTATATCGTTTGGGTTTTGATCGGGCGCGAGGTTAGATTTACCTAGAGAAAATACTTCTTAACCTGGCACCTCCACCAAAGATCTACAATATTTCAACGCTTGAACATAACACGAACATTTTATGTTCTTCATTATATGTTAACGTTTTATAATTACGGTTAGTTAAGCTCCCTCCTGTTAACACCCCGTATAAGTGCGTGCTTGTCAATACAATTACAATGATAGCTATCTTTGTACCGATACGTACATCAAGACACTTGGCTTTATTATTCAGATGCGATATTGAGGAACGCGAAATTAAAACACATGATTTGATTGGGATCTTTTGAAAATATTGAAGGATGTAGTTCAAAAAAGAAAGCTAAAACTACATTTCACTTCTAAAACAAAAACATTGAATTGAATGTACGAAGTCAGTTTCCATCTGCAATGTTTGTACAAGGTCCCCTGTCCCTGAAAGCTATTTCTCTAGCAGCACACACGGGCATATAGTGCACAACACAGGAGGACATTACCTAGCTCTAGTGGACGGGAGGGAATATAGGTTAAGTGTTGTTCGGTTCATGTGTATCACCTGTCAACACCATACGCTCGCCTCGCACTAATACGATGCCTCGAGGTGCAGCTTCGAACCTCTCTCTTGGCGTTACTTGATTAGTATCGACAACAGTTTACTGTGCTGTCAAGAGATCCAGTTTTATTGTCCGGGTATTCTCATCAACTCATTATATTAATGGGAAAGCGTTTCATAAATATTTAGTTATTTTATCAAGCATTGTTTTTAACGTCCTCATTTTCAATGATTTTGAAAAAAACATTGTTCTTTTGCTTATGTTTATAACAATTGTATTCACAACTAAATGCATTTGTATTTATTTTATAACCTTGCTAACAGGTAAAGACACCTACAAACTAGTTTAATGTTAAGAATAAGTTAAAGTAAACCACATATCATTTAAAAGAATACAAAAAATTCGATTTCACAATAAAATACTAAAATGAACATAAAATCATTAGCAACATTTAAGAAATTCAGTAGTATAAGGGAGTCGATAAATAAGTGTAAGCTAGCTCGTTGGATGAGCGTAGCGAGCGAAGCGAAGATTCCATTTCACTACACTGGAGAAAAAAATCTGTTTTTTTTTTGTGTGTGTTTGTCCACACGATTCCGGCTAAACTGATACTCCAAATGCGATGAAATTTTATGGAGGCCTTCGAAATCTCTGAACTTAGAACTGCCACGTTTTTGAGCGCAATCGAAAAATTATTTCTCATTAAAATCGCAATTTTACGATTTTTTTCGATTTTTAAAAAAGTTCTTCGACTTATAACACCTACATGATTTATCCGATTATTATGATTTTTTCACAAAACCTTAATTTTATGAATTAATATATTCGTGTGAAATTTTAGCGCGATCAAAAAATTATTTCTTATAAAAATCACAATTTTACGATATTTTTTTATATTTTTAAAACATTCTTCGACTTATAATACCAACATTCTTTATCCGATTGTAATGATATTTTCACAGAACCTCAATTGTATGAATTAATATATTCATGATAAATTTGTGCGCAATCAAATAATTATTTCTTATGAAAATTTTAATATTACGATTTTTTCCTTTTTTTAAATTATTACGATTAATTAAAAAAATTAAAAATTTAAGTTAATTTTTTATTTTATTTTATTTAATTTAAAAAAAATCTTCAACTTGTAATGATTTTTTCACAGAACAACAGAAAATCCGCATAACACATGGCAGCTCAATGCACCAATTACGCTCATCCAACAACGCGGCGGGACTTAAAGCGTTTTCCTAGTAGATAGAAAAATTATTATTTGCGCAATCTGATGATATCCTCCGACATTCATCCAAACCAAAGCTAATGGGTGAAAATATAGTAGATATTATGAGAAATGTTCGAATGAATCATGTATGAATGATTCTAATTTGTGTATCTATCCCCTAATAATTCGTTGTAGTTTCCTTGTATTTGTTGTTCTTATCTTTGTGAACTACTAAATCATTTTTGTTCATGTTATGTTTTGTGCCTTTTGAAGGATTTCCCAAAACCGAAGCTTGTTTTTGGACGTGGCAACAGTTTTTTTTTTTTACTTCAGAGAGCACATTTAAATCTAGCTTAGTGAATGTGAGTTGTTAGCTACCCGTGGGCTACACCTGCAGTAACCATGGCATGGTACGGTTTGACTGTGTTCCACGAGTCGACTGAGCCTTGCACCTTCATTACTCCACTCTACCCCACTCTACCCCTAACACCTCTCGACTGTGGCTGGGGTGATGGCGAACGAGACCTTGGAGTACTCTACTCGACTGTGTAACACCGATGCCTTGATCTGTATGTTAGTACAATTTGTGTTATTGAAGGCTTTCGGGACATTGCGCTGTCTAATAATATCATTTCTACAACGCGACCTACAGTTAATGACACTTGGTGAAAGTTACTTTAGGTTAGAGTTTCCGGTAGTACAACTTTGTTTCAAACAAAGCTCTGCCTCTACATTAAGGTGGCCTTAATTAAGATACAGAAAAAATATATAAAAATAAATTTACATTTATTCAAACTACATTTAACAATAAGTAAAATTGGTAACAGATTATGAAAAAATAAAATGAAGTGAAAAATGAAGTGTGAAGTATGATTTGTGAATTATGGAGGAAAAAATTGATTTATGCTTGTTAACTTCTTGCTTTCGCCGTATAGGTGATTTCTAGTAATCAAAATAGCTCCCTTAAAAGCAAGGAGCTCCAAGTCATAAATAAAACTTGCATTTAGTTTTATTTCTACATGTTTTAAATTGAATTTGTAAAAGTAATGAATACAGTGTTTTCAATCTGATGAGACAAATAATCTACCTTTCACTTCTATTGTGTTATCGTTGTTGTATTCTTCTTATGAGAGCCATAATGTGCAGAAATAAAAGAAGCTGATTGTTTTTGCTTCAGCATTAACTTCAATACTTGACACTAGTACACATATGTGATTTCCAAGGTCTGAAGAGTGCATGCTCCCATTACAAAGCCCCACTCTAAGCGATTTATCTGCTGTTCAAATATCAAGCAACTCTCATAAGAGTCAAACAAAGTTTTATTGAAATGTTAAAAGCATTCCTCGTTCAAATCTCGGTAACGGTTGACAGTAAACTTCACATCGAGTTGTGTCATTTCTTATGAACCTCGCCCTACAACCACTGTGGTTGACACGGCTGAACCGTTCGTTCCAAGACGTGGTGGATACTGCACTAGAACGTTAGTGTCATCTGAATGAACTCGAGACGTGGTGGATACTGCACTAGAACGTTAGTGTCATCTGAATGAACTCGAGACGTGGTGGATACTGCACTAGAATGTTAGTGTCATCTGAATGAACTCGAGACGTGGTGGATACTGCACTAGAACGTTAGTTTCATCTGATCGAACTGATATTGCGTTGTGCATGTGCTTATTAGAATATTAATCTGAATATGCCTTGGTATGACCTAGTTCCCTGCAAGTGATAATGTAGTCATAGATGTGCCATGGAGCGTACTTTTGATAATGAAGCTATTGATCAGTGAGAGGGTTGAACAGATGATATATAGCATATTGTGTTCTCATTAAGTTGTCATCACCATGAAAGTAATGACACTCCTCATCTTTCTGGACTATTACCTTCCTTATGGCAAAATAAACACATACATTTTATAAATACTTTTTGACAATACATTTTGACAGTTGAATTTGATGTTTGAAAGTAGCGAAAAGTAGTAGCCTTTGTTTGTTTGCTGGGTCTATAATGCCACATCGTATGGCACAAGTTTAATAAAACATAAATAAATAAATAAATAAATTGTATTTAGAGTCTACCCACTCAGTTATGTAACTGATTTTCAGTGGGGGACAGTAAATCAAAGCGACTTAGCCTACCCTGTAGGCCCCGACGCAATCGACGAGTGAGCGATAACCAAACAAACATAACAATAACAATAACATATCAATGAAAGATAAAGTAGTCACATGTACTTAATTCAATGGTATCTCTATTCATTATAGATAAATATAATTTTAATCAATCTAATCTTATCAATGCAATTTAAATATTTCTTCGTCGTTCATAGGGCTATTAGCACAATTTCTACTAACAAATTTAGATGACCACCCATGATGATTCACGCTAACTTTGTAATCACCCATTAGAATATAACAAAATGTAAGACTTTTGCAGTTATAATTTTGTGTGGATTTTTTATTTCAGTTTTCTTTGTCAAATTAACGATCTCAAACACACCAAAGTGGCGCGCCACGTCTCTTAATCGTGCCCACCAAGTTGGATCGAAGTTTCTTTTTTAAAATACCGGTGTCTGTTTGGTCATTGTTTGCTAGTCCATTTGCGTCAGCGCCAACATGGTTTGCTTCGTCCACAGCCTCCTTCTGACAATTATTTATGTGACTGAGTGGGTAGACTTGAAACGAATTCACGTATTATTTACATTTATTTTTCTATTTCCTTGTTTCTGTGTTCCCTCGTTCGTATTTATTTTCTGCTTGAGCGATCTTTTACATTCCACGGTCGCCGTATTTTGAATGTTATTTCCTCTGATCATCACGCGGAGCATCCCATGTTTCACATCCATTGCAACAGCTTGAAGTCACGGTTCTTCCTTGAAACTTGAAACACAATCTCCGATGACACTTTGAGTGCGGCGGCGTCGGAATAGCAACAGTCTGTTCTGGTTGTCTTGAGCACCCCCGTGGAAAGCTCAAACCACGCTGAACACATTGAACACAGAAACGTTTTCTAGACATGTTCTTTGTTCTCGTCAAGTGTTTTATCTTCTTTAATGAAATTGTTTCTTTCTAAACGACACCGCTTTGTATTCAGACAAATAGAAAGATTCTGGATAAAACTTAAATGAAAACAGAGTGTAATATTAGTGAAATACGGCAATATCTAGAAAGCACAAACAACACCAATTTCACTTTTCAAAACTAGATGTTGATATACATGTTAGAATCTCGTATATGTTGAATTGTTTTGGGCTGAGAACAGTTATTAACAATTAGAATATTTTTTTCACTTTTAATGTATTTTATAATGTATAAAATATATAGCAGAGTAAAAAGCACAAAAATACATTTACAAATGAGTACATAATATTATGTATACAAGTTTTAAAATCATTTGCTTCGATTCAGGAGAATATTGTAATTATTAAATTTCAAACCATGTTCAGTCTATACGGTAATAATAGAAATACAATGTCACTAAAGAAATTGTCTCAACGAATAGTTTTATTTCCAGGTTTGCATCGTGCAGAAGAAGGACTGCAAGACGCTGTACGCCATGAAGTACATGAACAAGAACCAATGTGAGCAGCGAGAAGCCTTGAGGAATGTCTGCAGAGAAGTCGAGATTCTGATGCAGCTGGACCACCCGTTCCTTGTCAACCTGTGGTTCTCGTTCCAAGGTAGGAACACAATAGTTCTATTATTATCATCTTCGTGTATTGCAGTGTTCTTGTTGCTACATTCTTGCGTGTAGAAATGTGCTACATCCATCGATATGATTACATAAAGTGTATATTAACGGGTACGGGATATTTACTTATACACAGAGCGTATTGAAGGCAACAAGAAAAGCAAAAGCACAAAAGTGTTTGCCATTATTCACAACATTGATACTTTGATCAACCTAAAAAACATTCTGTACCATTAAAATTTTGAAAAGTATGATACAAACTGCAAGTAGGCAGCTTTAAATTATATTCATGGTCACATTACATTTCTGCAATCAGCAATTCAAATCTAGTATACATGTACTAGATAGATTTATAGCGATCCTAGCATTCGCATTTTGGCCGATAAAACCCCTTATTCAGACTTTCTGGTGGAGAATTGACTCGCAAGCCTTTGCGTTATCACTAGGTAGTTTCAAGTAAGACATTATCCTTTCATTTATCGGGTTTCCGAGTACTATAACTGCACAATTTATGACTCTTTGCTTTCACAATCTTTATGTCTCGTTATATTCTGTACGCTCCAACGTTTTATTAAATTACACGACCGTTCACGTAGGACGTATCTATTTCCCATGGCTGACTTTATCAAAATATACGCCAAGTTTGCTTAACCTTCTCCGGTCTCGGTTGTATTATTCTAGCAATGAATACTTGAAGTTTTGCAACTATGTTAAACCTCTCTGAAACATACGAGTGAAATTAGGCGTTCACTTTGTGTTCATATAACCTGGTTTAATAATTTGTTTTAGCTTTACCTGCAATGTGGGTTAATGCTGTAACGTAAACACAAAGATAATTGTTTACAAACCAAGTCGTGTATTTTTCTAACCTTATTTGCTCTCACCATATAGTTTCAAAGTGGACTTTGTAAATACAGAGCACCGCCATTTTATTCTCGCCATTTTATTAATACTGCTAGTGTACAATCCAGGTTGAGTTTCCTACACTACTTGTGACGTAACTATGTTTGCGAACTTAGTACATTTTATAAATGTACGTTACGTATACGTATGTAATGTGTTTGGATAATTTCTCCTTCGCTGCAATAAAATATATATGTATAGTATACATATCAATATTTGCTTTAAAATTTGTAAGATACGGATTTCAACATAAATTTTCCGTGCTTATTTACTTAACAACAATTTAATTAACCGGAATAATTTGCCACTATACTTTATATTGTTTTTTGAATAAATTACATTGTATATTACAACATACTTTTTGTGGCAAACACTTGATCTGATTAAAGCCTCTATGTTCTATTCCAGCTGATGCTAGACGAGTGAAGTTTGCTTTGGCGTTTTAACTCCCGCCATATTTAATTCGGTTAACGTTGCCGTAATACACATATCGAATTACGAAGCCGTTTTAGCTTAATCTATTTTAAATGTCTGTGCTTAACGTAATGCAATATGCTGACTCGCCTTGCTCTCTTAACGATCACTATACTTCCATGATCTGTTCAACTCCTACGGGAAAGTCATAAAATAGCGCCGTTAAACAACAGTGTTCATCAATAAACTCGGTCGGGCTGTAGAATAACCGTCTACAATGAATTACTAACGAATGGTTTATACCGTTTGTTTATTAAACAAACTCTTTCTTAACCTCCGCCACGCAAGATAACAGAAGTGTCTATATTGTCATTAGTCATGTAGTAATTGTAATTTTGGTTTTCTTAATGTTCAGCAATTACTACTTTTTTTTAAAAATATTATGAAGTTTTTTAAAGATAAGTTAAAGCACAGATAATAGAGTACACTCTATTATCTGTGGTTAAAGTCTAACAAATTTGCCATGTCATGTCACTCACTATTCATATTATTAATTAAACTATTGTTTTTGAGTGAAATATTGTTAGTCTATATTGTAAGATGAAACAATTAAAGGAATTAAATCATACAAAAATGAGTGGAATAGAAATATATTTAAAAAATAAAATAAGAACTAGCAATAGACGAAAGAGTTTGGCCAAGGGAGAAATGAAAATACAAATACTAACAGTGGATGCACGCGTATCGGATCATTGTGAACCACGTGTGACAGAATGTATCTCCCTGTACAGAACACAATATCATCTGGTAGACGTCAATTCTCAATTTATATTTATCGAATTCACGAGAAAAGTTTATTTGACAATCTTGTTATTTTCTCCCAGTAAAGTTGTTTAAAACTTACCTATGTGAAAAGTTGTTCGGCAAGTCGTATCATATTCCCGCCAGTCTTCTGTATTCATAACACGTTGTAAGCCATGAAAGCTTGCGTATAACCACCCAAAGTGGATCTTTACCAGCTGCACATGAGCATGTTTTACAATGTGCTTTGGGATTACCTACTCGACTAAATGTGCTGTGCTGTGCAAGCTCTTTGCATTACCTACGCTGTGAACACAGTCACGACGAAGTCTTTTATAGGGTGCAATTTTATGTGACCAACATCGCGGTATAAAACTAGCGCTTAAACCGAGTAGAACACGTTCTATTACACAGTACCAACTGCACTGCACGTTAATTTAAAACGTGAATTATTTTGCTTTTAAGAATAACAAATCACTCAAAAAACTCACACAAATACTTGTAAAAAGTCAGCCAAGCCCTACGCACTCAAAAGCATTGAGATCTAAAAATAGGAACGTAGACTGAGAAATATATAAAAAAATTATAAATTCATAGGTTATATTAATAAAAAAATTTGATCATGCGTATAAATGGTTCCCATTCCATATTTTTTTTAAATAATTTTATTATTATTATTATTATTATTATTATTATAATTATTATTATTATTATTATTATTATTATTATTATTATTTATTATTATTATTATTATTATTATTATTGGATGAGCGAAGCGAAGACTTCAATTTCACCGACCCCCCAAAAAATTTAGCTCCGTTGTTTTTTTTTTTTTTTGTTTGTTTGTTTGTTTGTTTTTTTTTTTGTTTTTCCGTCTGTTTGTTCGCTCTCTACCGGGCAAACGGCATATGCGATCTTGATGAAAATTTGACACGACCTTCGTTTTCTCTGAACTTAGACTTGCCACGTTTTTGGGTACAATCGAAGAAATATTTCTCATGAATATCGTACTTTTACGATTTTTTTCGATTTTTAGTGCGATATTTTCGTGCCATTTGGGCCAATTCTGACCAAACGGGTGGGGCTACAACGTTCATATTTCACATGGACATTAAGGTAATGGTGATGTATTGCTTTCTGAAAGAAAAAGTTGAAAAAGTTAGCCAGAATCGAGATAAATAAAGCTTTTAATATACGTTTTTTGACTTTTTGTGCGATATTTTCGTGCCATTTGGGCCAATTCTGACCAAACGGGTGGGGCTACAACGTTCATATTATACATGGACATTAAGGTTATGGTTATGTAGTACCTTTTGAAAGAAAAAGTGGAAAATTTAGCCAGAATCCATAGAAATAAAGCTTTTAATACAAGTTTTTTACGGTAAATAATACCAATTGACAAGAAACAAAAGAAACTTGACAACATTCACCTACAATGCGTAGGCAGCAAAACAAAGCACTTGCAAAAGTAAAGATATCCCACCGCAAACTAAAACCTTTAAAAAGCTCATCCATCAACGCGGCGGGACTTTAGCGTTTTCCTAGTTAGTTCACAAGTTATGCTTTCGCGACCCGATATAATTGAAGAGAAATTATAACATTGACGGGATGTTTCGTCGCGTCGTGGTGGTGAATAACTTACATTATTCTTGATTTGAATCCCTTGAAAATGTCTTCCACAGTGAGGACGCTACGTCGGGAAATCAAGAATAATGTAAGTTATTCACCACCACGACGCGACGAAACATCCCGTCAATGTTATAATTTCTCTTCAATTATTATTATTATTATTATTATTTTTATTATTATTTACTTTCAAAATGTGTCAGGTCAGAATGATGGTATAGTGAGGATTTTGTTAGGATTTGTTTCTCGTTATTACTCGTCATAAGTATAATCGTACAAAAACAATTCAATAAATAATCATTACATTACATTGACGAAGAATAAGAAAGCAGCTAAACTTCAGAGTAATCGTGAAATGCTTTAAAAGTGTGTGTTTGCTCGTTTGCTTGTTTTGTATGTATTGGGTGTTTGCCAATGGGTATAAATGTAATTGTCCACTGGGGGCCTATGTTGGTTGTAGGAATAAATTGCCAGGGGCTGTTTTATGAAGTCAATCCTCACATTCGCATTGAAGTAAAGAACAGAATTGGATTCACAAGTTAAACGCCGAGCCGTAGCTAACCTAAGTGTGTTTCGTGATATTATGGTAATCATGTGGTTCAACTTCTATAAACTCAATTTGACTTCTCCCATATAGACGAGCGCGTCGTATTGATCCGTCTTGTAAAAAAACAAATCAAACTTCTTTGTTTGGGGACAAAACATAAAATGAAGATCAGTAATATCTCGAGCGGACGTATAAGGTGCGTCCGCAGATATAAGTCATCTTTAACCGCATTCTTTAATGGAATGTAAATATCAGAGGGGAAATAGAAACTGAGAAAAGGCAAACATGTCTGATGGAAAATTTCCTCAAGACAACTTAATATAATTCAACAGAGATGATTTATGGCATTTATCATAGAATGTTTTGTTCAATAGCGACTAATAGGTGTGCAAACAGTGGCTTCCTTAAAGTTTACTCTGCTGGAGACGAGGGAGACCCTGGGTAAAGGGGGGGGGGGGTAGTGAGTAGCCCACATAATGTTTAAACTACACGACCCGGCGCCTCCACCAAAACGCAACGATCAGGTTTTAGTGGTCAGGTTACCCGGCGCCGTCTCCAAAATGATCAACACAAGGCGAATTCTCTGACTATTTGTTTATTAAAGTTTTGCCCCCTCTTTTGGGCATTCCCTTTACTAGTGCTTTAAAGTTGAACATTGCTGTACGAGGTTTTGTGGACATTTAAAATATTCCTTGCAGTTTAGATGTTACCAATTTTAATAAAAAGAGTCTTCTTGGTGTTGATGTGGAACCTGTGTAAACTAAACAAATATACTTTACTTATTTCAATATAATTTACGGTTAATGCATGACGCGTGTTCGCAGGTTCGAAACTCACCTGATAAAATTATTACTGACAGTTTTTACCAAATATATTTCTTATTATATACATCATTTACATTATTACTACCCCAAACCCGTTACCTACTTACTAACACAGGTTAAATATATTTTTTCCCTGAGCAAATTTTCTTGAAAATTTCATAAAGTACAAGAAAACTCATCAGAAACTACAATTTTAAGCGATATTAATATTAACATGAAACTTTTTTTAAATCTTGCGTGGAGTTGGAAATCCTACCTAACTTTCAACCGATTCTCGAACCTTTGACGCACGAGAGCCCTCGAGTACTCGTTGTCCTTTAATGGGCCTGTCAGAACTTAGAAGCTCTCAACTTGTGTACACCCCATCGTCAAAAACCTAGACCTTCACTCGAGTACATCGCGACAATAACGTGGACCTCGGCACGGTCTATGGTCAGTTGCCTCGGATAGGTTCACTTTAGTTTCGCTGAGTGGGAGGAAACGCTGGGAGCTACGTCTTTGTCGCGGAGTCACTGTTACGGCTCTGAGATTCAACATTGTTCCTTGTCAGCTGTTAATATTTAAACGCACTGTCAGCGTGTGCAGTGTGTGTTGAATATTGCTGCTGACACAGGTGAACCTGTATCGCCCGAGGTGCGTGCCTGGAGAGATGTCCACTCAATCATCTACTAACTCAAGAGATACCGGGAATCTCCGTTGTCATGACAACAACAGTTATACTTGAAGAGATATTGTTACGGCTCTGAGATTCAACATTGTTCCTTGTCAGCTGTTAATATTTAAACGCACTGTCAGCGTGTTCCGTGTGTGTTGAATATTGCTGCTGACACAGGTGAACCTGTATCGCCCGAGGTGCGTGCCTGGAGAGATGTCCACTCAATCATCTACTAACTCAAGAGATGCCGGGAATCTCCGTTGTCATGACAACAACAGTTATACTTGAAGAGATATTGTTACGGCTCTGAGATTCAACATTGTTCCTTGTCAGCTGTTAATATTTAAACGCACTGTCAGCGTGTTCCGTGTGTGTTGAATATTGCTGCTGACACAGGTGAACCTGTATCGCCCGAGGTGTGTGCCTGGAGAGATGTCCACTCAATCATCTACTAACTCAAGAGATACCGGGAATCTCCGTTGTCATGACAACAACAGTTATACTTGAAGAGATATTGTTACGGCTCTGAGATTCAACATTGTTCCTTGTCAGCTGTTAATATTTAAACGCACTGTCAGCGTGTTCCGTGTGTGTTGAATATTGCTGCTGACACAGGTGAACCTGTATCGCCCGAGGTGCGTGCCTGGAGAGATGTCCACTCAATCATCTACTAACTCAAGAGATGCCGGGATAATCACCGCTTGCCATTACAACAACAGTTAAACTCTGAAGAGATATTGTTACGACTCTAAGATTCAACATTGTTCCTTGTCAGCTGTTAATATTTAAACGCACTGTCAGCGTGTTCCGTGTGTGTTGAATATTGCTGCTGACACAGGTGAACCTGTATCGCCCGAGGTGCGTGCCTGGAGAGATGTCCACTCAATCATCTACTAACTCAAGAGATGCCGGGAAACTCCGTTGTCATGACAACAACAGTTATACTTGAAGAGATATTGTTACGGCTCTGAGATTCAACATTGTTCCTGTCAGCTGTTAATATTTAAACGCACTGTCAGCGTGTTCCGTGTGTGTTGAATATTGCTGCTGACACAGGTGAACCTGTATCGCCCGAGGTGTGTGCCTGGAGAGATGTCCACTCAATCATCTACTAACTCAAGAGATACCGGGAATCTCCGTTGTCATGACAACAACAGTTATACTTGAAGAGATATTGTTACGGCTCTGAGATTCAACATTGTTCCTGTCAGCTGTTAATATTTAAACGCACTGTCAGCGTGTTCCGTGTGTGTTGAATATTGCTGCTGACACAGGTGAACCTGTATCGCCCGAGGTGCGTGCCTGGAGAGATGTCCACTCAATCATCTACTAACTCAAGAGATACCGGGAATCTCCGTTGTCATGACAACAACAGTTATACTTGAAGAGATATTGTTACGGCTCTGAGATTCAACATTGTTCCTTGTCAGCTGTTAATATTTAAACTCACTGTCAGCGTGTTCAGTGTGTGTTGAATATTGCTGCTGACACAGGTGAACCTGTATCGCCCGAGGTGCGTGCCTGGAGAGATGTCCACTCAATCATCTACTAACTCAAGAGATGCCGGGAATCTCCGTTGTCATGACAACAACAGTTATACTTGAAGAGATATTGTTACGGCTCTGAGATTCAACATTGTTCCTTGTCAGCTGTTAATATTTAAACGCACTGTCAGCGTGTTCGTGTGTGTTGAATATTGCTGCTGACACAGGTGAACCTGTATCGCCCGAGGTGTGTGCCTGGAGAGATGTCCACTCAATCATCTACTAACTCAAGAGATACCAGGAATCTCCGTTGTCATGACAACAACAGTTATACTTGAAGAGATATTGTAGAAGCTAAGGGGAAGACAGAAAACTTTATATTGAAACGAACACTTTCATAATGTATGCATGTAACTATATATTATGTATGGGTGCCCTTCAAACGTGCTGTTCAATGTTCACATTGCATATTATTTCGATGGCACTCAAACTCCATCGCGTTACTCTTCCAGCGCAATATTCAACATCACCAGTAATATTTGTTATTCATCGCCAAAACATAGCATCACCAACTTTTAAGAGGGCGCATCATACGCAATTGTGAGTGTATAATTTTAATGATATATTTTAAAAGCTATTTGTTACTGATTTAAAAAAAATATATAAAGTTAAATCATTGAGTAAAATTATATACTCAATTATAACATGACTTGTGGTTTGATGAAATACTTAAGTTTGCATTATTGTTACTGTATCCAATCCGATCTAAATTAAATACCTGTATCAACATTTTAAATTATTTTACAAAGAACCCAAAGAACGAAACCTAACAATTATTTCTTAGCTTGTGTTTTCAATCTAGTTATTATTAAACGAGACACAGCCTAAATACGTCTCTCTTTTTCAGCGCAGTTTCAGTATTGAGGAATCTGAATAGCAAATTGACAAAAGCTCAAGTCTTGAAGCGAAACGATTCTGACCTCATTATGTCATATTGCTGCGAAGTATGACAACACCGTACCACTCAAACTCAAAACACTTCCCATGTTGTCCCCCCCTTCTCCCCCCCCCGCTCATTCTTCCTGAACCTTACGAGAATATTATATTGTAACCAGATTAAATTTGCGCACGAAAAGCAACCTGAAAAATTGCGTTATTGAGTTTCGAATTTAAAATTTTCTCCTAACTCGTGACCTTAAAGGGGATATAGACACAAAAACGTAAAGGGTTTTTCATATTGCGATGCAATATGCATACTTGAATTAATGTTCAATTCCCCTCTCTTGGTTTTTATTTTCCATGAGCTGTCGAAGCGGAATTGCTCTTGATCTATGTTATATCCACGGAAGATATTATACGATGAGGTATGTGTTTAATATGCATCCATAGCGTTGAACGAGAAAGGCTTTTGATTGCTGTTCCACTTCTCTTTTTCTTTGAGTTGTCGCTTGTGATAAAATGCAATATTACAAGGGTTTGCAGGTTGGTAAGTATGATGCTTTGCAGACTGGAAGCTTCAGCCCAGGGAGTAAGTACGCGCCCTTGCCTGCGGAATGTAATGACAAATTCTTTACAATATTAATAAATGCATAATAAAAACAGAACTAAAATGTAATTATAGCACCGAAGCTTTTCGTTATTATTCAACGGTTGTTCCCGCCTTAAAATCCCGTTGGTGAGAAGCCGAGTATATACATACTCAAAGTTTCTGTGAGGCTAGCCTTGCCCTCTTAGCCTCCAGGGTCACTAACAACATTCTGTATCATCCAGGTTGAAGGTCGATGTCAACAAAACACGTATCGATGTAGTCTATGACAGACAGACAGACAGACAGACAGACAGACAGACAGACAGACAGACAGACAGACAGACAGACAGGCAGGCAGACAGACAGACAGACAGACAGGCAGACAGACAGACAGACAGACAGACAGACAGAGACAGAAAGACAGATACAAGACAAATGCTGCATATAGTGAAGCTTCTCTCTCACCCAAACTGACATACCCGGCACCTCCACCACCAATGATATTTGAATGTGGACATTAATGTATTATTTTTAAGTAATAATCAAGTAGCTTCGCTCCCTCATTTGAGAACTCCCGTACCCGTGCTTGTGCAACATAGTAACATGATGCTGGTTACACGATAAAGACACAGAAAGCAAAGTAGGGCGGAAAATTATGATAAGTGATATGAACAAAATCAGATTATAGCAATGGATAATAGAAAACATTTTATAGAATAGCACAGATAACTATTAGCTTCATGATGATGAGTGCATTTATGATGAATGTGATAAGGGTATTATTTAATTATTTAATGTCTATCTTATTATTTTATTATCTTAGACAAGGGAGTGTACTGTCACCGATGCTCTTCAATATAGTACTCGACGAGATATTGAGGAAAGTGGAGAGGGGTGGGCCAGAGTCGTCTAGAACCTTAATATATGCTGACGATATACTCATATGGGGGAAGTCATGGGAAGAGGTACAGAAGAAAGTGGAGAAATGGAATGAACGTACAGAAGAATTTGGACTAGAGATAAGCATTGACAAGAGTGAAGTGATGGTTATGGGGAAAAGTAAGAAATCTGGGAATAGGAAAAAGATTGTACTTCGAGGGGAAGAACTAGTAGAGACACATATGTTTAAATACCTGGGCAGCATAATCTCCGACGATGGAAAAATAGACGCGGAGATTGCAAGGCGTACTGGTATCGCTGAGAGTTTCTTCCAGTTAGTGAGGAAACTGCTTTGGAAAAAAGAAGTGCCAAGGAGATGCAAACTTTTAATATACAAAGCATATTTTGTACCGGTACTCACATATGGTGCAGTGACATGGCCAGTTGGGGGTAAAGAAGAAAGGCAAATTCAAGCTGCAGAAATGAAATTTTTAAGGAGTGTAATGGGAGTTACAAAGATTGATAAGATGAGGAGCACGAAGATAAGGAAAGAGCTAGGAGTAGAGAGTTTAAACTTTAAGCTAGAGAAAGAAAGGCTGAGGTGGTTTGGACATATGAAGAGGATGCAGAAGGACAGGATCCCTAAGATACAGTATGAAGAAGATGCAGGAAACAAACAGAGAAAAAGAGGGAGGCCCAGACTGAGATGGTAAGAAGTTATAGCAATGGATTTGAAAAAGAGAAATGCAGCTTGGGAAAGGATTAACCAAGAAAAATGTTGGGAAGAACGAAAAACATGGAACAAACTGGTGGAGGTCCCTGAGGAAGAAGACAGAGGAGAGGAAGAAAGTGAAGTTGATGACGCAGAGGAAGAAAAATATGATGTGGGAGAAGCGTCAGGCATGGCTAGCCGGCTTCGATAACCCCGTGGAGCCAGCAAGAATGTGGTGGGACCCTCCCACCCCCTACCCGACTTAGTTGGAAATAGGGAAAGATATTATTATTATATAATACTAGGAAAACGCTTAAGTCCCGCCGCGTTGTTGGATGAGCGTAATTGGTGCATTGAGCTGCCATGTGTTATGCGGATTTTCTGTTGTTCTGTGAAAAAATCAGAACTTTGTTGAAATTTTTTTTAAAATTAAATCAAATTAAATAAAAAATTAACTTAATTTTTTTAAATTAATTGTAATTTAAGAAAAGGAAAAAATCGTAATATTGAAATTTTCATAAGAAATAATTATTCGATTGCGCACAAATTTTACACGAATATATTAATTCTTAAAATTAAGGTTCTGTGAAAAAATCATTACAATCGGATAAAGCATGTAGGAGTTATAAGTCGAAGAAATTTTTAAAAAATCGAAAAAAATCGTAAAATTGCGATTTTCATGAGAAATAATTTTTCGATTGCGCTCAAAAAGGTGGCAGTTCTTAGTTCAGAGATTTCGAAGGCATCCATAAAATTTCATCGCAATCGGAGTATCGGTTTAGCCGGAATCGTGTTAACAGACAGACAAAAATACAAAAAAAAAGAAAGAAAAAAAAAAACATTCCGGATTTTTTTCTCCAGTGTAGTGAAATGGAATCTTCGCTTCGCTCGCTACGCTCATCCAATTATTGTGCGCGTCTGTGGCGGGAACGAACGTAGAACAAGTAGTTGCTAGACACGTGTCCCACAGAAGATAGTTACTCAGTTTAGAGAACTACTCGGAGACAATAGCCAGTTGGATACTTCACTGGGAAACAGTCTGGAAACTAGTCACGTTTACAGTTTATTTCTGCTGAGCGAAGATAATTAGTCACTGGTGTGATTTTCTCGTTTCCAGGAATAAAACGTTCGCGTTTATTAAACGTTTGTTCTCAATTTGAAGTGAGTTGAGTTGAAAACGTGTTGAAGTTATCCAACATTGAATGATGTTATCTGGATGAGTGTACTGGCTAAATGTCGGACACGTTATACTTGGTCGTGTCAAGAAGTAGTTTAGTTTCAGTTTAAAACTTCGTGTGGATGGATTCGATCAAAGAGTTAAGAATTGGATAACATCATTGATTGAGGTTGATATGGAAATATTGGCCTCATGATGCAGGTTCGTAATAATATGAAAATAATTTCATTTAACTTAAAGTAAAATAATATGTTTTAATAACATGAAACTGAAACTACAATACATACCTAGGCCTATGCATCTGTTTCCACGATTTATCTATGACTGATTTATTGTGTACTTTTTTAACTAAAATTAATTTAATTATTTGTTTATATATAATTCTTCATATTTTTATGTTTTTGACGACATTTTAAGGTTTAAAAAATATTTTTTGTTTGAAACTTTTTATTGCAGTTAAATTTTCAAAAAAGAAATAAGAAAAATTAAATTGCTGCTCCTTACTTCGTGTACGCGTCTAAGAGAATAGAGCAGCAACTTGTCTTTGTGACATGAACCATGTACAATGCCAGAGTAAACCACCCTGAAACAGAATAGTTCCCTATTTGTGTAGTAACTTTTCCTTTGTACTTCAAAGGATATTTTATGTTCATTGTTCATGTTCAACTTTACGTATTCACATTTCTATTACAACTTCACTAAACTACGTTCACAATTTAAAGCAACAACTTTTCCATGATTATACTTCTTAGCGCTACAGTAAACTACAAACAAATAGTTTACCTACAAAGAAATGTTTTAAATGAGCAGTTGTGACATCCTGTGTATAGTCCTCACTTGGTATTAAGAGACGATCATGATGTTGTTTTGTGACTAAATAAAGCATCCGACAGCGACACACGGAAGTGCTTTCTTTTCAAATGAGTTCACGCGCTACTCACGTGGAAATAAATCTTCTTGAGGGAAAATAAATCTACGTCTTGAAATGTTTTTCCCGCGATCATCACTTTCATTAATCGTAGGTCAGAACATTGATCTCCTGGTTCAATGAATAGAACTGTATATTGACTCAACTACCCATTGATCTATAATGTAACTATCTAGGCTCAATTGGTTATGACTTCAAACTGCGAACTACTTTTCAACACCTGATTTGCACACCAATAACTTTATTTTGACTTTTAACGACTTTAGAATGTGTGTGTTCCTTGAAGCCAACAAACATCATGTTGTACGCTACTGGAGGCTGAACGTTGACGCCAACACCTACATTAATGTCAAGCAACCTCAAAGCCCTACTCAAACTCACTTTTAGAATAACGCCGAACGACAGCCGAGGGACAAGTTTATAATGCAAGACAGCGTATGTGAAGGTATTACCCCTCAAGAGGGACATGACAGTATATTCCGGCTAGCCGCACAAACAGGGCACTTATAAGTCATGTCTGAGACAGCTCAGAGTAGCTCGTAGTGGCGTGTACTACAAGATGCGACAACATCAAACTATCGGGGAAACTTGCAAGTTTTGAGTTCAATCTCATAATTTCACCGGATTGTGTGGGAACGAATTTAACGACGGATTACTCTTGGAAACTACTAACAAGGTTTTGGTTGTGTCTTGAGACGCTCAAAGGAGCGTCTGATAATATTCTTGAACAGATTAAGAGCGCATTCCAGGACACTTCGGAAACATAAAACACACTTGTCTCAAAGTAGGAATTTACCATAACAACGCATATTATTTCCATAGAATAACTTATCTAAGGCAAGATACATTAACACATTTACATTTATGGGCCCACAAAATATCATATGTGGTGCTTAATACATACGAAGGGTATCTATACCTCTAAAGACCTTAACACTGTAGTATTTGAACGTAATAATTACGTAATTGAAAACGACATCACAGTTTAAAATTAAACCAATAATGAAAATGAGAAGTCAAATTTCAAATATGATTATAAATTGATACTTAGGCCGTAAACAATATTTTTACGTCAATTTTGTATTTAATTTTGTATTCAATTTTTAAAAAAATCTATCCACTTATGTGTAATTATACATGCCTTAATTTATGTGTTGACTTAATTGTGCATTTAATCTGTTTATGCATCGAGTTAGTAATATTTTGTGTATTATTTGTGTTATTATTTAGTAATGTAGTAATTTATTCTCAGGACACAGTAATACATACAAGTAAAACAAGACAATCAAACAAGATTGTGTAGCCTGATTAGTACTTTTACTACCCGCCATCGCAAATAAGTTTTATATCGAAATAGAACATGCAAATTTACGGATATAATACAAAAACATTCTTTTTGTTTGAGTATGTTTGTGTACGACGTCAGATAGCAAACCACTATTAATGTTGGCCCACTTGTCATCCCAGATTCGGACTTGGGGACAATCGTGTTGTTTTGAGAACATAAATTAATTTCCCATCTGACAGTAAAGCCAAACAAATACTTCTGTGGCCCTCGTTTTAATCAACGTTTCTAGAGGTAAATATTATATTAATTAATACGAAACCCGCATAAGTTGGAAACGTGTATTGTTAGTGTTCAGTGGTTCGCCCGATCTGATATGTCCACAGATTCATCCTGGATTCCCCCCTCCCCTGATGTCCACCACCACCCCCTCCCCCTCCCCTTGCGTTTCACAACCCTTGAGGCGACAAGGATGAGACGAGGGTTGTTTTGTTTATATTCTGGATGGTCTCCTGAATTATTAACTATTTGACCTCAAGGCGTTCTGTGTATTTTAATTGGCACAGAACCCAAAGCTGTTGTTGACAGGTCAGTAAATCTACGACTTAACTTGCAGAATCTTGTCATTATAGTCTTGGCGTTCATTTTATAAAACTCGGAATAATGTAAGTAGAGCTTTGGAATGAGTTAAGATTGTTTTAATGCCGTAAACATGCAGCAGCTTTAGCTTGACCTACAAAATATTTGAATTGAGTTGATGATTAAAAGCGGCGAGAATAAGAGTTATGTCAATTGAAAACTTTTGTTTAAGTTACTCAGAAGTTTGTTTTCTCGACAAAAGCAGAGTTAAACAGAAATGTTTTGTAAAGGGATTTAAAGGAAACTTTTGTCCTGAAGTTGAATGGTGACTGATTTGAAAGCTTCATTATAAAAGCATTTAGCAGAGAGTGGGACCATAGATTGACACTTGCTTAAGAGTGAGGCATACAACAATCTCATTGAACCAGTAGTTACAGCTGCTTCAAGTATTAGTTACTGTGGCAATGGTTGTTTTACTGGATGAGCGTAGAAAAAACTTCAAATTAAGTGCCCTGGAAAAAATACACTTCGTGTTTATTTTGTATTTTGTTGTTGCTATTTGTCTGTTCATTTGCTCTTTACTGGGCAAATGGTTGATCCGATCTTGATTAAATTTTAAAGACTCTGAATTAAGATAAGCCACGTTTTTACTGGAGCAACTTTCTTACTCGTGAAAATCTACTACAACACTCTTTTTTAAAAATATATGAGTAATGGAAGCTCGATGAAAGGTATTTCCAATACTCTCATCCTTCAACGCGACTAAAGGATGTGTACACGTAGTGGCCTGGTTCAACTGTATGTAATTATATTTCACCTCCTAGATACGGATAACCTTTAGAATCTAATTTGTAAAGTAGATCAGACGCGCATCTCCTGCTTCAATGCCCCCGCTCGAACGCTTTAACATCACAGCTCAGCAAAGCAATATTATCACACTACCAACCCATCCTGTAAGGCGTTTACAGAGCTGTCACGTCCTGTGCGAGAACATTAGCCGAGAGCAGGTTCGTGCAAGTGACAATGTAATTATTCGTAAATAGGCCATGCATACACACACAAAGCGAGCGTGGGGTGCAAGAAGTACTTGCAAGTTATAATGTAGGTCAGAATTAAACCAACAACTCGTAACTTCACCCGAGAAGGGTTTAGTGGCAATATTGTGAGTGTGTCGTATCCAGGCACTCTTATAATGTGTAATATAATTTATTCTCGCCTGCTCAACACCCACGCGATCTTGAAACGAGTTTTCCAAATGTATTTATACTTTGGTAGAATTTCCATGTGCACAATACAAACTCTTTTCTCCTATACCCCACAAATGTGTTTAGTTGATTTGGTCTGCTTTCCCTACTGAAAATCAGTTAGTTATGTAACTGAGTGGGTATACTCTGAATACGAATATATTTTATTTAAATATATATTATTTTTTCTCTGAATAGGAATATATTTTATTTAAATATATATTATTTTTTCTCCTGTTTAAGCGATAATATGGGCTGGTTTTATTGGCAAGGAACAGTTAATTTTCTTCGTAATTGTAATAATAATGAGCGCAGCATTGACAATGGTTTTATATTGCCACAAGTGACAAGCATTTCGAACAAACAATACTAATTGCACACTTCTAAAATATCAAGGGACAGAATATAAGGAGAAACGAACAATGAACAAAAGTATTCAAAGTTAAACATATTTACTAAACGATCAAACACAAAATGCCAGTAAAAACTAAGTAGAAAAGTAAATAATACGTAATAAACAGTAATCGGGTTTTAGTGTCAAGCTATACGCACATACACAATTTTTTTAGAATGTGACCTTTACGTTTACACGTAGACGGGAGAAAGCGTAATGAAAAGATGATAGTGATTGACTGCGGATTAAGTATAATTAGACTAACATAATTATACAATTTACGTCTCGTCAATCATTATTTACAAATAATAAGATAGTTTAAATAATCTGTTATCTGTCAAACACAGAATCGAATGTGTAACTCAAACGTAAAATAATGAAGATAAATTTAGAGTTTTGGTGGAGGCGCCGGGTCCGATGTTATTTCTTTTATATACCGTTTTATTTTTATTTTTTGCCCACATAATCTAGAGCATTATACTACACTAAGATGGCAAGTAAAAATTATATCTTATACCTATGACATAACACGATTTTGTTAAAGCTTTTTGATCCTAAAAGTTGCGATAGTTTGTGTTTTGGCGAATTTTTTAAATAGGCTTCAGTATGCTTCTTTTTTGTTTCACGTAGATACTAGAGCATCATTCTAATTTAAAATCGGCATTTAGAAAATTGTGTCTTAAAACTATGTACAAATATACACTCAAACACGGAAAAATGCGGAAAATATGCGTTCCGAGCTTACACCTTCTCTTGGTAATCAGCATATTTTGACCGAACCATTTGCCCAAATTACAAAAACAAAAATTGAGGACTTACAGAAAAGGTATCCGAGTACTTCATTGATAACCAAAGTTTTATTTGACCAAAATCCTTCATGGTCACGGTCTCAAACATCGTCCACATGTTATTTCTTATGTGAGATTTTTGCCGATGGGACCCAGCTCAAAAGTTACCAAGTTTGTCAGTATTTTGTCAGGTAATGGTGGACCCAATATTTGGTGTGTAACTTTTTAAATTCATAATTAGTTAGCTCACTGAAATAAAACATATTTTTTGAGTTTCGCAGGTGAATCCCCCTTTAATTCAGAGTTTTGGTGGAGGTGCCGGGTCCCGTGTTATTTGTCGTACAGACATTAATTCAGTGGAGGTTCCGGTTTCTATGTTATTACGAAATATAAATATTCTCATTTTAAAACATTTTCTTTCGGAGGTAGGTACTGTTGAAAATCTGGATTGGATTGGATTGTCATAACGTCTCATATTTATGCAACTTGGCTAATCGAGACGAAGGGAGGACTTAAGGGGTGACGCGGGGGGATAATGGGTGGACAGGCCTGTGCTGGTCAGAACCACAAGGTTATGGGGAGGGCAAGGTTCCCCACGTCTGTGGTCGGCGTCCGTCCTGTTCATCATCCGTCCGTGTTGTCATTGTCGTCGCCGTCGGGGAGGTAGTCAAAGGGAAGGGGAAAGTTCCCCGACGACGACCCAGAGCTCGCCATTAGTTTCAGGGAGAAAACTCCCCTGTATTGTTTCTTTGTAGAATGTGAATGTTGTTCGTTTATCGAATTTATTTTATTTATTTTTGTCAGAAAGTCGACATAAATTCGTCAAATTGAATGATATTTCACAAAGTGAATGTTGATCTTCATAGTTGACGGTAGCAGGTATGGTCAGCAGCCTCTCGGCAAAAAGCACGAAGTTGGCCTCCTTTGCAAATCATTTTTTTTTTATCTGAATAGAATAGACGTTAAATAAATAAATAAGATAACAAAAAGTATGTTTACGTTTAAGCCTGAAACATAGTATCCTAAACTAAAACTTGGCGTAAACAACCGTTAAGAATTTGTACTTTTGGTTTTAAAACCCACAAAGGACTTTTTTGCGTCTATGTTGCTTCGTTTTACACATTTGACATGCGCATTGAAATTAAACGCTTTGACGGATAGAGAGACCGAACTTTAAAGATCAAAAAAACAACACAAGAAAGTTATACATTACAGGTGCTCAGAAATACCAACAATTTCAAATACGAAAGTTTTTGGCCTACTTTATAATGTAGGACCTACTTTATTATACAATCATGAAACGATGACATGCCCAACTTCTCACAAGCCATGAAAACATATGAAGGTCTGATATTGCTTCTTCGGTACTTCGGGACTTCGGGTTGTCTTTAGATGATCACTAGGAAAACGCTTAAGTCCCGCCGCGTTGTTGGATGAGCGTAATTGGTGCATTGAGCTGCCATGTGTTATGAGGATTTTCTGTTGTTCTGTGACAAAATTATTACAAAGTCGAATAATTTTTTTAAATTAAATTAAATTAAATAAAAAATTAACTTTATTTTTAATTTTTTTTTATGAATCGTAATTTTAAAAAAGGAAAAAATCGTAAAATTGCGATTTTCATAAGAAATAATTATTCGATTGCGCTCAAATTTTACAAGAATATATTAATTCATAAAATTAAGGTTCTGTGAAAAATTCATTACAATAGGATAAAGCATGTAGGTGTTATAAGTCAAAGACTTGTTTAAAAAAGAAAAAACATGTAAAATTTCGATTTTCATGAGAAATAATTTTTCGATTGCGCTCAAATTTCACACGAATATCTTAATTCATAAAATAAAGGTTTTGTGAAAAAATCATTAAATCGAATTAAGCATGTGGTGTTATAAGTCGAAGAATATTTTAAAAATTGAAAAATTCGTAAAATGGCGATTTTCATGAGAAAAATTTTCCGCATTGGCACTCAACGTGCAGTTCTAATTCAATGATTTCAAAGGTCTAACAAATTTCATCGCAATCGGAGTATCGGTTTAGCCGGAACGTGTTTACAAAGTACAAAAATACAGAAAGAAAGAAAGAAAAAAAAACTTCCGGATTTTTTTCTCCAGTGTATGAAATGGAATCTTCGCTTCTGCTCGCTACGCTCGCTACGCTCATCCAATTACAAAAATGGATTCGGATTTATTTAATTTATTATAGATTTAGATTAATAATAAGCAAAAACGATCAGTGGTGTTGTTGAGATTATACTTAACTAAAATTCAAGCGTGTCAATATTGGTCATTGTAAGCTTCCTTTTAGCTAACACACCATTGGTTTAGAGTTGTTTTAAAATTCAATTCGTATTCCTAACTATTTTTATTGAACTATTAAACTCCTGGCTGAATTCAAATGAGTCCGATCGGGTTTGCTCGTGGAATTAATTGCAAACTTACTCGGCGAAGAATTCCAAACCGATGTTTAACGAACCATTTGAAAACAATTATCGTATTCCTATAGGGAAGATCAATGCCGAGGGCTGGAGTATCTGAACCGAGAGGAAATATGATTAAAGTTTGTAAGACTTGGCAGATAAGAGTAAATTGATTATCGGTATAACCTCCTGATATTTGTTTGCCGAGGATTGAATCGCCTGGCATCGAACTATAGTATAATGAATGAGACACAAGTCAAGGTGTGCGCTGTTTTATCTACGTTATCATATTATGCAATGTGTGTTACTTTACTTTCCAAACACCGTCTTGTATTGTTAACGTTAATTATAAAAACTTTGAGCTAAGTGTTCGGAACTTAGCATGAGTAGACAACTATCTCAAGCGTCGTATACAATCATATACATTGTCGCTTATTGTATGAAAAGAACTTTGAAATTTGTGGTAACTGTCACCGCAAACAAAATTTAAAATTAATGAAAACTTCATTACCAAACAGTATTTAGCATAAATTTAT
Organism: Sweltsa coloradensis; assembly: GCA_024449915.1. Lineage (NCBI taxonomy): Eukaryota > Metazoa > Arthropoda > Insecta > Plecoptera > Chloroperlidae > Sweltsa > Sweltsa coloradensis. Next base: position 190,262 of record JAMZAV010000522.1, read on the forward strand.
AAAACAAAACTCGGTTCTAGCTTCGATGTTTTATAATATAATTACCTAGAGGGTTTATTTTGTTTTTGAAAGCTCGGAACGTATTGTTAATTGAAGTTGTATGGATTGTGATTTCCGTTGAATAAAGCATCACAAGCAAACATGAATGAACAGATTGCAACACAATTTTAATTGTTTATATGTTCATGGCGGATCTGACATCGACATATACTCTCAATGTATAGTTACATTTAAAACAGCGATGAATCAAGCTTAAGAATTGTGTTATTTTATTTCACTATTGAACTAAGATAGTGTCGTATTAAGTAAATAATTTGAAGGTTTAATGCTTAAATTTGTCTCATATATGAGGGAGCAAAGCTTCCCTAAAAGAATCTCTTCTATGTCCGTGTATTTGCGTGTGTACGTCTCACGATAAAAACCGAACATGTTCTCCGAAGGATATAGGTTTTTTGCTGACATTTTCCTTCAAAACAAGATTGATTTTGGTACCCTTAAAAACACAGGGCGGGACTGGCATTTCCCGTACCCGGCACCTCCACCAAATTCACAATCGGATTTACTTTGTGTTTTCTTCTTTGACAATGTGTTGATCAAGTAGCTTCGCTTCCTATTTTAGAAACTGTTTTAGATAACACTGAAATGAACTTGTGAAGCTGAAAGCTCTGTTGCAACATTGTGTTTAAACAAATAAGAGGACGTTTAATTGACGTTCGCGTTCTGCTAGAAAACTCTTACCTGTCTGCCGAAATGGAAAGGTGACGAGAGAAAATTTATGACATCGTTAATGACAGTTAACGCTTACTTTTATACGAATAATCTAATTTGTAGAAATGCCAAATCGTATCCAATTTGTCTTTTGATTTCCATTATTTAAACCATTTTTTGTCGATGTATTTCTAGAACCTTTTTCCACCTTTTCATAAGTCGTATTTTCACGAGCAAGTTTCTTTAGACGCTCAGATATAACGTCAAAAGGTGAAAACTTACCTTTGCATCAATATCGATCACATAGAACTTTCAACGCGAAAATTCCACCCTTCGTTTTTACTTTTTTTATTTTGGAAATACATATTTCTCCTTGATTTTATCCGCCTCGAAGAGTTATTAAATTATTGTCACTCGTATGCTAGACGAAATCCTTTAGAGGTTCCCGATCAGCGAGAAGTACGAGTGAGGAAACTTTGAGCAAAGTTCTCTGAATCAGACGGAAACTTCGTGCTCTTCTCAGTGGGCGCAATCTACGTCTCGTTAACGCTGGAGCCAGCAAGTTGCGTAGGGTCGGACCGAGATTTATTAAATGAGTATTATATAAATCTTCGCGGATAATTCTCGATTCGATTGGATTTTCACCCGAGAGGGAGTTGAAACTGACGCCGAAATTATTTGACAAAACGTGTTGAGAATTTGAAAACAAAATCGTGCGGTGAGAGTGGTTTATTGGAGGGGGGGGGGGGGGGGGGGAGGTAAAGTTAAATAAAGTCAAGATCGCTATTGCTTAGCAGGGGTGGGTGTTTTAATTTTATTGAAGCATTTCCATAATGCCATAAGGTTAAAATGAAACAATGGCGACGATGATAATATTGCTATAATTTTAAAAAAATCAAGAAATGTTAATAATAAAACAAAAATACACGTTATGCCTACTAACATAACAAGTTTTGATAACAAAACTTATACACATTTATAAAAAATTAACACGCTACATTCAAACATACAGGTTTAATAACACACAACAATCTAACAAATCTAACAAGGATCAATCTTAATACTACTTGGATAGATTGACAAGCTCATAGCCTGCCGCGTGTGTTAATAAGTTCAACTTCAAGTAGGCTAGTCGACTACTAGGGCAGGAGAGGAGCTTCGGGACACGCTTTTTAACTTTAAAATAAAAAAATTCTGTTTTGAATATAGTTACTTAGTTTAACGATAATTTGATTCTTGTCGACGGTGATAAATCTGATTTGACCTATTAATTATCGTTAATTCGTCATCGGATTACACAAAGTCTTGACGGTATTGATGAGTAATTATCTGTGACGTCAGCAAAGAAGGTTACTATTGGATAACAATGTTTAAAATTGCTTGTCTCATTAATTCGTCGCTCTCCGAAGAATTGGCTCGAGTGACTCATTAAGAAGTAATTTCCCCTGATGGTGCAAGTGCGGGGACTCGAGTGGGGGGGAGAGAGAGGGGGAATAATGAAGAACTTGGCGCGTTCGACACTTTCATTTGAAAAATAATTAACCCTGGAAGTTAATGGAGAGTTGTTGTGATGTCAACTTCAATGTTTGTACGTTCCATGCGAGGGATTAATGTCAGCAGTACAACACACGCACACACACACATACACACGCACACACACACACACGCACACGCACACGCACTACACTTGCTGCTTTTAGGGAGCGAAGCTGCCCTGTATGACTCACTTTCCTGTACGTCCCACAGTAAAAACTCAACACAATTCCGATTGACACGTGTTTTTTGTTAAAAAAATAATAGGATTTCTCAACCCGGCACCTCCACCAAATTACACAGAAATTTAGTTCTGGGGTTGGGTGTAGTAGAAACAGTCGTTAGAATGTGTTTTAAGACATATTAAGTTTATTCATCGATTTGGTTATTCGGGAAACATTCTTGTATGTTATTTCGGGCTCGGTGGTCGAATGGTTAAGGCGTCCACCCGGCAAGCGGGTGACCTGGGTTTAATCCCAGGTTGAGCTGGATATTTAATCTCTGGATTATATTAAATGTTTTAAGCTCACAATAATATCACAAACCTTTTTTATACCAATCAGAAGTCGAAACTTTACTATGATCGGTTAATAAGTAACTAATCAGAAGTCTTTGATTTCCTTGAGCTGCATTGCACAAATTATTTTTGTGACACAGTTGAAAGTGGGTTTCATTTTATTAATGACATTTTGTTGTGAAACGAAAGTGTTTACTTTCTGCAGTTTTACCATTGAACTAGAGCACATCGTGTAGAGAATTGGGTCACACGAGCCGACCTAGGATAATTACGTAGTTTGCTAAATCCTTGCTAGTTCACTGCTCGGTGAATATTTACCCGCCATTTGCAAAGTGATAATGACAGACTGTTAAGAGCCATGCGAGCTGAGCTGCTGATCATGTACCGCCCGTCCTGGGGCCCACACACAATAACAGGCGAGGCGGTAGAAACTAAGACATATCACGGTCTTCAGTTCATACTAGATAACTTTGAAAGTTTTAGTGGGGAATCTGCCCCAGGACAATTGAATGCTCCTCTTCATGTGCAGGGACGATTGAGCCTTGGGGCAGGTGGGGGGGAGGGGGGGGGAGCTCACCGCCCCCCCCTGCTTTTCGACTGTCAAAAGTTATTAGTTGTAATGAATGTAAGAGATTGATTGAGGAAGAAGTGTAGGGGGAGGGGTTAGTCTTGCTCAAAAAGCCAAAACCACGTTTAAAAATCTAAACTTAGGCCTACATAAAAGGTTATATAGTGATAGTTGTCAGTGATTAGTAATATGCTGTTACTTGGTGATCATAATTCTTTATCAAAACTGAGGTGGGATGGCCCCCATCTCCGAGGGCGAAATGTTTCGCAAATTTGGAACTGTGAAAGGCCTTAAAACACGTTTAAAATATCTGAAATTAGAAAAAGATGTCATAGTGATAATTGGCTATGAAATGAAAATCGGAAAGAAATAGAGTCCATGAGGGAGGGGGGGGGGGCGGTCGTCCCTCCCCGCCCCCCTGTATCGGCCTCTGTTCATGAGTCCAACTTAGAATTTTGGAGAACTGTTAGTTACGAAGGGAATGAATAAGAGCTGTTTCAGAGGATGATCCCATATGTTCGTGTTAACGACTGAAAAAAAAACTTCAGTCAGGGTTGCCGGTGGCGAGTATCGAACCCTGGACCTTCAGACTAAGAGTATCGCGAGTTACGTTTTAGCTTCACCGGCCGGTTTTGTAAAGTAATGTGATGTGAAATGAAACATGACTGTTTTTAGGGTGCAGCGGCGCTTTTGAATGTTATTAACTACGCAAGCTTGATACCATCTTCAGCGATTACAGTACCAGCTTAAATCCTGTTCAGATTTCGGGCAGACATCACGAATATCCTAAACTTTACATGAATGCAGTGGAACTTAAATACTTTCCTTATAAGTGTTTTTAAATGGTATTAACAGTAAAATAAGTTTGATGCCCGTTTCGGCCTATGATGAAGGTGCATACAGTATTCCTTTGAAAGTGTTTGCCTTCTGTCAGCTATAGGTGCCCGGGTCCCTAGTTTCGTATTTTCTTTGCGTGGGGATGGTTAGCAAGGATAGTAGCTGATGAAAAGCTCCGGTCCGGTGTAAAATTATAGGTTTACGTTCAATCATTGGTTAAATTGAAACTAAAAACCTTCTTTCACTTGTATGTCGTGTGTTCGATAGTTTCGAATGTACAGGAGTATTTCTATGGGTAAAAAGAGAAATAGAAATCCTGTTACGGGAATCGTCCTCTTTGTCACACGAAGCCAATTAATTTCAGCTTTGAATGGGATCATTAATTGGAACCTCGTGACAAAGTATTCATTAAAATGTGGCTTCGCACTGGATGATAACGGGATTGTCTGCTGGTGATAATGATTGATGTGACGTGCAAGCTGATCGGTCGCATCGCAAGCCACGTGCAATGCCAATTAAGCTTTTAAACCTCACGGGTGTCGAACTCGACTCACGGGTATGGGCGAAAAAATGGGGATTTCAAGTACACTCAACCGCAACACATTCATCATAGTAACTCGTGACATTTTAATTTGTTGCTTTTTTTATTATCCTAGAGTTTTTACATAAATCAAATTACATAAGATAAAAATGTTAGTGGTCCAGTGGTTAAAATCCCTGCTTCCAATTCTGAAGGTTCCAGACTCGAATTTCCTTCAGATAGTTTTTGAAACTTCTAATGTGGACTTAAATCCATCAATCATCATACATTGAAAACATGTTCTGAATTAGTCTTGTTGATCCTAGCGTCGCTCGTGGGTAACGTGCCCAACTAGTTTTGTTGGTGTTTGATATTTAAAATTATCTTCACCGGTTAGCCATTATTTGCGCGTTGATGGCGTCATTGCCGACATGGTAGGTTTGGTCCGCTTTAAAATTTAAAATACATAATTTATTTTGTGAGCAAAACTCACTTTTCTGTTCGTGTGTCCGTAATTCATTAATACACTACCGTACGTTCATGTACACCAGCTCGTGTAAAACTATGATTTATCTTGTGCTCGAGAGTGTACTCAGTGTAATCCGGTGTAATGTCAGTAAATGTATCACACTTTTAGTAACGGGCTTAGGGCTTTTCAAGTGTCCTCTTTCAATAACAAGCATAAACCGTTCGTTGTGACATGTTTACAAATTGATAAGTAGTCACAGTGTCCTGTTTCGTGTGTTATAAAATACCAGAATGATTTTTGTAAACAATGTTATTATGTTGTGACGAAAGACGATTATGGCATTAATAAATAATTGATTAACAATGTGTGCGACTCCAGATCACAGATATTTTAATGGCAATAATTATTTACTTTTTGAAATGAAACTAGATAACTTTGTTAGTTATTATTAGTATCTTTGATAATTCAATAGATTTTGAGATTTCTATTGATTCAAAAACAAAAATAAGTTGTCCCAATTTTACGCAAAAGATGAGTACCTTTAATATTTATAAAATGCTATACAAGACAATGCGTTATTGATAACGTTTTTATCACAGATTTGTTTTATAAAACAGAAACAGCGCCCCTGCCCCATTTATTTTAAACGCTAATGTTTTAATGCTTATAGTCCGGTAATGATCGATATTACAACGATATAATTGGCGATTCTGAAGCTTGTGAAGCGTCTTGTCACAAAAGTAACAACAAAGTGTTGATCATCATAGTCAGCATCGTCTGTTATTAATGGTTTTATCTCATCAAATAAGCAGGGAAAATCAAGTTGTTTTAATGGAATCCACTCATCATTATTTACTGAAAAACACTGAGCTCATCCAACGAGGAATTCGTAACTTCGTTAACTATTCGTAAATTTTAAATAAAGCCAGTAAAGTGATGTTATGATTACTCGTTTTTATCTATTGTACTACCATATTGCTGTTATAAATCACGTACGCAATGCGATATCCTTCCTGGTTCAACGACCCTTGACAATTAAGATAAGGTTGGCAAACACATCACAGTGTGCCAACAATCTATGATTTATTGTTTATAAAATTAATCAATAACAAGGCCATGAAATTCATTGGGGAAATGCTAAGTCATCGATTCATTTTTTTAAAATCTTTTTAACCTTTTAAAGTAAAGAATAAGTATAAAAGCTGTTCTTCCTTTCTATATAAATTTGCAAAATACAAGAACCGAAAAAATAGTCTGACTCTCAGGGCATCAAATACATCCTGTATCATCCTTGTTGAAGGGAAATGCAACAACAAACCGAATGTCATGTTCTGTTTATCGATTTGTTTAGTCGGGAAACACTCTCGTAGGTGTAATTGATATTATTTACTACAATAGAAATTAAAAAAATTAAAAAGTCCGACCAAAACCGGGGCAACCACGGATCATCCCCATTCCGGGCAGGCATCTAACTAACTCTGGGTTTAGATTTTAACTCTGAATAATCATCATATCATTCTCAATTCATCAAAATTCATCAAGTGAATGAAATCGAGAACTAAACCTCGCTCATACTAGTAAAGGTAATGACATATAATTAATGTTTGGTGGTCAGTTTCAAAGGCAGCAGATATTCTTGCCGATACTGTTCCATCCATCAGATGTATAATGCAACTACAATTCAGAGTCCTTAAAATGACCGTATCTCGCGAAACGAGGTAGGTGGGATGTCACCGATATATATCGCGCGGGAAGTGCGCTGTGCATAATTTTAACCGGTTTGTTCAGTTTATCATTTTATGTACATACTCGGTTACAAGCCCTGGTGTTATAAATGACTCGTCCTGAGGTCTATGTTAAATGCCTGGTCTGGAAATGCAGAGATCCTGGTTGATTCCGGTGGGGCGACTTTTTAATTTTAAATTAGTAAATAATGTCATGTTCTATTTTACTCGTGAGCCATGATGCACGCAAGACGGACGGACGGACTGAAAATGTGCGTATAGGAGAGCTTTGCTCACTAATGGACACTTGATTTGATCTTTGTGAGGCTCTGAGCGTGATTCAATAACATTAAGTTTTACAAACTAGTCGTGGCTATTTCCGAATCCGAATCCGTAACATTCTCTCGGGCATTACCACAAAACTAAACCCATAACTGTACAATTAGTTCCAAACAATTACTTCGAACAGCGCGATATTTCTATGAAAGTATTCACTCTAAATATCCCAGGTTGGAAATGGTCGGTAACGTTGCCGTGTTATCTGCTCCCGTGATCGTATTGTAGATCACAATGGTGTGTTGCGTGCGGTTCATATATTACGTTCATTGAAGCTCTGAATGTGCTCGTATGTGAAGTACAGCAATCTCCATGCTACACTGCGCCTATGTGAAGTACAGCAAGGCTGCTAGGTTTGCCGGCGTTAGGACTGCCATTAGGTCTACATTGCATCAGATTCTGTTCTTGATAGTTTCATAATCTATTTGTAGCTAGATAATGTGGTTGGAGCTGATCTCGTTTGTGGCGTCGACATGTAATTATAGCTTATCACTTTATAAAGCTATCGGAAACAACTTATATCTGATGACGGAAAAACATCGATGTTTGAAACCTCAGATCTCGCATTATTTTCTTGTTTACCGTCACTAGGGCCAACTGTTAAAAACACAAAGTTTCTGAGAGTTCTAAGAAAATGAATTCGAATTGGAGCCATGCTTGTTATTCCCATAACTGTGTGTTACAACCATAATATTATCCAAAATATTTCTTCCGTATACTTGTTAGCATATCAAAAGAAAAAAAGTGAGACGACGGTAGTTTTAATTCTCTCTCTCTCTCTCTCTCTCTCTCTCTCTCTCTCTCTCTCTCTCTGTCTGTCTATCTCCTTCTCTCTCACACATAGTGAGTAGAGAACATGAACTGTTTATTGTGCCTCAAGCTGCAATTACAAGTGGAGTAATTAGTTGACTTCATTTGCATAACAATTGCGAATGATTGCTTATGTTTAATTGTTTTAGTCACATCGTTCTACAACTTAGTTTATTAATATGTAAATATACGTATCTCTCACAACAGACTTCTGTAGCTCATCATATAAAGCCGACTTCGGGGATATAAGTCTCGTCCTAGAGATAAAACCGTTTCAAGCAGACGCAAAGAAAATCCAACCGGAATTTAATATGCCACTTGATACGAGATTTAATCCGTGGAGAGTCGTGATAAAAAGAGTAAAGTATCGAGCGGAAGAGAGCAAAAAGAGACAGAGGCTACGAGCTGAAGCGAAATATTTCAAGTCTTCATACACATGACAGAATGTTATGTACTCGGCTTGGCGAAATAAACAAGCGTTCCATAATGGATGTATCACGGTTGGAGTGTTTATTCCTCTGTTAGGCCTCGATTCGGCCATGAAACTTGACAGAAAAAAAACAGAACAAAAAACTGAGCTAACTCGCCCGCCGACCTCTGCTATAAACGGGAGGAAAATTTGCGACTCACATAGGTAGCAACTTTAAATACTTTTTCTCGTAAACAAAGATTCACGAAATAGAATATATTTCATCTGTGGTGATTGACAACGAATAGGCCAGTTTTACACTGACAACATTATTATTATTGTTATCGCCTATCTCCAATGGGACAATCCCCACATGGGCAGTAATATTCTTACTGAAGCTATAAACTACATCGTGAAATCTCAGTTTTGAGCAAACGACTCCATGCTATATCCGCTGATGTAACAAAAACATGGTTTTATGATGACGAATGAGTCGACGACTCAAGCGAATGCTTTTTGATTTAGTTCAACTTTGTTTTACAACATACTTCAACAGCCAATCGATTTCTTTCACTATCTTACAATTGTAAGGTGACCAAACTGCACCAAGCGAATGTTGTGAGCTCCAGTTACTTCAATAGTCAGGTGCATCTTCTTACTGGACGAGAACATATTCGCTCAACTAAATCCACTATTAGAAACAGATGCTTCAGTCGTGTTGATTTACTCTGTTCAAGTCTCTTACATTTCTCTGAAATAAACAGCTTAGATAAACTCCACTCCGATTTATCCAATATAAATCCACGTTGTTTTACCTTGCCCTGAATCTTAGTCATTAGTTTGAACAACACGGGATATTGGATACAGACTCTAAACGATGTTTTCAATAAAAGGATATTGAAAACATGGAATATAGGTTAATGCAGGTATTGTAAGAGTGAGATGCAATTATTCGTGCTTAATACAAGTATTAAGTTACCCGCTTGAGATCCAATCCAGTTTCCGAGAAGGTAGTCTATTAATACAGAGTTACTGACGTAATATATTGACTACACGTTGTAATCTTGTATCCAATCAAAGAGAAATACACCCTCAAGAGAAATTAATAACAACACTTTATGGAACCAAAGAGGTTTACAATAAGCCTAGGCGGATGAACAAGATTACGTATAACAACACAATCACTTGGCACAAAGTGTGTGATACAGAACTAAATTTGAAAGGTTATTGTTATGGCGTAAACAATAATTCAAACCAACCAACCATCCAACTAGGCTTTAGCTATTAATATTATCCGTCGCTACCGTTTCACCTCGACGTTGTTTGTTTTTCCTCTAACCTTCGTTTTATTAAAGCGAGCGAAGCGAGCGTTTCCATTTGACTCTGCCGGAAAAATTAGTCACTGGTTTTGTTTTGTTTTGTTTTTTGTTTTTTTTTGTTTTGTTTTTTTTTGTTTGTATGTCTCGCGATAACGTTCGAACGGAGGCTCGGATCGAGTTGAAATTTTGACCATCCGCAAGCTTCGTTCTCGATGAATGCCATTAGTTTTGTGGCAAAATCGTTCAAAAAGTTAAAAAGTTACATTAAAGTTAACCGAAAGTTTTTTTTTCAAACTAACCGGCGACAAAATCTGAGATGGCCAAATCATTTAGAATGTCCGTCCGGTCACGAATATGTTAATTTTTTTTTGATCCGATAAGTAGTGTAGATGGAAATTACATTATAACAAAAGTAACGTTGCCATGGCAACGAAAAGACGCGCGAAGTTTCTAATGCACTGCCACCTAGAAATAATCAAAATACTTTCGAGGAAGCAGTCTATTATTTGTCAACAAAGAGTTTAAATAGTTTTCCCACGGATTTAAGGTCCTCTAGATGGCGGTGGATTTTAAAGTAAAGATTTACACACGGGTTTACCCAAATACCTTGGCAATAATAAATAATATTGGAAACATTGCCCTGTGGACAGCGAACGTCGCAAATTTTAAAATTTAAAAAAATGTGCAATGTAGGTCTAGCTATGGCACGTGCTCGCTTATCAACGCGTCCAACTGAGTTTTTCCTAGTACAATATAATCACGTGGTGCAGTGATTTGCGTTTCCCATAAAGCTCGGCAAACTTAAAAATGTGCAATCTATCCTGAACAATATCGTGGATAAGATGGTTTGCCATGAAACATGTTGTTCTAGGTTGCATAAACCTAATATAAGAAGCCCGATTCAAACGGTCAAGCGGTTATAGGTTATGCTTCCACTGTAGAAGATCTAGGGTTCTATTCCCGCCCTGGGCAGATTTTTTAAAACTTCTAATGTGGACTTGAGTCCATCATTTCTTGTTTAAGAAATATGTAAACGGAGGCTTTGGAGCCGTCCTAGCAACAAGACACATACTACATTCTAAATTTGTTCCAAATTAGTAATGTTGATTTTGGTGAGTCCGCGGGTGGAATCGTGTAGTAGTCTTTAACCATAAGTTGTAATTAATTAGAAAGTATTTTTTTAGTTACCATAAATACTGAAAAACTATTCTTGTGAATGAGCAGACTGCGGGAACTAACTTATTAATTAATTTCTCATGTTTAAAGATTTAAAATATCAGTGTTAAAAAACTTTGTGGACGATTTATACATGTAATGTTTTATGCCCCGACGATGACGAACGTCACAATTTTATTACGTAACTTGATAGCGAACGAAAGTTAATTTTTGAACTCTAATTTGAAAACTTTCATCAGTTAATGAGAAAGTTACCGCTTGCTTAATTAAATACCATGCATATAAAAATATAAAATTATATAAGTTGAGCATGGAAACTTTTATCCACGCTGGTCTAAAATTGAAAATAATTAATCAACTTTAGCTTAACTTTGTTTTGGTAACGTGAGAGATACGAGTTGAAACTCAATACACCGACGTCAGAGAAATGTCTAGCTTGCGCTTGTAGGCGGGTCACGGTTCGGCCCCAGGTCCGGGCAATGTGACGCACGTCCTAGTGCATCACATTGAACGACCGGCGGAGCGCGTTAGTGTCACAGCCAGAGGGATTCACTGCCGAGATGATCACAGTCATAACTAACACGTACACACACTAATAAACTCTAGGATTCACATCGTAAAGCAATCAAACTAATTCAACTAGCAGCTAAATTACGAGAAGAGATTGAGAAGAAACAACATATGTTCATGGAAAACCCGGCACCTCCACCAATGTGTAATATTTATTATTGCTATTTATTTATTTATATATTGATTGATTGATGGATTAATTTATTGATTAATTGATTTATTTATTCATTCATTCAATTGTTCATTCATTTATTTATTTTGATCATGGACTTGAACTTTTATTCGTGGTTTTAAAAGAACGTGGTTGTAGTTCATCGTATGCCACCATTTCAAGTCAACCCGGCACCTCCACCATTTTAATTGGATGAGCGTAGCGAGCGAAGCGAGTGGAGCGAAGACTTCAATTTCACTGACCCCCCAAAAAATTTAGCTCGATGTGTTTTTTTTTGTTTTTTTTTTTTGTTTGTTTTTCCGTCTGTTTGTTCGCTCTCTACCGGGCAAACGGCAAATGCGATCTTGATGAAAATTTGACACGACCTTCGTTTTCTCTGAACTTAGACTTGCCACGTTTTTGGGTACAATCGAAGAAATATTTCTCATGAATATCGTACTTTTACGTTTTTTTTCGATTTTTAGTGCGATATTTTCGTGCCATTTGGGCCGATTCTGACCAAACGGGTGGGGCTACAACGTTCATATTTCACATACACATTAAGGTTATGGTGATGTTTTGCTATCTGAAAGAAAAAGTTAAAAAGTTAGCCAGAATCGAGAGAAATAAAGCTTTTAATATACGTTTTTTTGACTTTTTGTGCGATATTTTCGTGCCATTTGGGCCAATTCTGACCAAACGGGTGGGGCTACAACGTTCATATTATACATGGACATTAAGGTTATGGTTATGTAGTACCTTTTGAAAGAAAAAGTGGAAAAATTTAGCCAGAATCCATAGAAATAAAGCTTTTAATACAAGTTTTTTACGGTAAATAATACCAATTGACAAGAAACAAAAGAAACTTGACAACATTCACCTAGAATGCGTAGGCAGCAAAACAAAGCACTTGCAAAAGTAAAGATATCCCACGCAAACTAAAAACTTAAAAAGCTCATCCATCAACGCGGCGGGACTTTAGCGTTTTCCTAGTATTTATATTGTTATCTATTGATATGTTCCGATTGACTTGCGACTTGTTGTTGACGGCATTTCCCTAAATAAAGGATGATAAAGAATGTTTTTGGTGACCATGGAGGTTAAGGGGTGGGGCTAGCCCAACAGATAGTTTGGAAAATTAAAAAATTGCTTATAGTGGGTTCTCTTATCATGATATTTGTGGGTCCCGTGTGCAATTTTGTGATAGAGTATTGAGAGTGGTATCATTTTTTTCCTTGTAAGTACTGATTCAGAAAAGTGATGGTGGGGATCTGGGACCCGCGACTGGAAGGGGTGAGGGGTGGGGGTTAAAATGTCGAAATTTTGTAAATATAATCAAATATTTTTCTAATTTTTTCGACAATTCTAAATTGTTTAAATTATTTTTAGCTTTTAAACACTATATTTAACTTATATATTTCAATAAATCATTAAATGACCGCCATATTGGATTTCAAAATGGCGGAAATAATTATTTCTTAAAATTCCGCACATAGTCGTGTGGGATATCAGAGTAAAGGTATTTAACGTCTCAATATGGATAAGAGAACTGTTTAATGGTCATGGTTATCACTAAAAGTACCAATATCGACATTGATTTGACTTGTAGACCAGTGTCCTACCGATTTCTTCAAAATATACATGAATTTTATGTTGCCATTGCCAATATTTTAGTGATTTTTTTACTGCAGAGTACAAATGTATGACATGGAATTATGATAAAGTAAAATTAATGACATTTAACAAAATTTAAGTTCAATATATTTTTTCAATATATTTCAATACATTTTGATTTAGCACAAGAACATCGTACTATATTCAACAGTTCTTCAGGCCCGCAAGGGATGTCACACATTACTGGCTCATACGTTTTTTTAACATCATCTATAGAGTAGAGTAGAGTAGATCTTTATTCACTTAAGACTAATACATGGTACAAGTATACACCTCTTCGTGAAGAGGGAGTGAATAGTTCCTAAGGCTAAAACATGGTAAAAAATGAATAATAAAATAGAATGCATATTTCATGTGAATCAAGTTATATGTATATTACTAGTATGGTATACTAGTATTGAGAATTGAAGTTGTTTGAATAGATTAATTGAGTATTGAAATGAAAAAATGAAATGAGTAATTGGTTTGATATGATACAATACGATGTTATTTAGGATAAATAATAATATTACACAAACATTTGATATGATATAATGATTATGAAATGGAATTAGTATTGTATTTAATATATACGTGTAGTAGTACGAATCTATAAGGGGCAGTTTGTAGTGGACATGGTAAATTTAAAAATTTACTAAATATAAAATGGATAATCAAATAAAATGTGTATTTTATGTTAATCAAGTTATATGTATTATTAGTATAGTATACAAGTATTGAGAATAGAAGTTGTTTGAATTGATTAATTCAATAATGAAATGAAAAAAATGAAATGAAGTTATCGATATGATATAATACAAAACGATGTTCATTAGGATGTATAATAATATAAAACGCTAGCATATGGTATGATATGATTATGTATTTTTGTTTTATTTTAATAGGATTAGTTTTGAACTTAAAATATACGTGTAGGGCCTATAGTACGGATCTATAAGGGAAAGTTTGTAGTGGAGAACAAGGTAAATTTATAAATTTACTAAATATAAAATAAATAAATCAAATAGAATGAGAATTTCAATGAGAATCAAGTTATATGTATAGGCCTAGTACTAGTATGGATACTAGTACCGGTATTGAGAATTGAAGTTATTTGAATTGAATAATTGAGTATTGAAATGAAAAAAATGAAATGAGTAATAGGTAGCCTATCCTATGATATAATGATTATATGAAAGGTATTATTATTGAATTTAAAATATATGTGTAGGGCCTAGCCTATAGTACGGATCTATAAGGGACAGTTTGTAGGGAGGACAAGGGTTAATTGGATGAGCGAAGCGAGCGGAGCGAGCGAAGCGAAGATTCCATTTCACTACACTGGACAAAAAAAATCCGGAATGTTTTTTTTTTTTCTTTTTTTTTTGTATTTTTGTGTGTCTGTGAACACGATTCCGGCTAAACCAATACTCCAATTGCGATGAAATTTTATAAAGGTCTATGAAATCTCTGAACGAAGAACTGCACGGAGGGAAAAATCGATCGAAAAATTATTTCTCATGAAAATCGCAATTTTACGATTTTTTTCGATTTTTAAAAAAATTCTTCGACTTATAACATCTACATGCTTTATCCGATTGTAACGATTTTTTCACAGAACCTTAATTTTATGAATTAATATATTCGTGTGAATTTGAGCGCAATCAAAAAATCTTTTTTCATGACAATCGCAATTTACGATTTTTTTCAATTTTTAACATTTCTTCGACGAATAAAACCTACATGCTTTATCCGATTGTAATGATTTTTTCACAGAACTTTAATTTTATGAATGAATATATTCGTGTGAAATTGAGCGTTATCGAAAAATTATCTATTTAAGAAATCGCAATTTTACGCTTTTTTCGTTTAAAAAAATTACGCTCATCCATCAACGCGGCGGGACTTTAGCGTTTTCCTAGTCTGATAGGAATTCATTTAGTGAGTAAAATGCTCTTTCTACTAGAAATGCTTTTAATTTGCTAATAAATGTAGTATGATTTTTGATGTCGTCTGATGTGTTTTGGCAGTTTATTGTATATGGAGAGGCAGGCGTATATAGGTCCTTTGGAATATTGCGAGGTTTTATGATGGGGGACATGGATGTTAGAAATTGCACGGGTGTTATAAGTATGGATCGATGAGTCCATCCAAAGTCTGTTACTAATGGTATACGAGGGTTTGCAACATGCCAAACAACTACCAAATCAATGCTTGTAATGACTCTTCTGATAGCTGGGCGTAGTGCAGCTTGAGCGGTGTTTTACTTATGCCTTATACTTGCTTTTTCGTAAAAAAACAAAAAAACAACCAACATAAATACCATCGTTTCTCACGTAGAGTATTTATTTTGGGCACTCGCAAGTACACAGTGCAGATGTAGTCTTCAAGGACTCGTTTACTTTTTCTTCTCCAATAATTGTTGTTTTCCCACCTATGATGCAAGGGCTTCCAGGACATTGTCATCAGCATCTACAAACCTGTTCCAGAAACTGGTCTTAGATTTACCAGAAAATGAACCAGAAATGTCAGCTTCAGAAAGAGAATGCATTCCGAGAAAAGCAACAACTCGTTTTTGTCCCAATGCTTCAGAAAATTGTCGTAATGAAATTCGACGTGGTTCAAAGCTCTGTTAAAACCAGATAAGAATGTTTCTGGAGTTGTGAATATCGATGTTTTTTAGCCAACACTAAAAACGTCCAGTGTCAGGAGTGAAGATAGTCAAGGACGTCTCTCTTTCGGTTGCAGAAGTGCCAAACCTTGGCCTAGCGCACTATCATAAATTTGTTTCGTGAACGTATCATTGATGACTGTTAATTTGTGGGATACAGTTCCACAAAAACAAGTGAGACTGTGTAAGACATGACAAAGAAAGAAAAAGTAAAACTTAACAGTGTGTTGTTTACTTAAAAGAAGACGGGAAGCTTTTCATCGTCTTGTTGTTCTATTGTCATTCCCCTTGCCAAAAATAATCTAAAATAATAAATTGGAAAATACAAGCTATCTGCTGATCCATGCAGTATGTTTGGAATGAATGGACCATGACCAACGTTCAGTCAAAAGGAAGCTAACACATCATTTGGAAGACCACGCATCCAAATAACTGCAAGCTGACGATACAGAATCTCCAAATCAAATGATAATCCCAACTCTGAAATATCAGTTGGGATTGTAGATGGAATGGCAGAAATACACGCATTAAAGCTGCCAAAGGACACCAGGACAATTTCAGATTTGGCAGATCATTTTTGTAAGAAAGTCTTTTCAAAGTATGGATTTTCTCAGGGGTCCATGTTGTATTAGATACGTATGTTAAAAAATCACTAAAAAAAATCACAAGAAACAAACAGCAGCGGGGAAAGCCCCCATTCAATACAAAATAGAACCTCACACAATAATAAAATCGGTCCCTCTAAACAAACTTATGTCCATTTAAAAAATAAAGATTCGATTACAGAATTGTTGAGTAAAAGTATATTAAAAATGGCTACAGACTTGAATGAAAATGTGTTGTTTCTTCCCGCAACATTGCAAAAGCCACCAAACTTCATGTCGACAAAAGCATTTTCAGAGGCCGACAACAAAAATTTCCATTCTCCATGCATTCATGCAAAACCCAAAGAGAGACTCAGTCCTTGACTATCTTCACTCCTGACACTGACGTTCTAGTGTTGGCTAAACACATCGATATTCACAACTCTCGAAACATTCTTATCTGGTTTTAACAGAGCTTGAAACCCCGTCGAATTTCAATAAAGAAAAATTTTGAAGCATTGGGACAAAAACGAGTTGTTGCTTTACTCGGAATGCATTCTCTTTCTGGAGCTGACATTACTGGTTCATTTTCTGGTAAATCTAAGACCAGTTTCTGGAACAGGTTTTTTAGATGCTGATGACAATGTCCTGGAAGCCCTTTCATCACTAGGTTGAACACAAACAATTATTGGAGAAGAAACGTATCGAGTCCTTGAAGAATAATATGCACTGTGTACTTGCGAGTGCCCAAAATAAATACTCTACGTGAGAAACGATGGTATTTTTGTTGGTTGTTTGTTTTTTTTTTACGAAAAGCAAGTATAAGCATAAGTAAGCCACCGACTCAAGCTGCACTACGCCCAGCTATCAGAAGAAACTCATTATCAAGCATTGATTTGGTAGTTGATTTGGCATGTTGCAAACCCCTCGTATACCATTAGTAACAGACTTTGGATGGATATAGATGATGTTTAAAAAAACGTTTTGACCAGTAATGTGTGAAAATCCCTTGCGGGCCTGAAGAACTGTTGAATATAGTACGATGTTCTTGTGCTAAAACAAAATGTATTGAAATATATGGAAAAAATATATTGAACTTAAATTTTGTTAAATGTCATTAATTTTACTTTTTTCATAATTCCATGTCATACATTTGTACTCTGCAGTAAAAAAATCCCTAAATATTGGCAAAAGGCAACATAAAAATTCATGTATATTTTGAAGAAATCGGTAGGACACTGGTCTACAAGTCAAATCAATGTCGATTTGGTACTTTTAGTGATAACCATGACCATTAAAAAAGTTCTCTTATCCATATTGAGACGTTAAATACCTTTACTCTGATATCCCACACGACTATGGGGCGGAATTTTAAAAAAAATAATTTTTCCCCATTTGAATCCAAAATGGCGGTCAATTTAATGATTATTGAAATATATAAGTTAAATATAGTGTTTAAAAGCTAAAAATAATTTAAAACAATTTAGAATTGTCGAAAAAATTAGAAAATATTTGATTATATTTACAAAATTTCGACATTTTAACCCCCACCCCTCACCCTTCCAGTCGCGGGTCCCGATCCCCACATCACTTTTCTGAATCAGTACTTTACAAGGAAAAAAAAAGATCACTCTCAATACTCTATCACAAAATTGCACACGGATTAGTTTACAAAACCCACTATTACGTTTTGTAATGTGCTCGTAATTGCGCGCCCGAGACAATACTTAGGCGGAAAAAAAAATTTACTAATTAAAATTTACTATTTAAAATTTTTCTATTTAAATTTTTCAAAATTATATTTATAAAAAAAATAATAACAATAATAATTTCGAATTTCAATTGTTGTCCTTGTTTCAGACGAGGAGGATCTGTTCATGGTGTCCGACCTGCTGCTGGGCGGGGATCTGCGGTACCACATCCAGCAGCAAGTCACGTTCAACGAGGTCAGCGTGAAGTTGTACATCATGGAGCTGGCCTCGGCGCTCGACTACCTGCAGAGCAAGCACATCGTGCACCGAGACATCAAGCCGGACAACATTCTACTCGACGAGCAAGGTAGGCCGAGGTTCAAGGGCGCGTCAACCGTTGGGTCATAATGCGCCACTCGTGTACTTTTTCCTTTTATATCACTGACTCCCTCCAAGAAACGAGTCTGATTAATCACTGGATTTAAATTAGGTCGTTCTATAGAATTGATGTTCTGTAGATGGATAGCTCCATCTGTTTATTTTTTCCTCGCGGCTCGCACAAAAATAATATAAAATAATAATAATCAAACACCCGGTTCTCAACATAAAGCTGTGTTTAGACGGTTCAATGTTTCCTTCAATGCCTTGAATTCAAGGGTTTAATTCAATACTTTTGTATTCAATGGCTCTGTTTACATGGTTCAAGTTCTTGATTCAACCCCTAGAGCGGTGGGTTGAATTCAACCCGTTTCGTTTAGAGCATGTCCGAATTTTGTTCAAGCTTGAAGGAAACCAACCAATCAGGATTCTTGTTGGATCTGACGTCACACAGTGCGCGCGCAAGTGCTTCTGCGAGGCTCTAGGTTTTGTTTTGGTCTTTGGATTTTGGAGGATATAAGCAATTTGCACGTTTCCCGACAAACTTTTAAAACAACTGAGTGTATAGTCGTACGGTCAGCCGTATAACTAGTGCAAAACTGGTCGTACGGTCATCGACGATACACGTAACTAGGCCAATAGCTTTGAGCATCACAGTCCAGCTGGAAGAGTGGTAGCGCGTCTGCGCTCTGAGCGAAGGGTCGGCGGTTCAAGTCTTCGTAAGGTCGTTTTTTTTTTTTACATTCTATTAGGTTCCATTGTTTTTCTGCAAATGATTGCACTACATTTTGGCAGAACTTCATGGTCCCCAAAACAATTTTTGCTGAGAAAAGGAGGTTAGAATAAATAATTACTATTAGATCTTCCTATAGTACACCTACAGCTTCAGCAATAATTCTAGATTTCTGAGTTGATGTTTACTGTTTAGGCCCTACCTGTCACATTGATCTGTCAGCTGTAATATTTTACACGGCTGTGACTTACCTCCAATTTCAAGGACCGTGTAAATGGACGTTCAATGTTTCCTTCAAGTACCTGTTCAAGCCATTGAATTCAATTCCTTGAATTCAAGACATTGAATGAAACATTGAACCGTCTAATTATAGCTTAAGTCAGGTCGGGGGGTGACGTATCACCAGTTTCTCGGGCTCAAATAATATAATTGCCAAAATTCTTTTTCCACAGATTTCTTCACCCTTTCGTTAAGGGTACAGAATTTATCGTCTGGTACACAATTATGTGCACATTGCACAACAAAACGTATCCCCATAAAACTCTTGTTATCTACTGTGATATCAACGAAGGACTTTGTGTTGGAGACAACCCTTACTCTAGAAATGTCGTCTGCTAAGTTCTGCTCTAACTAAATAACAAAAGTCCCAACTCCACCTCTCCTGTGGGACATGGGCTGAGCCTCGTCATCCGTTTAATACCGTGTCCGTGAGTAACTAAGTCCTGGGAGGGTATTAGAAGCGGGTCGTTATACTTCAGAGGGATAACAGGGATCACCCGGTAGCACGATAGAACGACAAGCTATTTTATTCAAACCTTACATGGCTCAATCACTGTTAACAGATCATTGTTAGTTTGGTAACAAAATATCACTGATACCGTTTCGATGAACCCGCGAGATTTTGGAAATTCCTTTAAGATGAAATTACTATAAACACATTGTGAGTAAACAAAATGTACACAATTTATTTTTGTGCGACATACTTGTGTTTAATATTAACATTCTCAAAACGATGCATAAAAAATTAGCATTGCACAAAATCACAGAGCAAATAATGTAAAACCAAGCGATAACACAGTCCAACCAAGTAGGCCTAACTGTGACCGGGGTTAAACCCGGTTCTACTACTAGTCGTACATAGGGTACGCCTTTAACTAGAGTACATCGGCGCAAGTTTCTTACAACCATGTTGTATTATTTCATGCGACTTTCTCAGAGTTGCATTAATGCCATTAGATATAATTTTAAATATTTCGCTGCATTTATTTATTTTCTAGTAAGATGTTTGAATAAGGTTTATATTATTGAAGCACATAATAAATTCAGAGTTGTTCTGAATCGGCCTTGTTGATTCTGGCGTTGATTCGCGGGTGTTCGCACTGTCCATACCACTGATTGCTATATTTCCTATTAAAAATATCGATCTTTGGTTGGTTATCGCTCACTCGTCGATTGCGTCGGGGCCTACAAGGTTGGCTTAGTCGCTTTGGTTTAATGTCCCCCACTGAAAATCAGTTATATAACTGAGTGGGTAGACTCTAAACACAATTTATTTATTTTTAGACAGTTATTCTAATTGTACTTTTCAAGACAATGACAAATGATCCAACAAACTTTATCTCTCGCTTGTATTGTTCTAGCTCAAAACTTCTCGTAACTTAGATTGCCATCCAAGTTTTCAAAGCTGTCGGTCTGGTTTGCTGTCTAGACGACACAGGATGAGCTGCCAAGTAGTTACACTGCTCTAGGGGTGGGCTTCACTTTACACATAACTCTCAATTTAACAGGTGTCTGCTCTACTCTAGCTCTAACTATCTTGTAAACATCTAGATCCTGCAACTATTTCTGTCAGATATATACCCTTTTTACGTTAATTGGCGCAAGCTATTGACATACTTACAATAAGAAATGCAAAGTACCGAATATCTATAATATTATAAGATTAAATAAATTTGTTGCCACTTGCCATACACACGTCTTCATTTGACACAAGTCATTCGTAGTTAACCTTAGAAATTAATCGGTTATATTTGTGGCTAATACTTGATTTAACAATACGTTTATTAAAAGAAATGACGATGATAAAATTATATTTCATTATAATAGTAACTACGACACTTGTGCCTTAAAGCTATATGTCTTATTACAATAATATTACGTGCTTATTCCACTCTACGATGTATATTTCGAAGTGTTTTATTGGCTTAAATAAAGATCAACTTTGAAATATTAATCATTTCAGTGTTTGCGACTAAACGCTCTAGTAGAGCACTGCTAATCTAAATGTGATGAGTTATGAACAGACTTGTAGGTAATCACGATGCTCGCCAGCCTAGCAGGCCTACACCAGCACGGGGTGTTTAGAGCAGGTAATGGGATTAGAGCCGGATGAAAACCTGATGAGTTTCCGTGTTATAACGGCTGCTTCTAGAATGCGACTAGAAGGTAGAATACGAGAAGGAAAATTAGGCTTTTACTGCAAAGAAAAACACATTATAAAGAGAAAACAATTACGGGTTACGATTCGTGCGTGCGGAGTTTGAAATTGTTCTTTGAGCGCTCGCTTAAGTTCCCCTAAAGTTTTCATTTCAACTTGAAAGCCAATTTGAAAACAATTAGGGCAAATTGTTTTTCTCTATTATCCTTGTGGGAGAAAGTATGAATATTTTTAGAACCTTTCAAATGTCTACCTGCTAGTTGAATGATAAAATATGAAGACATTTAGGCTTGTTCCGGAAGATATCTTCTGCGTTTCCATGGGCGAAGCCTGTCTAATTTTAATTTCGTGCAATCGAGACTCAACATTTATCATAAATTCAATTATAAATGGAGTGCAGTTTTTAATTGCCTGTGGTTAAAACCAGCGTGTTATTGTATGACTGTCCGATGCAGCGTTTCTGTGGTTACGTATCTCATTATTTTGCGTTGATCGGTTCGCTCAATTGAAAGAATTGAATTTAAACTAGCTACATTACGCCTCTACATTGCAAATGTTCGAATTGTATAGCGACTCATATAATGTATTTTAAAACGTTTATCAGAACATAATTTTTCACTCAAAAACAAATATCCGTAGGCGACTAGTTAATTGTAATACTCAATTCAACAAATTAAAAATACATAACTGTTTTTGATTGGCGTTTGGTTTTTGAATGCATTTGGTTCAATAAACAGATTGAATCGTGTATTTAAAGCTTGGTCGCTCTGTTCACCACGTTTAAGCTCACAATTATGTTGTTATTGCAAAACAGGGGAAATGGTTTTGTCGTCTAGGAATTAAAGAGACAATGTTATTTTGTAATTCGTTAAAATAATAATCGAACCAAATGAAAATTTAAAATGTTTCATCGAAATGAATAGTTTTTTTTAAGTGTTTGAAAATAGAAAAAGCACACAAGTATAAAAACAAACATTTCATTTCTGAAAATGTTTGCTTCCCTACTATTTAAACTGATAGTATTGAATCAACTTTACACCGTACCAGCTATATTGTAGATTGCTTCTTGACAGAAACGAAAGTCTCACGCCTGACAAGAAGATTAAGTTAATCATAATTATCCCGAGTGTACACCTGTCATCAATGCAGTGCAGTGCAGTGCAATGCAGTGCAATGTTGTGGTGTCCACAATGACACACGGACACTCGGCCCTGCCTCGTCGGAATCTGATGATAAGGGCAAAGATGTTTTCTGACTTCTTCATATTCTCTTGGTAAAAACATCCATACAATATAGTTGGGAGTAGGTTACAAGTGTTACTGGTGCAAAACAAATACGCACTATTTTGACTGAAAATGTAAATTTTAATAATATTTATAAATAAGGTACTTTAGGGTCATTTGAAGGTACTTTTGTACTATTTTGTCTGCCTGTTTGTCACTGTCAAAGGTCCTTAACATCCTAGCCCTACTGATGACTAAGGTCGTCAAGGCACTCAGCGGTGAAGTTAGTCAAATTCTCTATTCTCTGTTGCTACTTTGGACTCTTTTCACTATAATTCCTAAACTCATCAAACAAAATTGCTAAAAAGCTAAATTCTGATTAATTTACATCACCTTATTATTAATGTAACAACCGAACTACCTTGAGATCGATATTAAACACATTATAAATAGCCAGTTATAGTCAAATTTTCTATTCTCTGTTGCGAATTTGGACTCTTTTTACGATAATTTCTTACTCATCCAACAAACTTGCTAGGAAGCTGGATTCTGATTAATTTACACCCCTTTAATATTAATGTAACAACCGAACTACCTTGAGATCGACATTACACACATTTATAAATAGCCAGTTATAGTCAAATTTTCCATTCTCTGTTGCGAATTTGGACTCTTTTCACTATAATTCCTAAACTTATTCAAAAAACTAGCTAGGAAGCTAAATTCTGTTTAATTATCATCCCCTTAATATTAATGTTAAGTCCGAACTACTTAAAGATAGATATTATACTTGGTACAATATTAAAAAGCGTTATAAAACGTTATATTTAAATCCTGTATTCTCTGCTGCGACTTTGGCGCCAAGGATTTATAAGGATTTCATGTCCTCACACTCGCGTTTAGTGACCCGGCACCTCCACCAAATTTAGAAAATATCCTTACTTATCGGTATCGTATCTTAATATCGATTTCTTTGTCCAACCCTAGTTCTTATCACACACGTTAAACTTAACTTACATTTTGTTAACAGTTTGAAATAATTTAACCTAACCAATACTTATTGGTTACTTCAAAACTAGTTCACTTATGTAATTAGTTGTTGGTGTAGAATTTCCCTTCATTAAAGGGGCTATTAAGTCAAAAAATTATTTTTTATCACATGATCTATAGCACAATACTACACTAAAATGACAGTTTAAAAATTTATATCTCGTAACTGTGATTTAACACGAATTTTTAAATTATTTTGATCCAGAAATTTGCAAAAATTGGTGTTTTGGGAAATTTCTTACATCGGCTTTAACCTGCTTCTTTTTTGGTCCACATAGATACTAGAGCATAGTACCAATCTGAAATGCTCATTTTTTTACATCGTGTCTTGAAACTGTGCCCAAATATACCCTCAAACACGCAAAAATATGCATTCCAAAATCACACCCCATCTTGGTAATCAGCATATTTTGACCGAACTACTTGCCCAAATTACAAAACAAAATATAGAGAATTTACAGAAAAGGCTGTAGAGTACGTCAATAATGGCCAATATTTTTTTGGATCAAAATCCTCCAAGGTCACGGGGCATAAAGATCGTCCCCATGTTATTTCTTATGGGAGATTTATGCCGATGGGACCTAGCTCGAAATATGTCATGTTTGACAATTTTTTGGGAGGTCATGGTGGCCCCAATAATTTTTCTGTTAATTGCTAAATTCATTTCTAGTTAGCCTGAATGAAATATATTTTTTGAGTTTAGCGGTTAAATACCCCTTTAAACGAAAAGATACAAACAGATCTTTAAGATCTCTTTTGTATTTCACGAAAGTAGTTAGTGTAAACCTCCTAGTTAGAATAAAGCTCTTCTAGTTTAAGTTTAACTTAAACGCTGCTCGTTAGGACTCGCTAAGCTAAGCTGCAGTCTGCGAGATTAGGACTTAACGGTCGAACCTTGTTAAGGTTCTTATGGACGGAATAGACCTTCAGAATAAGCTGCTAAGTTTTCTCCGTTACTTTCTTGAACTTTTACGTTGTGCTCTAGTCAACATTATTACGATCATTCCGGGGGAACTGTATCTGTTTAGATTTTAAAATTAACTTATTTTTTCACCCGAAAAGCTTTTGATTTAAAAAAATGTTTATAAATACACAATACCATTTCGAAAATATAGATTTGCTTGAAAAAATACAAATTTAAAATTTAACGTTTGTGTAGTAGAACAATGTTAGAATCGATTTGAATATTTTGTTTGTGAATATTTATTGTGATGTGTAACATGGTGCGACTTTACTCCTCGAGTGGTAAAGATCCATCTCTATGCTATAACAGAGTGAAAAGTGTTGGATGTCCATGCTTTTAGTTGTCCATGCTAATTAGAGTTGGCTAAAACGCTTACACTGTCTTTGATATTCATGATTAAATTCTCCTTTATGTCTTCTATCACGGTTCACTGAAATTCTTGAATGAAGTTTGGATCAGAAAGAATTAATTTTCGTGGCAATAAGAATATAATACGTTGCGGACGCGAAAGGTTAAACAAAAATAACCAACAACAATTAAAAAGTAGATTGGACTGAACTGATTGCGTGTCACTGGAAGGAAAGATTGTGAGAAGTTGATTCGAATGATTGAGAACAGTTGGTATAGACATAATTTTCTGGGGGCGATTAAATAAATCCTAAAACATACAAATACTTTTTAAGTTTTATGGTGGCGTTTTTGTTGTGGTTTGACCTCTAGAGGTTGCTCACAAGCGTTGCATGTAAGACTTTATTTCGGCTAGTCGTCGGATAATTACCGGCAACCGGCAATCATTCCTAACTGAAAGTTTTACCTAATGATTGACCTTTACATACATCCAGACGGCGGTGGATTTACATACTGATTGGACTGGGAGGGAGAGTCGTTCATATTTGACCTCGTGCCACCATATCCTCACACTTTAGAGGGGTGCGTTATCTTTGAGCCCCTGTGATGTTTCCACGAGGTTGGATTTATATGATGAACATGGTTGATGGGCCAGCTAGCTGGCGGTCGATCCAGCTGTCAATAGCTCAAGTCGATTAAAGTAGCGCACTGCTTGAGGTCGATACAGTTATCGATAACTGTTTAAACACTGCGCGGTTATTTGAAAGTTTGAATGTTCATGGAATAAACGTTTTATACTGACTGATACTACAAATAAACTAATTTTTTATTAGTTGTCAAATATGAAATGTTACAGCCTTTTCTTCCATCCGACCTACTTTTATGTTAAAATAAAAGAAGATGATTGTAGATAGATAGTGGGTGAGATAATATAGTAGATAGAGGGATATTATATATTCTTTCTTCAAGAATCTAGCAAATGTATGATGCTCAAGATGGTTGGTTTATAAAAATTCCACACTAGGTTTAATCAATGTACATATACAACGGCCAAGCTAAAAAACCTGCCATAGGTGATAAGTGTGTGACCTTCTGTGAAAACCTAGAAATGAAAAAGAAGAAAAGAAAACCCAGACCATGTTTCTGAGCTTCATAGCTGAAATAAGCCTCGTTCCCGGAGCAAAGAGTATTTCATAGAGACTCCTTAGCCTCCTCAAGAGTATACCTCGTGTCTGTGGAGGCGACGGGAAAACGGGACTTAATCGCAATATGCGGGAAATTAATTTCAACAGCTTTGCTTTTATGGAAGTAGACCGGAAGGTATTAAATACTTAATACTCTTCGGGTTCGGGGCAAAAGGAAATCTCTCTAAGAACTTGTATGCAATTTGTGACACTTTAGAAATATCAATTTAAAATTAAATGTGAAATGATTTTAACCTAGATACGAACTTTTAAGCTTTTAATCACAAAGTTATAAGTTTTAAAAACTTGCTTGATAATTAAGTCTGAGATCTAAAATACATTATTCGAATTTGAAGTTGGGAGAGTGTTGTTTAAAAATAAACTTTATAAATATACTACCGACAACAGCTGGATCACGGGATTTAAATCCAGTTAAATGTTGAATTTGCATTTATTTAATGATAATGCGTTGTTAATTGAAACTAATGTATTCACAGATCACAAAACACTGCATGGTTTCTTATATTTGACGAATATACAAAAAAACAGGACGGATTCGAGATAATATTATGCAACAGGTCACGTACTGAGAAAATTAAAATATAAAAATGAAAAAAAAAATGAAATAAAAATATATTTAAGAGCGCTGTGGATTGGAAAGAAAGTGTTATCTAATATAATTTGTGGGATGATACAAAATACAATAAATTTAATACGAAAGGTAAAAAAATTGAAATTGGATTTGAATAAGTTTCTTCTGAGTTTGCGGGTATTGGGGCAAAAAATATTGAAGGACAAAAGCATTTAAAAATAATAATAATAATAATATTAAAAATTATCTCAAAATTACCACCGTTGTATTTTTATGTTGTCACTTATCATTTACGTCAGTGGAGCATACATTGAGTATTGCACCAGCGCCAGCACGTTTATAGTTCCGAATGTGGTGACAAGTAATTCAGCTCCAGCCATGGCGAGTGAAGCTGTAGCTACTCACTGGAAGTGATGGAGAGGACATTGTCCTGACGACATTCACATTCTACCAGTTAAGTCGTGTGAACTCTGTCGAGTAATAGCCTCGTGTTATTTACTGACGATAAACTGGGGCTACTTACTCGCACAATACATCAGGCTGTAGGCTCCGCTCTTTCCTAGAGAGTTTGTCTGTGTATTTGACTGCCTGATCTCTTTTAGTTATTTACCAATCACACAGCAAACATTTATTTAAAAGTTTGAGTTTGTGAAATTAAAACATTTCGAATGACTGATAAAGACAAAGTAGCATTGTTTAAATTTTTAGATATACACTCATTATACTAATATTAGAACCATAATATTTAGAAAATATTGATGACTGTTAAAGAAGCATTGTTTAGATTGTTAGATTAGTTCGTATTAGTATTAAGTATTACAATTAACAATTATTATTATTTAGTATTATTATTATTATTATTATTAGTATTAACTAATTTTTAGAAAAAGGTAAATTGTAAGAGAAGCCTCAGGCTTAACATTCGCCCTTTTCCTGGAGAAATAAAGGCAACTTATTATTATTATTATTATTATATTATTATTATAATTATTATTATAAGTATTATCATCATATATCATTAAATATTTATTTTGTATTCAAGGAAGATGTCTTCCACACCAACAGCTAAATGTGCAAATTTTACATTTCGCTTGTATCAACATTACTCAATATTATATCAAACAGTCTGATTATAAATATTTTTGACGAAACAATAACATAGCGTTCAAATTACAAAAGTACCAATAACAGTCTCCTCACGTCTATCATTGCAGAATTTTCGTTTTCATCCATGTTTTGAACAGTACGTAACCCTCAGTACCCCTGTTTATAAGATAGTGATTACTCGTAATTAATATTAACCGATACATTTTATTTGGGAGAACTGGTTCGATCCCAGCCACTGGCAATCTTGAATCAAGTTTCTTCCAATCTTCCTCGTTCTTAGGCAGAATGCTGGGATTTAGTCCTATACTATAACAGCCGTTGGACAGTCTATTCTCACACTCCATGTTCCTAGTACCCAAGGGGTTTTTAAAAGACGGCCTTTTCTCTTTTACACATAAAGTTTTTGTTTTGGGAAGCAATTTTTAATAAACTAATTTATCACAGGGTCACACCGTATAAGGTGATAAAGGCATTCCTGAAAAAAGGTATTTGAAAGTAAGAAAAGATAAAGAACAAAAAACTTACTTTTAAATAAAACCTTCCTCACAAAGAGACTATTGCGGTGGATATTTTTATCACTGCCTCCTAGTTTGCTGTACTCAAGGTAGCGAGCCTTCTGGGCCCCCGTTAGGCGCCGCAGCCGCCGCGGTGCGCTACACCTAAGGCATTTTAACACCAAGCAGAGTTGGGTGATTTGAGGTGTTCCCCACCCGTCAGTAACGTTTGTGAACTTGAAAACTATCACAATCGAGGGGTTTTTAGGTCCCCTGACAAACATGCCAAATTTATTGGGGTACGTTTTTCCTTTCTTGGTGAAAAAATGGCTTGAAACATGCTCAAAATCATTTTAAAAGGATGTTAGCTATGCCTACTATGCCTACTACGCCTACTACTCACTTATGCTCACATCTAATACGGGGCCCCGCGATTCTGCCCAGACGGGGGGAACAATGTTCATTTTACAGGACTTTAAAGGTTTATAGAATGATAGTCTCTTTTAAAAAAAAAAATTTAAAAAGTTTTTTGGAAAGGGCTTCCAAAATAAAGTTTTAAAAATAACCCTTTAAAACACTTGGCATACAATCAAAAAGAAACCCCTAGTTACTTGACATGTGAGGGTAAAAGGGGGAGTTAGGGGGAAAGTGCATACGAAAACAAATAGCGGACTTTTAAAAATTTTTTCTTTTTGGAGCTATCCGAATATGCTGTAGCGACGTGCAGGTTCAAATAATTATTTCCCTAAGACTACCTAAAAAAAAACAGTGGTTTCACACACACACACAACACTTTTTTTTAGTATTGCTCGTAAGCATTAAAAATGGATGGCTCCGCGCCAGGGGTTGGAGCGCGGAGGGTAGTTCACCCCCACTTGCCTAACGAAAAACCCTAAAAGCAAAAGATGTGACAGTACCCTCCGGTCCACAAACATGGACTTCATACACTACCCCCTTAAAAAATGACCAGTCCCGGGGCAGTATAACCCAATAAGTCTCAAAGCCCATTTGCAGCCTACTGGTTTCCCCGGACATTTACGTGGATAACGACCACTATTTGTTGGGTTTTCTCTTCACCAAGGGCACCACCTTGCGGCCCCCGGGGGGCTGGTTTAAGGGCTTGACGGCTTGTCTTCACCAAGGGACCCCCCCCTGCTGGCCTGGGGGGGCTGGCTTAAAAGGTTGACGGCTTGCTCTTCACCAAGGACACCCCCCTGCTGGCACCCGGGGGCGGGCTTAATATTTTGACTTTTGTCTTCACACTCGTAAAGGTTCTGCAGGAACCTGAAGATATCATTCGACTGTCCATTTTTTACTGTCGCGTAGAGCCAGAAGAAAAGCTTCCCCAACGTCGCATTTGGGGGTAGTTCCCTCTTTGCAATGTTTTCAGAGATTGAATGTCCCACAAGCGTTTCCTTTTCAGGCGCCCTTTTCTTTTTAACCCATCTGAGGCGATTTAAAGGGTTTCATCGAAAGTTTCCCCTTTAGACATAGGGTCCCTCCCAGGGGTCAGAAGTTTCCCTTGTTTGGCCCACTTTCACCACGTCATTTAGAAACCAGACCGATCGCCTACGGATACGGTGCCCCCAGACAATGCCGTCATATTTAATTTTTTGGGATGCGTTGAGATGCTTGAAGCTTCTCCCAGCTCTGATGTGTTCCCAATTTGCTCGCAAGTATTTGCGATTCCGTACTTGTGGTTCTGGCATGGAGACCATCCTTTACGCCAATGGAAAACCCGGATGTCGCGAAAAAAAACAACATAAATGCGGGCTAAAATTTGGTGGATTCATGGAACGGAGGGGTTGCTAAACACTGGGGCGTGAACACCCCAAATCGTCTGGTGACGTTCCCCATTGACTGAGCTTTCAGCAGAGTTCGATTAAATCGTTAACCACCCCGTCCCCCTGGGGATATAGGGTGAGTCCTCGTCTGGTAACGTCTGAAGAGTAAACTTTTTCTTGAAAAATTTTAGCCTCAAATGTCGCCCCTGATCACTATGGTTTCCGACGGGCACCAAAACGGCAAAAAAACTGGGAAACAGTTTCTCCCCCACCGTTGATGCCCCCTGTTTAGGAAGAGGAAAAGCCTCAGTCCTTTAGTAAATGGTTGCTCACCAGAAACGTATTTCTACCTCGAAAAGATTTTGGAAGGGACCAAAAGTCAAAAAAAACCCTTTTGAAACGGAAACCAAACTCCATACGTTACAAGTGGGGCTCGACAGGGGACCGGTTTTTTCCCTATACCACAACCGGGGCAATGACGGCACCAACTCTAATCGTTGTCTTTTCCCGGCCAGTAAACCTCTCCCTACATTTTTCCCATAGTTTTGTGGATGCCTAAACCCCCCCCCTGGAGATGATGGAGGTTAGTCAACCCCTTTTGCACTAGACATTGGGTACAGCAATGCAGTCGATCGGGAAGCAAAGGCTTTTCCCCACCTGCAAAAGAGAATCCCGTCTTGCTGGGGGATTTCATCCACGCCCCCACAGGTATGACTGCGGCCCAAAATGGTGACCCCTTCGTGGTGGTCTTTCCCCTACCCCATCCATCTTCCCACATGAGAAAAAACGGGATCTTCTCCGAATTGGCTTATTTGTTTTCGTCCATTGTGGGCCCAAAGTCGACCGATGTTAGCTACCCTTTTCTGCTTCCTTTCTGGCCTTTGGCGAGACAGACCATCAGCATTCCTGATTTCCCCCCTGGGCGGGGGTTGTCTTAAAAATTGAAATTCCCCAAAGTGTCGAGCAGCGGCCATTTTGGCCATTATGATCATATTCAAAGGACCGGACTTTTGAACAAATGTGATCAGTCCGAATGACAAAATTTTTCTATAAGTAGGGTCGAAATAGCGTACTGGGGGAATAATTGCTGGGAGCTCTGGGCGAGTAAACGCGTACCTTCTCTTTTTTTTTCAGGGCTCTGGAGGTAGGCTACTACTCTCGTACCTTTCCCTGAACTTTACTCAAGACTGCACCCTTTCCCCGTCCCCCTTGCATCGTGTCAGATGAACGGAAAATCGGCCGTGGAATTTATAATAGGGTGTCATAGCCCCGTTTTAAGATTGAAATGCATTATTACATTCTTCCTCCATGCAAATCGAGCTCCTTTTTCTTTGTTTTGGAGGGAGCGCCAAAATCGCATGCCCTGACAAACCCAGATAATAGGGGCAGTTCCCCGAACGACCTGCTCATCAACGTTTACTGGTATAGACCAATTGGCGATCGCAGCTACTTTTTTTGGGTCGGGATACGCCTTTTTGAAATCACATGCCCAAGGAAGTTAACCTTTCTTTGAGTATTGGCATTTTTAAAAACTTCACTTTAAAAACCCCCCTTTTTAAAACGCTCAAAAAACCTCTCTGGAGCACCAAATGTTCTTTAAATTCCCGCTATATACAACGCATCAATATAAAAACCATAGTCGTTTCCATTGAAAACCCAGGAGGACTAGGTCATCGCGCTGAAAAGGGGCTTTGGTCCTTGCAGAGACCATATGGGAGTTTTTGGGAACCCCCGAACAACCCAAAACCTGGGGGAGAAGGGAGTTTTTTGGACGGTCCTCCGGGGAAAATTACATTGCCAATAACCGAAACTAGGCCAATGCCGAAAAAAACGCGTGCGCCAGAAGGGTACTAATATGTCTTCTATTTGGGGAAGAGCATATCATCCTTTTGAGTTACATCTTAAGAGCCCGTAATCCAACGATCTCTTTTAACCATCCCCTTTTGAACTAGCACTACTGGAGAACCCAGGGAGACATTTATGGTTGGGTGACACCCGGGGCCAGCATCTGGTTCACTGTCTGCCTTACCTCCCCTCGACGGGAAAAGGGGGATCCCTCTTGGGGGGTGCCGATTGGCGTTTCATTTCCCCGATCAATCTTTTGATATGTAAGGGATGTACGACCGAGATCCCGCTGCTGAGGGGGCCCCCCCTCGGGAAAGACTCTAGGGGCTGTGTGAGTGTATGCTCGTCGGGGAGTTACTAACAAACGAACAACTGGGAAAATGTATTCTCTCTTTACCTCGGCTTCTACCGAACATACTTCTCGGGTGGCGCCCACTGAAAAACTCCCCTGCTTTTTTTCCCCCAGGAGGGTGATAGGGCTACAGAAGGATTTTAAACCCCCAACGGGAAAAAGCTTTCGGTTCCCCCAAAACTAAAAACCGTGCAAAAAAAGCCCCCGCTTTTGAGAATTTTTTGAGGGTTCCAGAAACCCTCACCATCATGTGAGTGGGAAAGATTCCACATACTATCATCTCTGGTATGGTGGTATCACCGTGGTAGTTTTACAGACACATGGCAGCCCATCCCTCACTGATCCCTATTTTAAAGGGGGACTGGTCACCGTCCGGAGTTTTTGTGTAGAGAGTAACACACCCCGAACTTGCGCAAAAATCGCCCCCAAATATGCAGTCGCTTTATGCTTTTTGAAACAATCATAGGGTGGGTCAGGTGGGGTTTTACCAAGAGTGATTTGTACTCCCCTTTACCCATGTTTTCAAAATTTTTTTTTCCGAACATTTATAAAACTAAAAGATGGTTCTTGTAATCCCTTTCCCCAAGTCGCCATCTTCTCCCAGAATCATACCCGTATCAGCGACATGGGGGGGGGGGCACCCGTGTCCCCCCAAGCAGAAATGCCTTAACCTCGCCAGAGAGCCGCGTACAAGTAGCCCCTTCGCCCACCTAAATTTACCTCATTTTATACCCTCCCCCTTTTTACTCTGGGTACGCACACTGCGGACAACCCGCCCAGTGGCCGGCTCACTAGAATTACCCGTTTGCCGGCCCCTGGTAGTTTCCCGACTCCCGTCGTTGCGGTTTCTGCGGAGCTGGTGTTGGGCCCAAAACACTGGGTTGTTGTGTTGTTGTTGTTGTTGTTGTTTTTTGGTACGGTTGCCCTTTCCTGCCCCGGCCAATGGCATGGGGGTTTTGCCTACCCGGAAGTTTTCCCCTGACGATTGCCAGCCTCCCGGGGTGATGTTTTTAGGGCCCTACCCCCAAAAGGGCATTGTGCTTGTCGGGCCCGCTTTGTTGGCAGAAGAAACAAAAAAGTTCTCTTTTTTATTTTTGGCGAGGCGTTGGTTTTAGCTCTCTTTAGCCCGACTTCCCTGCGTGACAGCAACTGCTGCATGCATTTGCAGCCTGCATTTCGCGTGTTAGCTTTAAACTTCCTCCAGGGGTGTGGGGTTGACCACTGAAGCAATCACTGTGGCGATGAAACGGTGTGACCCCCCTTTTTCCTCCACACAGGGGGGTTCTTTTGTTTAAATGCCACTGTGGGGCTGCCCCCAACGAGGTGGGCACGCCTGAGTACCCAATGCCTCAAGTTGGGGGTTTAGAGCAGCTAGAATGCTCTTTTGCCAGTTCATCTCGCGTGTCACATCGGCGTTTGGTAGGCTTGTGAAAACCAAAAGCTTTTTTTTTTTTTTTTTTTTGTTTTTTTAAAAAGGGCCCCAAAAGTGTTTTTTTATCCCCCCCCCTTTTTGGGGTAGCTTTGCCCCAAATTTGCCAAAAACCGAGAAACTTTTTCTTTTTAAGGAATATTCTCGTAACTCCCCCGCCCTTCCCTTTTAAGCAAATGCTAAAAATAAGCCTTATCTTCGTCCTTCCTTTGGTTTACGGCCCCCCCCCCTTCTCAAAAATCGGGCTAGCCTCCCAACCGATTCCCCGAAAATTCCCTTGGCATTACCACCGGCCCCCTTTCGGACATTTTTTTAATTATAAAAAAACGGAATTTAACACGGAAAAAAGATTTTAATTAACTTAAGTTTGATGCAAATATCCCGCCGCTGTCACCAATGTAGCGTACGTGCAGGTTTAATAATTTGTTCCTAAGATTCCTAAATAACAAACGTGGTTTCCCCACACACACCCAAAAACTTTATTTTAGTACTTTCTCGCTACAGCATTAGAATGGACTGGCTCTCAGCGCAGGGGGTTGGAGCGCGGGGGGGATTCACGCCCTTCGCCTAAAGGGAAACCCGTCAAGCGGAAGATGTGACAGTACCCCCCCGTCCACAAAAATGGACCTTCACTACAGTGCCAAAAAGCGTTCATTCCCGGTCTTATTTTCGTTTACTCACCGTTTTTTGCGTCATGATACCTACGTAGTAGTGCATCCGAATAGCCCCAGCGCACGTCGAGACTCGCCGAAATCTGGGGAAAGAGAACAAAAATCGAAAAGGGCACCCATCTTGTTCTTAGTATAGAACATGGGGGCGTTTACGATACGTCCGATCAATTTCATAAATAAATTAAAAATAAAACATGAACAATCTAGTAACAAAACAGGGAAACGACCCAAAAATAAAACAAGACAAGTAATGAGACCCAAAAGGCAAAAAAAATATTCGTTAGGTCCCAAGTGTGGAACGGAAAAGGTTCATTATACTCTCATAAAAAAATCGAACCGCCCGGCCCAGGCCCAGATGTGGAAAATTATTTTTAATGCAAAAGTGTAGGTCTAAAGTTCCATTTGGCTATAGGACTAGTAAAATTCATACTTACATTACATGTTTGACAAGCCTAGCCAACCCTATGCCAGCACAACATTGTTTTGATATGAACTTGCTCAACTGTTTGTTTACATAATTGCAACAATCAAATCATTTCATACAACTTGTCTTTCGATTGGCCAGCGTTTATGAAGGCACTGCCATCTAGAATAAATATAGAACTTTTTCGAGCTCTTTGCTATACGCAAATCTTTTTAAAGTGTTTGGATTTCGTGATACTCTTTCAACCATAGACATCCTATATAATTGGCTAGACCAGCAGTCGGTGGTCCACTTCCGGTACAATTAGAAGCCATCTTAAAATGACAGTTTACATGTTAATCAAATGGGAGCGATTTGTGGCCAAATAGTTCTCAAGATTGCCGCCAGGTTGACAGGTAAGCATACTAGCCTTTAACACCAAATGATTAGTAAATTCCCTTATGCAATCACTTCGTATTGTTTCTTTTGTTTAATACCATGCTGCACAAGCTAAAACCATATCAAACAATCCAGTAAAATACTTTATTGCATTAAAAAAGCATAAATTAAAACACCAAATCGCCATCTTGAAATGGGCCGGTTGAGTCTTCAATTTGCTACGCTCGCGCCTGTGCGGAGGTATAGGAGACTGCTAATCTAGCCTACTATAGGGGTTTAATTAATATCAATGCTTTACAACTCACAACCCATGACGTTTTCCACGATACCGTTCAAGAATACCAATTCCTTCGAAAACGAAAACGACTTCGTTTTCAAATTGCGTTTTCAACTCATCTCCCACGAACTCAAGAATTGGGGTCCAGTCCTTATACCGTCGTTATACCATGGTTATACCACCTATACCCAGGATGTACATGAATCCGGGTCTAGATATTTTACATCCTATATTGTTACTGCTAATACCATAGAATTAAATCAACTTTGATAAAAATATTATATTTTAGCAAATAATTTTGTAATGGAACTTGAAAAAGTAATGAGATCACACACATAACAAAAACTTGTAGAAATACAGCCAAACCTTACACACTCAAAAGGAATGAGATCTAAAAAAAGGGCCAAGCTCGTCTACCCTTCCACATAAACGTACAGTGTCCCATAACAGCATCCTCGAAAAGCTTGGCAAAATAGAATTTGCATGTTATTACGTTTAAATTAATTAGAAAAAAAGAACTTGGATAATTTATTACGTTAAATTAATAATCGCAAATTCTATTTTGCCAAGCTTTTCGAGGATGCTGTTATGGGACACTGTACGTTTATGTGGAAGGGTAGATGAGCTTGGCCCTTTTTTAGATCTCATTCCTTTTGAGTGTGTAAGGTTTGGCTGTATTTCTACAAGTTTTTGTTATGTGTGTGATATTAATAACGGCTCGCTATCTCAAGGCAGAGTCGATAAAGAAGTTTCTCTTTATCGACTCTGCTCAAGGCTAACTCAAGGTCCCCTGTATCACTCCTAGCGGAGGTCTTGCGAACTCGCAAAGCCTTGTGCGCGGCAGCGAAGCCTAGCGGAAATCTAGGGGACCTTGGTGGCTCCTAACATCTAGGAGGCAGTGGTTTTTAATCATCGTTACTCGAGAGATAGCGCCAGCGTGTTCTCTCAAGGCCACGGGCCAGCACTCAAGTGTTTAAATATCCATCTGTTTGTCCGTGGCCCTCTTTGAATAATTCAACACCCCCTCACTGTCCGTGCCAGGCGCGTGTCCCCCGCAAGGTGTTGGGTTTTATCTCTGTATTAGAAGGGAAGCTCTCGTTCATAAACCCACGAGCTGAACGGGAAAAACAGATAAGAGGGAGGGTTTCTCAGAATCCCACATCAGATTCCAGTTATAAACTTTAGAGGCAACATTCGCGGAAGATTTAAATATGCGTCGAGGGCTTCTGTCACCGGAGGCTTTATACATATTTTACGAGCTGTAGCCATCGGTTTAGGTTGACTGGTTTGAATGTTTATATCTTCTTGCTCAATGCATTTTCAGATAAATTGACACAATTGACTAAATAAAGTTGCTATCAATAATGTAAAAAAATGTCGTTGTAAGAGAGTTCATGTTCATAGCAACATTTCCAAAACAAAATCGAGATAGTATTACTTGATTAGATTCTTCGTCCACTTCAAGTATTTTATTTCAACAAGTTATATAACTAGGAAAACGCTTAAGTCCCGCCGCGTTGTTGGATGAGCGTAATTGGTGCATTGAGCTGCCATGATTGTGTTATGAGAATTTTCTGTTGTTCAGTGACAAAATTATTACAAAGTCGAATAATTTTTTTAAATTAAATTTAAAAAAATACAAAATTAACATTGCGATTTTCATAAGAAATAATTATTCGATTGCGCTCAAATTTTACAAAAATATATTAATTCATAAAATTAAGGTTCTGTGAAAAATTCATTACAATAGGATAAAGCATGTAGGTGTTATAAGTCAAAGACTTGTTTAAAAAAAGAAAAAACCTGTAAAATTTCGATTTTCATGAGAAATAATTTTTCGATTGCGCTCAAATTTCACACGAATATCTTAATTCATAAAATTAAGGTTCTGTGAAAAAACCATTACAATCGAATTAAGCATGTAGGTGTTATAAGTCGAAGAACTATTTTAAAAATCGAAAAAATTCGTAAAATGGCAATTTTCATGAGAAATAATTTTCCGATTGCGCTCAAAAACGTGGCAGTTCTAAGTTCAGAGATTTCGAAGGTCTCCATAAAATTTCATCGCAATTGGAGTATCGGTTTAGCCGGAATCGTGTTAACAAACACACAATAATACAAACAGAAAAAAAAAAGAAAAAAAAAAAAAACATCGCGGATTTTTTTCTCCCAGTGTAGGGAAATGGAATCTTCGCTTCGCTCGCTACGCTCGCTACGCTCATCCAAAAAGTTGAAGAGAAATTCTCTAGATTGAGGATACAAAACTTTTTCGTAAGGCTGCCTGCCGTAGGGTACACATGAGTTTTATACTGTAACCCAGTGGTTCTCAATCTTCTTTATTGCGCCCCCTTCTGTCCGGTCCTTGTCCGGACGCCCCATCCCATGTTGCCTTACATTTGAATATGTTTATATTATCACCCATGTAGTTAACTAGAACCGTATCATGAGGTTGACATTCCTTCACGCGCCACCGGAAATCCTTACTGAAAGTTTTACCCTTTAGATCTACAATAGATCCTGATGCTCTTATCGAATAATGTTAACACCGGCCGCTTGGACATACACCCACAACTTTTCTCACAACCTACACCTAGTTATCTACCAGAATAGGGGAATCCCCCCCCCCTCTTCTAAAAATACCAGGTTAGACTTGACTTCTGTGTTTAAACAATGAACACGCAAGTCATGTGGTGCCACGTCTTTATTCATTAATTGGAATAATTATTGTATTCATGGACTAAAAAGCGAATCGTCGGCAGATTCTTGCGTCTTACCTCAATTGTAAGATATTAGACCTTGCGACGCGCGACGCGGCAACCCAACGCACAAGATCCCACCCCCCCAAACTCTACGTCTTGCACAGTTTGATCCCGAACAATCCGTTTTAATTAGTCAAATTAATGCTTCGTTTTGTAAGCGAAGCCGTGTGATAAACTTGGATAAACTTCAAGTTCTGTCGCTGTTGACAAAGTTGAAGACAAGGATCAGTTTCTCCCGACGATTCACTTTAAGTTGTTAACATATAGGACATGTTCGGTTATATCGTGAGACGTCACACGCACAGACGGACGGAAACATAAAAGTGATCCATATAGGAGAGCTTTTCCCGCAGAAAACTACACTCAAGAGTATAATACCGGGTTTTTAAACCCCTTACTTCTGTAATTTCCTGATTCTGCCTAATTGTTGTGATTTGCATCACAAAGACCGAACCCACCGCAGTGTGTATCGGAGATCCCCCCCCCCCCCACGCTGCAGCTAATGCACTTGACTTTCATATCTTGCCTCACTCACGAAGATTAACGACGTCACTGGCGTCGCGACAACCAGAAAGCTCTCAAGTGCTTTGCGTCAATACACTTTCAACCTCTTTGGACCGTTTTGCATGGAGATTTCTCAGATTACTTTCAAACTTTTTGAACTCTCCGTTTAGCCTTTGACTTTTATAAGAAAGGTACGCGTTCATAATACGAACAAAGAGGCTGCTATCGGTTTGGGCTAAATTAAAACCTTTTGCTTTGCGATCAATGGGCAGTTCATCTTTAAGGAGCGCTTCGTAGTGTATTATTAGATTGTGCGCGGGAAACAGAAGCAAAAGTAATCAAAACTCCGTGGACTTACGACCAACATTGTGGCTCCTTAATAATGGTTCATGATGTGTTAAAATCAATACAGCACCGATCTCGTCTTGTGGTTTTCTTTGTTAGAAGCAAGACTTACGACCTTTACTTTATTATATACTACAATTCAGAAATTAAAAAAGTCCGCACCAACCGGGATATTCTGAATTGTAGTAAATAATAACAATTACACCTACGGGAGTGTTTCCCGACTAACCAAATCGAGAAATAGATCTTTACTTTCTTAAAAAAATTTATATCTATGTCCCTACTTTATATTGTACTTTATTAGGGTGCTTGCTTTATTAAATAATGCCAGTAGTG
Source organism: Sweltsa coloradensis (assembly GCA_024449915.1). Lineage (NCBI taxonomy): Eukaryota > Metazoa > Arthropoda > Insecta > Plecoptera > Chloroperlidae > Sweltsa > Sweltsa coloradensis. The sequence continues at coordinate 230,122 of JAMZAV010000522.1, forward strand.
GTAACCATGACAACAACTAAACAATACTACAGTCATAGTTTTAATTTCTGTGAAATTTCATACACACATTACCCCTAAATGAATATTGTTCTTGAGTTACATTACAAAAAAGGCTTTATTTCCATCTTTATATCCAGCCGATCAACGACTGTCACTTCTTACGATAAAAACCTAACTATACTTGTGTTCATATCAAGTAGCCCTCCTAAACCAATCTAAAATGCTAGCTCAAAGGAAATAGTTGGTATTGTTGAAGACCAGAAACTGTCAATCATGTCTTCCACTTACCAACCCTTGTTGTACAGGTCACTCCAAACTGCATGGACCTTCTATTGCTTTGTTTGTTTATTTTTTTCTTCTTGGAAATTAAACGTAATAACCATTCACTCAGGTGGCGCGACGCGCGACATGGGCACAGGCACAGCTGACGCGTATTTTGGGGTCACTTTGTATTTGGAAGCGATGGATCAACCCTTCTCTCCATTAGGAGAATCCGACAACATAATTTGATGTTTACAATGTTGCACAAAGAGAGCATAGAAATAAGTCGCTCTTTCAGAGGAGGCCTTCTTGATTTAATAACTCAATGTTGTTTTTAGTTTATCTAGTTCTAGTTCCAATCCTACGCCGATGTGACACCAGTAACCTAAGCATGGGTGGGTCTCGCCTGGCGTTCCACGCTCCTATATAAAACGAAGTATTCCGGAGCCCTTGACTCCAACAAGTGGTCAATAGCAAGGACGAGCTTTGTCGGAATGGACAAACAGACGCCGAGCAAATGTCACGCGATAAATCCGACTATTGACTGTTCTGAAGCATGAACTGTATATTGTATGGGCCCTCTGTTCGTTCGTGCTGGTCTCGCTGTGCTGGGCACGTTGGAAACATTCTCTGCTCCCTTCAACAACCTTATTGTACAATAGAATTATAATTTCTCAATTTAATTGATCGGGAAAACTCCCGTAGGTGTTCAGATCTACAATGCACCAACAATCCAGATGTTATGAAGTTAACCGTCTCGGTAGCTTAGGGGTTCGGTACTCCGCTGAGATGGATTTTGTAATTTCGTGATTAAAGAATTTATTTTTATCATCTGGTAACATCATTGAACTCTACTCAAATCTAAAACCACAAAATTATGTTATATGGTTTATATTATCTATTAATAGAACACTTCATTTATGTATCCTTTTAATATGCGCAAAGTTAAATGACATAAGCGTTAAATATCTCAGTTGAACTAGAATGCTACTAGTCTCTTAAAAGTCTTATCCAGTAGCTGATGTACGTACGTACTGTACCCACGAGACAGTTCTAGCCACAACACTGTATACGTGACTACCTCCCGAGAACAAGCTATGAGAAGTCTGCGGAGATACATCCAAACAGCCTCCTCGTCTTGTTCGATCTATAGGAGAGTGGACGTAATTGTGTTCACAGGGGGTGGGGGGTGGGGGGGGTATTTCAAGGTCACTGGTCCAGTCCAGTCTAGTTATTACCACAAAGTTCGAGCGGACGTGTTATGTAACTGTGTCGTGTTAAGTTCAGACATTAGCATACAATCTTGAAACCTAGGTATATACTATTATACACTACACCGTTTTATTTTGATTTTTCATTAGCTAATTCTACCATTATTACTGATATAAAATGCCGCATCTGAGAAAATATATAAAATAATATAATATAATATAGTATGTGAATATTTGTAAATTAAGACTCCTATTATAAGTAAAGTACGGGTAACGGAGTACGTAACAACGAGAATAGCTATTTTGGTGGAGGTGCCGGGTTGTCTAAAAGCACCCTTGAGGGATGAAGCTAGCCCCGTCCTCCGATCCCCAGGGTCATCAGTATCGTTATGTATCTTGATGTTGAAGCACAATGACGTACAACATTAATTAGTGATGCTTTTAAAGGAGCCTCGGCGCTCGCTAACTTCTGGTTTCCTCGTTTGTTATTTAAGATGATCAAACGCATTATCGTAAGTAAGTAAGAGTGATGATATATGAAGAAATGAAACTAGAGATATAAAAAAAAACGATTGCTTTTAATTGAAATTACTAAGAGAGAGTTTTCCTTGCATAACATAAGCATTAATAATTAAATTCTAACAACATATTTTTAACAAATGTAAGTTTTATCCCCACATCGAACATGTTTTTGCCCTAGCCCAGATCCCTCGTCGTTGATTGGTCCTTTAGCTCGTCTCCATCTTGTTAGTCATCACCTCATCGATCATCCGATATAACCTCGGTTTAATCCTCCGGTGATCGGCGGATTAAGCGTCTTGATCCGGCCCAGTAATTAGCCTACCGCCCGGGGAGGGTGTTATCTCTGGAAGCGAGCCAGGTTCAGCCGGAGAGATGGGACCTTGGTCCTGCTTAAAATATCCACAGGAGTTTGGTGTTATGAAACATGATTAATCTCGTTTGAATACGATGGCCGTGGATATTTTGTCAATGTTCTTTATTTGTACAAAATATTTAATATTTTTTATGCGTTGTAAAGGAAATTGCCTCTGGGTAACTTTTATTTATAGACTTGAATAAATTAATTAAGTATTTTCCAGGAGGTTTGTAACGTTTCATTAAAAGTATTTCGAAAATTTCAATTTCATCAGAGAATGTTTTTGATTAAAATATAAACAGTCAAAGTTTAATTATAAATCTATTTAATGGCCTTGGGATAAAATGAGAATATCCATACTGCGACATGCCTATACAAAGACGTGTGTGGCAGCGAAGCGTGAGTTCGATAAAACGCGCGTGATCGTGCGTGAGTTTAATAAAAATACTCGTGCGTGATCGTGCGTGAAAGAAGAATAAGTTTACCCGTACCATAACATTATCTTACATAAGAACTTGGGACGACAAGAATATAATTTTTGTATATGTACCTAACGTGTTTTGTAGTTATAGTCGACCGTATCCCGCTGCATGTGCTGTTTCATTACTGTTACATTGCATTACAAGTGTTAGTACTCTTGGTGTACTTAGCTCTGGTTCACCGCAACTGTAGACCGCACAGTCATGCTCGTGACATATAAACTAGCATCCAGTGAGCTCAGGAATATTACGCTGTGTAATCAACTGTTAGGGACAGTGGAACAATGCGAGACATGGAGAGGCGACGAGTATCCTCTAGACGTCGGTTACTTTTACCTTAGTTTAGAAGATAGCGTGTTTTGTATTTAACCTAGTTATAGTTGACCGTATCCCGCTGCATGTGCTGTTTCATTACTGTTACATTGCATTACAAGTGTTAGTACTCTTGGTGTACTTAGCTCTGGTTCACCGCAACTGTAGACCGCACAGTTATGCTCGTGAAATATAAACTAGCATCCAGTGAGCTCAGGAATATTACGCTGTGTAATCAACTGTTAGGGACAGTGGAACAATGTGAGACATGGAGAGGCGACGAGTATCCTCTAGACGTCGGTTACTGTTACCTTAGTTTAGAGGATAGTGTGTTTGGCTGATTGGTTAGTCCTTATCGTTGTTATTGTTATTATTTATTTCAATATGAACATGAATACTTATTCCCTATCACATTGCTGGTGGTAGTAAATGAGTTTAGCCCCATAACAAAAGTGTCGTTACAACCATGACAATTAGAAAACACAATTTGCAAAATACAAGTACATAAAAATCAAAGTATAATATATAATAAGTTGGCAAAATAAAATACAAAATAAAACATTTTTTGTGTTGTATGAACGTTTAGTTATTATTAATAGTATGTTTGTGTTCTTGTCATTGCGTGTACTTGACATCGTAAAAAATAGATAAACCTTATATAAGAACTAAACTGTTTCGGTTTCCTTCCCACTTTTACCGCAAACAAGTTTCAGGTACTGTAGCGTTGTAAAACTTCACATGTCCACACAACAAATTAACACCGTGTAGATTTCAGATTATTTAAATGTAGTGTTTTGGTGGAGGTGCCGGGTCCCACGTTAAAATATCTCAGTCGCTGAGGCTGGCGCGGAGACAAATTTTAGTGCTCAGCTTTCTGCTGTTACGGGTGAACTGTTTCCAAATCGTTATCATATTTCACGCGAACGTTGACAGAGAATCATTCTACGAGATACAGCACACGCATTCCTCAATTAGTTCATCGGTTTCGAATAACAAATTAGTGATAGCGAAATATCCGTAATTTAAAAAAATTGTCGGGGATAAAGCTACACCCCTACCTAACTTCTAGTGGAGACTCAACGGCTACGAACATCCCAAATCAAGCCCGCGCTTGTGTGAACACTAATAATTCAACTCATCTAATAGTTTGCGTTTGCATTAATTCTCTCCGCACTATTACCCCCTACTGCGAGAGAAGTTAGTTCATTACTAAACTCTACTCTTTGATTAACTCTATTCAAATCTGATTAAGTCGGACAAAACTAATTACGACAATAATTCATCCCTTTGGTCGTTGTTTTGTGCTCGCCTAAATGTTACTCCCTAAAACCTGGACGTAATCCTGACCGTTATTCAATTAAGAAAAGCGGCTAAACGTACGGTCGCCTCCAGCCAAAAGTTTCAAACCGGGCGCAGAATTGAATAACTATAACATTCTGTCGGTTATTTACTATTTAGCAGCTGCGTCGCCTAATGGCCGTAGTTCCACTGGCCGCGCCTCGGCTTAATTGAATTGCTTCGCGTCTGTTCTAAATACAAATTGTTTTAAGGTTCTGTAGAGACTTGGCTGTTGTTAGTCGGCCGAACAAGTTTCAACTTGCTCTACACGGAGCTGAAACTAGAAACTAGACGCGCACACAAGAAACTAATTACTATTTTACATATTAGCGATGGATTGCTGTAATAATTACCTCTCTATCTTACTCTGGAGTTAATTATCAGGCTAGGCGTTCATTAGAGGCTAAGGGTTGTTTGTTAGTTAGACATTCAAGTTGTTTGAACGTCTAGAGAATATTAACGGGTTCACGAGTTTTCTTACGCGTCACTTATTTATCAACGACGCACGTGTAACGCCAACGTAAAAACTTGTAAACCCGTGTTTTACATGTCCGCCTACGCTCACACGGTGGGGGTATATGAAACCACCACGCTTGTTCACAGATATTATTTATCACCAAAGTCAAAATTATTTCAATTACTGATAAAATATCTAAAACTTTTTAAACATAATAAACAACGATAAATAGTTTGTACATCAGGTGGATCATGCACAATCGAGACAATGTTTAAACGTCAGATGAAACTTGGAGTCATGAATATTACGATTTAGTTACTAAACAATTATTTAACCGATTTTAAAATTAACTGTATCATCAACTTTAAAAGTTTACTTTTTATTTAGTTTCTTGCGATATTTGAAATGAATTATAAGATCGTTTAATGTTGATTATTTGTTGCATAAAAGTAATTGATTATTCACCATCATCTCACCTTTAGATTAGTTAAATGTAGTGTTTTGGTGGAGGTGCCGGGTCCCATGTTAAACTATCTCAGTCGCTGAGGCTCGCGGAGACGAGTTTAAGTGCTCAGCTTTCTGAACATGTTTACTAGAGCCAAACCTTTAGATTAGTTAAATGTAGTGTTTTGGTGGAGGTGCCGGGTCCCATGTTAAACTAGCTCAGTCGCTGAGGCTGGCGCGGAGTTTAAGTGCTCAGCTTTCTGCTGTTACGGGTGAACTGTTTCCAAATCGTTATCATATTTCACGCGAACGTTGATAAAGAATCAACTTACGAGATACAGCACACGTATTCCTCAATTAGTTCATCGGTTTCGAATAACAAAATTTATGTGAACTACGGGAATTTATTCTACCTTCCAAGAATTGTTTATGCAAATTTCCATGCTGGATCTAAACGTTTAAATGAATGTGATTACGCAGGGTAATTTTATTAGTCGTAAGATAATCGTTTTCATGAGAATGTCATGATAATTTCACCGACAGTGATGGCTCGAGCGTTAAGCGTACGACACTGATTCGGGAGGTCCCGGGTTCTAATCCCGTCGAGACCGGAAATCCTGACTGAAGGTTGTTCCGAGGTTTTCCTCAGTCGTTAATGCGGTTGCAAGGGATTTAGTCCTCTTAAACAGTTCTCGGACAACCCTTCAAAATCCTTTCTGCAACATACCTAGTTTAGACACCTGAAGAGGGGCATGAATTGCATGCTTGGCAGGCTTCCCACAAAAATTATATTATAATGGGAATTTTACGCATTACGTTTTAGTAAAACCAGCGTTTAGTATCGTTATTAGAAATCGTGTTTACTGATTTAGCTTCTATTTTCCAGATCTCAAATTTAACACATATATTTCTGTCTAGTATTTGTTAGTGTTATTAGCAAACCTATGTTCCAAGTTTATAGGATTTCTTAAGGGCAAAATCAGACTCTATAACGTTGATGGAGGAACATCGTACCTTACTTACCATGCTTTAGAAATGTTTGTTTTCAATTACAACTTATTGGAAAAAATACATTTCTCTGTTATTGATGGTTCAAACTTCTTTATGCGCTTTATTAAATAACTCTTTTACAAACTTATATGAAGCGTGAAACCCACCATTAATAAGAAACTATTTCAAAGGCGTAGATACCTGATAATTGAGATACTATTTTCCGTGGCTACTCTGGTTATCCCGGCTATCGGCAATCCTAACTTGAGGTTTTTCCAAGAGTGTGTTTTGTTAAATTGTGAATCGTTAGTGCCGTTGTTGTTGTTACACCATCAGTTACTATTAAGTCCATGGTTACACAGACTTCGAACCGTCCACATAACCACCCTTGTTCTGTGAACCGGCTCAACATGCCCGACAATTATTAATAGCCTCGCAGTTCGATACAAGTTGTTACATCCGTCACCAGCTTAGCTCTGTCCGGCTCAAAGATCTTAGCGCTCCGTCACAGACACTCCTATTAGCTCGTGTCTGGCTCAAAGATCTTAGCGCACAGACTCTTCTGAGACTCTTAGCTCGTTGCTCAGCGAGACGGGCCTCTGACGTCATCATGATGACGCTCATTGAACAGAGAAATATGCTTCACCGATTGGCACATTGTTGTCGGGAACAATGAGTCCTAATTGGACGGTGTGACTTAACGCTACAATACACCCATTTCCCCCCCCCCCCTCTCTCTCTCTCTCTCGTGGTTGGATGGAAGAGAAAACCTAACTGGCCTTAATCCCGCCATCAATAGAGACGACAGTCAAACCAAATCTCTCTCTCACGTTTTAATAAAATGCTGCTCTGTAAATAATAGAACGTCGCTGGTCTGTTTATGATTCTTGCTCATTAAACGAAATTGATTCAAATTTCAAATCTCTACTTTAATTTGTTTTAAACTTTCTGCATGTTGCCGTAATTCACTTATTGATACATCAGTTTTAAACTTAGTAGTGTTGCGACAGTATTGACTTTAGAAGAGGAATTAAAACGGTACTCTTCGTTGGTATGGCCATTTTAACACTGAAACGTTCTATTTTATAAAGTACCTCAAACTTTTAAAAACGTCGCCTATTTGTAAAATCTAAAGTACCTACAAACTTTAACGTCTATTTAATACAAAGTACCAACACCTTTAGTCATTTTAAATATAAAGTACCTACAAAACCTTTGAAAAAAACAAGTGATCCAAAAAATGGCATTACCAACGATAGAGTTACTTTAAACGATACAAGATATTAGCTATTCAAAAAAAAACAAAAAAAAAAAAAAAAAACAATTATAAATAATGTTATAACTTATCGTACAATAAATGTGTTTCCCTGTGTATGTTAGTTTGATCATAAAGAACGTCGCAACCAGTACCCCAGTCGTTTCCGCCCCAGCACACGGATCTGGATCGTGATAGCTCGCTTTTCTCTTGTTTCCGGTCTTGCGATTGCACTCAAGAAAGTGCACAACTACTCGGCTTCTTGTCGTGGGGTTGTAATGGGGCCCCACGTGAGGGAGTCACGTGACACCGCCTGCTAATGACATCGCTAGAATCACATCCGTACTCGACACGAAATGAGTTCTTTTGTGTATTCGCGACAAAAGAAGAGATCATGGCTGGAGTTTATTTGTGTTAGAATTGAAAAACTTCGTGATTATCATTAAAAATGTAGCTCGTTGTTGTTCTAATATAAAAATCAGTTTAGTTTGATAACTTTGTAGAAAACTTTCAACGTGCAAATGCTTTGCGTAATTTCTAGCTGGTAGATTACAACCTGCAATGTAGTAATTGTCTAGCAAGAACTTTCCTTATCTGAAAAATGATAAATTAGCAATAATAGATAAATAATTATAAATTTTAATCGGGAATAGTGAGCCGTGTCAATTAAATAACAAGGTCAGGTTAAGGTAGTTTTTTTTTTAAATGTGCGAGATGATAAAATATTGGATAATTATAAAACAACTTTGAGTCAGGATTCGCTTCTCCTGAAGTTCTAGCTGCAGACTTCTGCAGTAAAACTTGGATATTAAAATACATCCATGCTCCGAAAATTTAATAACAATCCGAACTTGTCCTTTGTAAATCCTCTCGTTTAACTGAATGCGGCAGAAGTTAAATAAATAGTAATACATCTAAAAATACTTTAGTTAAGGTTGGTTGATTTTTAATTAAAATTGTATTTTATTACTGTTTGATATTTAAGAGATCCGTTACTCAAGTATAAATATATATCTGTCTGTTAAGCAAATAATTATCTTTTGCTTATAACGAAGTTTTATTAACATCAACCGTTGTTTACTATTGCGTTGCTCGAAATATGAAGCATATTAATATAAAATAAATAATTTTTTTTTCTCTCTCTCAAGGACTGGTATTCAGACGGGTCCATTATACATCAGTGTTTTACGTGCCTCATTACTAAGACGGCTTCAAAGCCCCCGTTAACATCCCATTACACGTTGACTCTAATTAACCTCGCCTCCCGTATCATTCAATCTGCGTCTGGTAACTTTATTCCTTGTGATCCGCCTTCTATATTTGAGAATCCTGAACATCTTCTTGAAGAGTAATAGAGAAAAAGTGGGGGTAATCTATAGCCAAGTCAGCTCAACGTATCAACTGATTTTTGTGGTTAAGAGAAAACTAGTACCAACTGTGCAACAGACTCGACAAAGTGATGACATTTAAAAACTTGAGTTGCCAACCTGAGAGAGCTTTATTTCAGGTTATGGTTGACCCTATGTTAGAAGAAAAACTAAAAACGTAGACAACTTCACAACATTTCAGTCTCACTCCTCCATTTAATAAGGAATGGGACACATTTGGCAGTTGGCAAATAGCTATTCGCTCGGCCAAGAAGCATCCGAAGTATATACAACTTTGCAAAGTTGTCAATAAAGCATACATGGACAGCCATACAGTCGTAGATTTTGTAAATTTTGTCTCAATCAGCCACAAAAAATTCACGAATGTAATCTATTTTGTACTTAAAAAAAAAACTCCAAAATCAATTTATTTTTGTTTTAAATTGTTTTAATTGTGTTTTTGTTGTTTTATGTGTTTAAAACGAATCTTTGAAAAGTGTTGCATTAGAGCCCTACATTTTTACTTTCGTGATAACTGTTCTAAATTACAAACGCCTGTGATGTCAGTCGGCCAAGCGATGACACCAATATACTGCAGGCGCTCATTGACAGTGTCGAGAACCTTATCCGGACTACAGGCTAGATTAGAGAGTCGACCAAAATGGCATTATTAACACTTGTATTATCTATGTGATGGTTATATTCCAACAAGTTCGGGTTCGGGAGTATCTAGAGCAAGAGCTTAGCTAGTTGATCAACATATCGTAGAAGAAGAACACAAAAACTAAAATAATTCGTGTTTTATATTTTTGGTGGAGGCGCCGGGTCAGGACGACGCTGCTGTTAAACATGTTTTTTGCTGGTTAAACATGAATTCTCAATTTTTTTGTGGAGCTGAAAGTGTAAATAATGGGCCGTTATACAATAACGATTGTTTTGTTGATTTAGATAATGATATCAGATGTATGTGTTTTGCGTTTGGATGTGTTAAAATAACTAGGAAAACGCTAAAGTCCCGCCGCGTTGATGGATGAGCGTTTTTGTAAGTTTTTAGTTTGCGTGGGACCACTTTTCCTTTGCAAGTGCTTGTGGAATGCATTGTAGGTGATTGTTGTCGAGTTTCAAATGTTACTTGTTAATAGTTATTATAAACCTAAAAAAAACACATATCAAAACCTTTATTCTATGAATTCTGGCTAACTTTTTCAACTTTTTCTTTCAATAGGTACTACATCACCATAACCTTAATGTTCATGTGAAATATGAATGTTGTAGCCCCACCCGTTTGGTCAGAATCGGCCCAAATGTCACGAAAATATGGCACTAAAGATCGAAAAAAAATCGTAAAAGTACGTTTATTTTATGGGTTCTGGTTACCTTTTTCAACTTTTTTTGTCACAAGGTACTACATCACCATAACCTTAATGTCCATGTAAAATATGAACTTTGTAGCCCCACCCGTTTGGTCAGAATCGGCCCAAATATCACGAAAATATCGCACTAAAAATCGAAAAAAATCGTAAAAGTGCGATATTCATGAGAAATATTTCTCCGATTGAACCCAAAAACGTGGCACGTCTAAGTTCAGAGATTTCGAAGGTCCTGTCAAATTTTCATCAAGATCGCTTATGCCGTTTGCCCGGAATCGTGCGAACAAACAGACAAAAAAAAAAAAAAAACACACAAAAAAACACACAAAAAAACATTGGAGCTAAATTTTTTGAGGGGTCAGTGAAATTGAAGTTTTCGCTTCGCTCGCTACGCTCGCTACGCTCATCCAATAAATTAACCCCATTATAAAAATACTGAATATTGGACACAATCTAAATTAAAATGCCATTAAAATACCCTACGTTTTTTAAAAGGCTTGAAAAGATCAACTACAGCCTAACTGTGGGAAGGGCTAGACGTAAAGGATTGAAGTGATTTATTGGTTTTAGATTGAGTTCGAGATAAGGGTGATTATTTTAAACGTCACAGCTTTCCCCCCCGGGATAGTGATTGGAAAGGCGATTAGGTAGATGGCTGTCTTCTAAGTTGATCGATTGAAGCGTGTACTTCAGTCTCGAGTAGTCGAGGTTTGCCGCGTTAGTGAGAGAGGGTTGAATAATTGAGCGAAAACTTGGGTGGGTGGATCGTAGCTTTCGTTTCCTATCCCCGTATATAAAAATCCCAAATATATAATGCGAAAACTATGTTAGTTAGGCATTACTTTCAATTTTTTTCATAAAATTATCACTATATTTACTCTACTTCATTGTGTTTTTAAAGTTTAATATTAATTTTAGAAATATTGTTTACGATATATTTAGTAATACACTTGTCTAAGGCATCACAAGATGCTGTCCGCGGTGGCTCGAACGATTGGTAGACCCAAAGCGTATATGACACCAGGAAGACCTGCGTTCGAATCCCGCATAAGGCACGATTTTTTTAAATTGTCCTTCACAGTCTCAAAAATCAATATTTAATGATCAATAATCAAAATCAACTCAACTCAAGTACTTCCTGATGCTTTCTACGATGTTGCAATCGTTCTAAGATGCTGAATATTATTTCCAGATAGTTCCGACCGTGCACAGGGGCGTAGTTAGGGGGGGTCAGGGTGTCCGATCCCTCCCCCGAAAACAAAAGATGGGTTATAATAATACTAAATAGCACTTTGTACTATGTGGCATACATATGTAGCCCATACATATGGCAAGGTTTTGTAAAATGACAGTATGAGGATCTTCACAATTTGATTCATTATCGGCAAAAGCACTCTAAAAATTAGTAAATATTCACTATTTGCAATGTTAAAAATAAAAAGTCCCGCACTAGCTGGTGTCATCCCCCCATGACCCCCCATTGTACTAGGATATGTACTTTTCCCGAAATGATAGTTTCGTGGGCAGTTCTACAAACTTCTTTATATCCCCGAACGAAATTCAACCCCCCCCCCCCGAATCAAAACCCTGGCCGTGCACCTGCGAAGATATTAATAACACTCGGGTTAGTCCACCGTCTCTTCTCGGCTACTTCAGCTCGCGACGTTTGTTGACTTGTTTTGCCGGATAATTGAGCACGACGACGATAATATCATTCGAGCGAGACACGACGAATTAAATAACACAATTACTTCAGATTCACGAAATAGCGCTATGAAGTTGTTATAATTGCGAGAATTTACGAGTGAAATATTGTAATAGGAGATGGAAATAAGATTCGTCCTTCCCTTGAGAAATATTATAAGATAAGTACGAGACTTATGGGTCCTCTGCAAGAAGGGCCTAACTCGAGTTAGGCCCTTCTTGCCGAAAATGCTATGGACGGCTCCACCGATGTCCCGTGCATCGTATAAGCCATCCGTAGTTGTTCAGTCACGCTCCGCCAGGTCGCGGCACCTGCCCGATGAAGAGGAAGCGCGCATGTATTCGCGCGTCAGATTGCTCAACTGCATGGCTATAGTCGCTGGCCGTAGGCTACATGCTAGTATGCCAATAGGAGTAGGCTACATGCTAGTAAGCCTAGATACTAATTCACTTGATGATAATATGTTATTTCATTTATTACATAAAATGTGCCTGTTCAAGCCTACATAACTAATATTCAAACTGTATTATGTGTGGGAAGCAGTAAAAACTTTAAACCTTTATATCTCAGCTTGGTTATTTTTTAGTTAGGCCCTTCTTGCAGAGGACCCATCAATTAGACTCGCAAATCAATTTAACGTAACTGTTCTGTTTTGTAATGCAACGTTCAATACATTTATATATTGTTCATCCTTTTCAGCTATTTGAATTATAAATAACTATAGCTTTACATTATGTTTGTTTGTCTGTTGTGTTTGTTTATGATCATGTTAGCACATCAAATAATAAACATTGAGAACAAATATGTTGTTTGAAAGGTATGGAAGCGATTGCGGGAACCGTGTGTGTAGAGATATATTGGTTTTGAGAATCACAAACGCGTTTTCCTGGAAAACGTGTATGCAGTCAATGACTTTTTATCTGTAAGGAAACTCAAACTTTAGTTCGCGGACCTAATTTGGCCTGAGCCATGACTTTATCCAGGCAATGAGATTAATTGACAGAGTAATCTAAAAAATCAAAAATAAAGTTATTCAAATTTTATTTTTTAAATTACTTCTCGAATCGAATCCATTGACTTATTTGTCAACTGGGCTTACTTCAAATGTTACAATATTCGCAGTCGTCTGCAAGCTCTTGGTAACAAAGTAATGAAGCACATTCCTAAATGTAATAATCTTCAAACGATATTCTTAGCGAATGTATTAATAATTGCGAGAGTCTTGTGTTAGGTACGCACTTAAGTCCTTCCTTCAGTTGAGCTTCAGTTGTTAACAAGCCTTTGAAACTCGTAATTGTTCTAGACGTAAGTTTACAGCGTAAGCCTTGATTGTAGTGAAAAGCTAAGATTTAATTAAATAAATTAGTAAACATATTAGTTTTATATGAAATGTTCTGGAAGTTATTATCAAAATGGAATATACATGCTTCACAACCGGTGTACGCACAACTGCAATGTTAATATACAATAAGAGCGTACAATAACATACAAAAACATACAATAAGAGCGTATTAGCTATTGTGGTACTTAGCTAATTGGCTACTTTAAAGTGAAGTTAGTGCAGTGTTGTGTAAACAACACGATGAACAGTTGATTGCGCACGGGATTGTCAACGTCAGGTATTACTGTTAGCGATTAACAATCATCCTCGATCCAGCTACGCTTATAATAACATCATAGTGTTGAAAACGGTTAATTCTGTGTTAACTTGCAAATTGGTAAATAATTAGTTGCTATTGAGCGAATCCACCCTTCTCTCTGTGCGTGTGCCACCCCTCACGATGAGATTTAAGAAGTTCTCTCATACGAGTATGTAATTAAAAAAGACATTAATAAAAAAAGATTGTTATTGTTAAGAAAAGAAATGGTTTAATTTCACTGCTTTACTTTTTTTTTTTAGATCATATTATAATACATTCTTTGAAAGTACGATAGATAGTAGATACTATGTCACGCTATTTCCTCTGATAAGCTTACATCTGTGCTATGTAGCCTACACGATCACTGTGGAACTAAGAATCATTATTATTGCTAAGCAAGGGTAAGTGTGTTCGTCGGTCGGCTAGCACCACTACACAACTCAGCCCCTATCTGCCCTGGGCGCCAGCGTCCCCGTGCAATAGTTTATGTAAATACACGTTACCTCGGAACCAATACAAACATTCTACATTGGAGCTCCGATAGTCTATAAACATAATGCTGCGACAACTGGTCGTACAGAACAGACTGAACGTAGCTAGTGAATTATTTATTATCTCGCTCTGCAACGAACCTTATGTAAATCACACGATGTTAAGTGTTCGCACCACTGGCTGCAAAAACAAGGAATGTACTAGAGTAAGACGACTTGATTGTACTTGGCAACAGGTTGGCAAAGTACAACATGGTTTCAAAGTAAATAGTCAGAACATAGTTATGTAAAGTACAACGTTCTGGGACACGTTGTGGGTAAGTGCAATCTCAGTTCAAATTTTGTTACCGTTACCCTCTTAAATAAATAAATAAAATAAATAAATTGTATTTAGAGTCTACCCACTCAGTTATATAACTGATTTTCAGTGGGGGACAGTAAATCAAAGCGACCAAGCCAACCCTGTAGGCCCCGACGCAATCGACAAGTGAGCGATAACCAACCAAAGATCGATATTTTTTTTGGATGAGCGAAGCGAAGATTCCATTTCACTACACTGGAGAAAAAAATCCGGAATGTTTTTCTTTCTTTTTTTCTGTTTGTATTATTGTGTGTTTGTTAACACGATTCCGGCTAAACCAATATTCCAATTGCGATGAAATTTTGTGGAGGCCTTTGAAATCTCGAACTTAGAACTGCCACGTTTTTGAGCGCAATCGGAAAATTATTTCTCATTAAAATCGCAATTTTACGATTTTTTTCGATTTAAAAAAAATTTCTTCAGCTTATTACACCTACATGCTTTATTTGATTTTAACTATTTTTTCACAGTACCTTAATTTTATGAATTTAGGTATTCGTGTTAAATTTGAGCGCAGTCGAAAAAATATTTCTCATGGAAATCGAAATTTTACGTTTTTTTTTTTAAAAACAATTCTTTGACTTATAGCACCTACATGCTTTATCCTATTGTAATGATTTTTTCACAGAACCTTAATTTTATGAATTAATATATTCGTGTAAAATTTGTGCGCAATCGAATAATTATTTCTTATGAAAATTTTAATATTACGATTTTTTCCTTTTTTAAAAATTACGATTAATCAAAAAAATTAAAAATTAAAGTTAATTTTTAATTTAATTTAATTTAATTTAAAAAATCTTCAACTAAGTAATGATTTTTTCACAGAACAACAGAAAATCCGCATAACACATGGCAGTTCAATGCATTAATTACGCTCATCCAACAACGCGGCGGGACTTAAGCGTTTTCCTAGTAATAGGAAATTAGCAATCAGTGGTATGGATGGACAGTGCGAACACCCGCGGATCAACGCCAGAATCAACAAGGCCGATTCAGAACAACTCTGAATTTATTATGTGCTTCGTTGCTAGGACGGCTCCAAAGTCACCGTTTACAAACTCCTAAGACAAGAACTTGTGGACTTAAGTCCAAATCAGAAGTTAAAAAACTTCTGACTTTACGGGAATCGAACCCTGGACCTTCTGCATTGGAAGCAAATACGCTAACCACAAGACCAACGAGCCACACAATTGTTAGTAAATATTTTTGACAAGGATTTATTTAATCATTCTTTCATCGTAATCTTAAACAATTCCTGAAATGGTGCTGCACTATATAGTAGTACAATACTATTTTATTTAAACTAAAACGATTTTGCAACAAACACGGTAGGGAGGTGTCCAGAATAGGAAGCGGGGCTTACCGTTATAAGTATACAACTTTGGAAAGATCTTTAAATATTGTTGGTGGAGATGCCGGTCTGAGAGAATCCTTCTTTCAAATAGGGACATGAGGCCCCTTGGAAATTAAAAAAACCTTTTAAAGGCCCCAGTCACAAAGTGTCTAACTTACTATGCCAAGTTGTAGTACCTCTTAAAACCACATTATGAAATACAATAAAAATAAATTAACAAATAATATAAAATGAGATGGTAAAGGGTGGTCAGTATGGTGTACAATAAATTGGTGTCTAAGCGTAAGTAAGTCGAGTTTCCACTGGTCCGCCCCTTGCTTCCGAGGGTCCCCGTAAACATTATCTGTCATCCTTGTTTGTTGACTAAAATGTCAACAAACACACGTGTCAATGGAGGCGGTGTTTGGTTTACGTTGTGAGACACTACTCGCGCGCAGACGGATGGATGGACTGGAAGGGAAGGAATAGGGAGCTTCACTCCCAAATAAATCTAAAAGTCCATAATTTATGCATGTACTTGCTTTTAATTGGATGAGCGAAGCGAAGACTTCAATTTCACTGACCCCCCAAAAATTTAGCTCGGTTGTTTTTTTTTTTTTTTTTTTTTTTTTGTCTGTTTGTTTGCACGATTCCGGGCAAACGGCATATGCGATCTTGATGAAAATTGAAGGGGACCTTCGAAATCTCTGAACTTAGACGTGCCACGTTTTTGGGTACAATCGAAGAAATATTTCTCATGAATATCGCACTTTTACGATTTTTTTCGATTTTTAGTGCGATATTTTCGTGACATTTGGGCCGATTTTGACCAAACGGGTGGGGCTACAAAGTTCATATTTTACATGGACATTAAGGTTATGGTGATGTAGTACCTTTTGAAAGAAAAAGTTGAAAAAGTTAGCCAGAATCTATAGAAATAAAGCTTTTAATATAAGTTTTTTACGGTAAATAATACCAATTGACAAGAAACAATAGAAACTTGACAACAATCACCTACAATGCGTAGGCAACAAAACAAAGCACTTGCAAAAGTAAAGATATCCCACGCAAACTAAAAACTTTAAAAAGCTCATCCATCAACGCGGCGGGACTTTAGCGTTTTCCTAGTTTATTCTTGAAGGTTAAGACGACGTTCTTCTTATGTTTCACAACAGAAGCATCACCTATTCAACAGTTATGTTTTCATGCGAAGATTTAAAACACCGAATGCTAAGTGATGGTGATTGCATTAAACCTACACAAACAAATGGAAGCGTCAAGGCGTTGTACAGAGTAACAACTTAAGTCTAATAAATCAATTTTGTAAAAAGTCGTTGCTGTCTTTTGCGCGCTCAGTAATTTATACATGTACTTGCTTCTAATTTATTCTTGAAGGTTAAGACGACGTTCTTCTTATGTTTCACAACAGAAGCATCACCTATTCAACAGTTATGTTTTTCATGCGAAGATGTAAAAGCCCGAATGCTAAGTGATGGTGATTGCATTAAACCTACACAAACAAATAGAAGCGTCAAGGCGTTGTACAGAGTAACAACTTAAGTCTAATAAATCAAGGCGGTAATCGTTGCTGTCTTTTGCGCGCTCAGTAGAAAAACGTTCTTCGTCGTGAATTATTACTCTCAGCAAAACACAAATAGAGAAATACGTTTAAAAGAAATCGGAAGCCATTTCTTGATTCAACACATTTTCCACCAACAAATAACTCGAATTTGTCTTCGAGGAAAATAAAAATACTCGATGGTAAGTAATACCCGTGGGGCTTCTCCGGGAAGTGTATCCCTACGACATCGACCTAGAAAGCGGATCCGCTTATATTTCAAGCCTGCTCGCGGGTACCCGAGCCTGAAACCCGGACACATGGACAATACCACAGCTCTGATCCTCTGCGACACTGCCAGATGAAATATTCGAAGCATTTGCTGGATTTTGCAAGAATATTTTACCGTCGGTGTAGAGAATTGGGTAAGACACGATTCAAGTCGACAAACAGTTTTTTTTGTTCAACATTTTGTTGCTTAAATCTAGGATAATAAGCGAGTTTCAATAAGAGAGATGTTAAAGGTGAATAACAATAATACAAATAAATGATTGACTGACATTTAGTAACAATGTAACATATACAAAATACAAAGTACCCGCCGCTCACATTCTTACTCAGTATTTTAAAGTTTGTCTCTGTCAAACGGTGACTATTGCGTTTAATCTTTTCAAACTCGGCTCTTACAAGAGCCCCCCTGAATACCCTCACACCCTGTTCCTAGTTTGTGTAGTTTGATTGTAAGGCATGCTGTTCTCCGGAAAATTGTATACCTAAAACTGTGTAGGAATTGTAAATGAAAACGCACAATATTGCATCTTAAAATATAAAAGAAATCATAATGTTTGTATTACACCTAGTTTTAGTGTGTGGATTTGACATCTGTGGAGCAACGTCGTTGAGAACGGGCATACGATCTCGGCGTTTCTTCTGTGAGAATAGCAAGATGGCCAACATTAAGGTAGATGACGACAACTGGGAGCGACACTTGAGAGAAACAAATTAGAGATGAAGGCAAACTTCATAAGCAAGAACAAATTTAAATAAGCTTTTTCCGTTCTAAAAGCTTTTTAAGCCTCAACTCAAATTTACATTAAAATAAACTTTCACTGATATTTTCAAGGCCTTTAGATTTTATCGCTCGCAACTTTCCTAATTACATTTCAAGAGTCCATGGCAACAAATTATAACTTCACTATAAAAATATTATAATATAATTATGATGGGCCGTGAAAGCTTTCAAATCCTTCCCCTTCCTCCAAAACACTTGAATTTGAATTGATTACAAAGAATACTAGCTTCAATTGAACCATAAACATCCTTATAACCAATCAATTCTGACACGTTTGTTTATGTGCAAACATGTTCTTCTATTGTAAAAATACATCTGCGAATGAATGATTTAAGGAAATAACTCAACGCGAAAATATTAAATAACAATAACACGAACTCTTATCTCGCGGCGACGTATTAATAGGTTATTATGCTAATTGGTACGAAACACACTGGTGAAAACTCAACGTTCATTTAAAACACATGGTTTGTTTCCAATTCACGTCTGTTTAGTAGGAGATAGTAGTAAATACAAGAGGCCGAGGGAACGAACAGCCCCTAATGAGTTTCTAAGCGGGGTCGTGTATTGCCCTCGGGGGCTCTAGAACAAATAGGCCTCGGGGGCGCACCAAGTTTATGGGGGGGGGGTCACATGGCCCCAACCAGGGCGTTTAGAAACTATCTGCGTGTTAGAATCACGGCAAGAATGTACAGTGTCACTAAATCACTGAATCTTTACGTCCTGTAGTTAATTAAACATTGATCACCGAGGGAGCTTAAGGGGAATCCCTAGACCCAAATATGATTTCTAAAGAATGCAGTAAAGACGTCTGAAAAGTAAGTAGAAAGTAAGAGGGGCTTAATAAAAGAGCGGATTATTTTTTTGAAATTTTTTTGAACAGGACATAACCTCAGAATCAACAATAGTATTCAAATTACTAGAATCAGTTGCTCAAGTTCAAAATTGAATTTTTAGCAGCGGTTTTTTGTATATTATTTCTACACTCCTTTATCTACAACCTAAATATAAAGTATGATAGGTTTTATATGGTTTTAGGCGTTGCACGATTTTTTCCGTTAAACGGTACAAAATTTGAAATTGTACCGGCAGGCGAAAAAAATTGTGCAACGCAACAAACCTTATAAATCCAGAAATCCTTTTATTAAGGTTGTAGATAAAGAAGTGTAGAAATAATGTACAAAAAACCCTGCTAAAAATTCAATTTTGAACTTGAGCAACTGATTCCAGTAATTTAAATACAATAAATAAATAAATAAATAAATAAATTTTATTTAGAGTCTACCCACTCAGTTATATAACTGATTTTCAGTGGGGGACTTTAAATCAAAGCGACCAAGCCAACCCTGCAGGCCCCGACGCAATCGACGAGTGAGCGATAACCAACCAAAGATCGATATTTTTGAATAGGAAATATAGCAATCAGTGGTATGGACAGTGCGAACACCCGCGAATCAACGCCAGAATCAACAAGGCCGATTCAGAACAACTCTGAAATTTATTATGTGCTTCGTTGCTAGGACGGCTCCAAAGTCACCGTTTACAATCTCCTAAGACAAGAACTGATGGACTTAAGTCCAAATCAGAAGTTAAAAAACTTCTGACTTTAGCGGGAATCGAACCCTGGACCTTCTGCATTGGAAGCAGATACGCTAACCACAAGACCATCGCATCGATTATGTTGGGTGTCACCTCGCTAACGTGGAACGTAGACTGCGCTTGAGGAAGGTGTTGGAAGGGACACAAGTGTTGCATAGAACACGAGTAAATAAGATAAACAAGGTACGGGTGTATACCCAGAATAGAGAGGGAACTTACCGTTAATGTTCCAGCGTTCACTTATGGTGGAGGTGCCGATTACACAAATTGACAAATTTTCTACTAGTCTAGCCACCCCCTAAAAGTATTCTATACCATCCTTGTTGAAGAGCAATGTCAGTCGGAAACTATACAACAGGTAGTGAACGTTGTAAATAAAAATCATTGGACTTTCCACTGTTATTAATATTTTTATTTAAAATGTGATATTTCGAATCCTTTAGTTAGTTTGATAAAGACTCCTGTAAAGGATTCGAAATATCTCAGTTTAAATAAAAATATTAATAACAGTGGAAAGTCCAATGATTTTTAAGTCGTAGTCATGTTCGGTTATTATCGTGAGACGTGTCACGTGACACACGCACGGACTTATGGATGGAGTAAAAAGCGATGTTTCGCTCCCTTTTTTCAAAACATAATTTCTTATCCTCTGCCCGAGTTCATTGTTGGAAATAGGGGCGGAAGCATTACTTGGTATTTTGGTCCTGAGTGACTATAGAGGGTGCACGAATCATGAGCGATACAGCTGATAGTCTCCTATGTCTACTTGGAGGGAGTTATGTCACCGATAGAAGTGGCTCATTGCTTTAGCAATCGAGAATATTATTCGGGAGGTCGCAGGTTTGATCCCCGCCACATGATTCCTCAGTCAAACACTGAGTGTTGTGTACGTTCACTTTAAAACAACAGTTGTACTCTTAAAACTTCAATGAATGAAGAGGGTGGGTTTCCCTACGAGAGATAAATGCAGTTCTTCTCGGTTCTTCCTTAGTATATAGGATTCTCCTGCCTCTATGTGGACCAGCCCCATCATATTCTTTCAGCTCTAGCGAGATGATTGTAATGCATGCAGTCCTAGACACGAAGTAGGTCAGTAGTGACCTGATGGGGGCTGGGGGTCCCCGGGGGCCGCGCGACCAGAAAGCAACGAGTTTCGACTTCACTCAGAGGATTATCTGGAAGTGAAATGAGGTTGAGTCAATCGTCACAAACCACGCTATAAAACTCATAGAACCCTGATGGGATGCAATTGCTTTGCACTTTTCAGATGGACGTTACAGCTAGGAAGTATGTGATGATTTATTTTATTTGCTTTGCTCGCGGATGTGTCAAGATGAAATACGACATTTCAGTCATTGATGATATTTTATTCGATCTAGTTCTGATGTATTCCCATCTAGATTTATGCAAATTTTAAACTAGAAATAAAGTCGTATCGGAAAGAGTCCAGAATCACCCGCGGTGTCTATTAAATATGGCGCATTTAATTCCGATATTACAAAGTCCATTAACCGGGATTTAGTTCGGACTTCCCGCTAGCCGCGTGGACGCAGAAGTTGTTAGGTCAGCGAGGTTGCCTAGTGGTTCTGACTGACGTGTGTTGGGCAACTGGAAGGACCGGGTTCAATCCACGGTCGGGTTGGATTTGATAAATTCTGGATTGTGGACCCATAAGTTTATTGTTTATTGTTTATTGCAGTCATAGATAAGTAAATACAAGTAGATATTTAGTTAGACGTTGGCATTTGAGCCTGGATAGGATTAATAACATTACATTAGACTTTAACTATGTACTATATAATATATAACATAGATTAATTTTTTTAAAGAGATCCATATCCACGGTATCCAAATTCGCATCCAATATTGCTTGCTCTCGTGTGTAAGTCAAACTTAATTCCATCGTCTGGATGATGAACGTGTAACATAAAAATAATAATTTTAAATTTTACAATAGTTTTTCCCCTGATCGTTTCACTTTGTATTAATTATGCTACTAAAAGGTGTTGTGAGTTGTCTGTTTCTTTAATATATCGTCATTCAGTTTGGCCTCTTGCGCTGGTTCTTTTCCTCTTACCAATTTTACTTTGCTTAAAAGTAAGAAGTTAACATGAAGGAAAGGTTGGAGAGTAGGAATTTCGATAAACTTTACCATTTAATTAATTATTTCATCTAGTTATCTCAAGTTATTTAACAAAATTTCGAATGCATCCTACACAAATTTGGACGAACTTGCAATTTGGCCTAAACCTATGTCACTGTTTTACCATGGACTTATAGAATATAGCAACTCGCCTTGTAAATCCATGGTTTTACCATGGTTTTACTGTGCTTAACCCAGTGACATTGGCTCAACCCGAGATCCAGGAAGCCAAGGAGGTTAGAAACACTATCGCTTGTAATCCGCACTCTAGGCGGCCGTGGTTTCTGAAGATCTCACTCACAGATTGAACCCGACATCCTACTAGGTTAGACACTTCCCCTGGAAACTGCTGATACAACTCAACTTCGACAAGATTGACTCAGACGCGGGAGGGAAGTTCCATTAGCGACAATTAGATTTACTTACCTATTTATTTTACTTTGTACACAAGTTACACAATGTTTAGAAGATGGCGTTAAGATACAATTTATATATTCGAGCAATACAAGCCATTGGAAGAAGATAACTGTTTTCTTTTTGCTAATACATTTTACAACATATGCCACATCATTAAGCAATTATTATATTCTGTAAAAGGAGTATATATTTTTCGAAATCTGCTGTTCTTCGTGTGAGCTACAACTCCATGCTAGTATCCGTATCTCTTGTGTAGAAAACTCCCAAATACAAACAAAATTCCAGACGTAAAAAACCAAAACATTTTACCAGTTCTTTATTCGGTTTCGAGGTCTGGAAAAACCTTTCATCGCCTCCCCTCCCCCACGTGTTTATGTAAAACAGCGCTTGTCCTCGAGGGGGTTGGTCTGTGCGCGACTGTAGCGCCGAGCACACACAGCGGACGCTCGGACAAAGACAAGTGCAGAAGACTTCAACCCTGGTACTACACTAGGAAAACGCTTAAGTCCCGCCGCGTTGTTGGATGAGCGTAATTGGTGCATTGAGCTGCCATGTGTTACGCGGATTTTCTGTTGTTCTGTGAAAAAATCATTACTTAGTCGAAGATTTTTTTTTAATTAAATTAAATAAAAAATAACTTAATTTTTTTAATTAATCGTAATTTTTAACAAAGAAAAAAATCGTAAAATTGCAATTTTCATAAGAAATAAATATTCGATTGCGCTCAAATTTAACACGAATATATTAATTCATGAAATTAAGGTTCTGTGAAAAAATAATTACAATAGGATAAAGCATGTAGGTGTAATAAGTCAAAGAATTGTTTTAAAAAAGAAAAAACCCGTAAAATTTCGATTTTCATGAGAAATAATTTTTCGATTACGCTCAAATTTCGCACGAATATCTTAATTCATTAAATTAAGGTTCTGTGAAAAAATCATTACAATCGGTTAAAGCATGTAGGTGTTATAAGTCGAAAAAAGTTTTTAAAAAATCGAAAAAAATCGTAAAATTGCGTTTTTTATGAAAAAAATTTCCCGATTGCGCTAAAAACGTGGCAGTTCTAAGTTCAGAGATTTCGAAGGCCTCCATGAAATTTCATCGCAATCGGAGTATCGGTTTTGCCGGAATCGTGCTAACAAACAGACAAAAATACAGAAAGAAAGAAAGAAAGAAAGAAAGAAAAAAAAAAAAAACATTCCGGATTTTTTTCTCCAGTGTAGTGAAATGGAATCTTCGCTTCGCTCGCTACGCTCGCTACGCTGATCCAATTAATCATCAGGTTACGAGCCGAGCTCTACCTAAAACAAGACGTAGGAACTACTTTGCTTACACAGTGGACACGGCTTTGTGGTCGTGAGCTTTAGAAAGACTGTTTACTTTTAAAACGATGTCTTTCTTCTCTCAGAGTGACATCCATCATAGAAACTCCGGATTATCAGGCGGACCATCGCTCACCCGGATATTAGGCCTTCGCGACGAACAAAACTTCAAGGGGATTGGAAAACCTAAGAGGGAAATGGAAAATAAAGATGAAAAGTCGAGAGAAAACGTAACATATAGAAAGAAAATGTCGTGTTGCAGGGGGGATTAATTAACTTCGCCAAGACTAAAAAATAACATTTTCTTAATAATTTGGTTCGTTCAGTAAGTTGAAAGTAAAGGTAAAACCTTATTCGGCTGTGAATGTTCTATTAAAGTTAAATTCTTTAATGGAACTCTTACTACTTCATTTTTATTGCATTTACAACCCACTTTTTTTAAGGGAAACGTCGCCGTGGAATAGCTTTGGAAAGTACTTTTTCCTTTTCGTTTCCCATGTAGATGTTTCCACTTCACCTAAATGGTTGTTTGCGATTACTTTTGCAATGCTTAGAGGATAGTTGCTATAAACCGGGGCTCACTCTCACAAAACAACGTTTCCAACTGCCAACTGGCTCATAGGAGAGTCAAACAAGTAAAAGAGTCGAGGTCAGTATTGTAAAGTGGTGGCAGCTGGTTGACTACGATTCACTTGCCAATGACGTCAATATTAGCAAGATTGCTTCGGAGCAACTTTATTCATTGTCCTCCGTAACTGTATGGGACTGACGATATATAAATACATTTTTGGCCATTTATGCTTTTCTGTTCTAACGAACTTTTATATTATATTATATTTTATGTTATCATGATTATTACGTGGCTATACTCTCTCTCTCTCTCTCTCTCTCTCTCTCTCTCTCTCTCTCTCTCTCTCTCTCTCTCTCTCTCTACCATAATGTATTTAATGTATTATTTCAATATTTTATATAATCATGTAATGTTCTCTTCATTATCAAATGTATTATTTAGTATTAGGTTGGATGGAAGATAAGGCTTCACTAGCCTTAATCCCGCCTTACAATAAAGACCCTTATCTATCTATCTATCTATCTATCTATCTATCTCTCTCTCTCTCTCTTTCTCTCCCTTTCCTTTTTTTAGCTTCAATACCTGTTGGTGGAGGTGCCGGGTTGAATGATCACTAGCTCTGGCTCTCCCTCCCTCCCTTGTTCCATTGTTTCCTTGTCACTGTGTTACAATATTTATATTTTACGAGGACGCCTTCTTTGTTACTCTAAGGAAATTGTATGAAAGAGATGGATGAATGCGCGAATGAAAGTCTAGCTTTACAAATTGTTTATCATAATTTTAAATGTTTATGTTTTTGATTAATTATCTGTATTTTTTATCAGGGCAATTACTATATGTTCTAATTATGTATAATTATAATATAATTATGTATGTAACTCCTTAAAGGTTGGTTGGATGATAAGGTTTTACTAGCCTTAATTCCGCCTTGAAATAAAGACCTGAATCAATCAATCAATCCCTCTCTCTCTCTCTCTCTCTCTCTCTCCTCTCTCTTTCTGAAGAGGGTACATCCTTGCCATGTACGAACACGTGAATTAACTCTGATTCTGAATCAGAATCTGAAGCACGAAATGCTTCTAGTAGGAAATGTGAAGGAGTGATTCACAATCTCCTTTCATTGGCTGTGATGGACGGTTCAATGCGTTCATTGGCTGAGACTAATCCTGCTTAGATATTGTAAAGAAGTCAATCCATTGGTCAGAAGGAAACTTGTGCTACGTCATCATTCAACGAAAATACTTAACTTGGCTGTTTTCCGGCGCTGAATCTTGGGATTACTCTTGATTCTCATGATGATAGTGGAAGGTCAGTGATGGCTCACAAGACTCTAGGCCATTGACAGTCAAGATTCAAGAGTTTTACCAAGTATACTCACTGAAAACGTTAAAAGGAGTTGCTGAGGCTGGCGCGGAGACGAGTTCAGGCGCTCAGATTTCTGTTGTTTTTTTCCCCGGGTAAACAGTTTATAACACCGTTGTTAAACTTCACACTAACGTTAATAAACAATAAATCTATGCTATCCAGTACGCGTATTTTAAAATTAATGCGTAGATTTTGAATTACAAATTAGTAAAATAACCAAAATTGACTTTATTTTGGTCAATTTTGGCAATTTATTCCAAGTGTACAGATTTTTTTAATTTTAATTTGAATACTGTATGTCAGCGTTTGAATCAATATGAACGCGTAGGTTAATTTGGTTTTATCGTAAGAAAACGGTTTGGTGGTAATTTCCAGAATTGAAATCCATGTTTTGAATTTCCATTTTTTTCATGTTTTGGGCTTATGTCTCGCAATGGATCTTGAAGGCTTATTTTTTGTAATTAATTGCAGATATCAATATTAAAGTACTTTATTAACATTCACGCCAAATCTGGTAATGACTAATGATATTACCAACCGTTCAGCAGAAATCATCAACACCTGGGTGCGCGCATTTGAGTTGGGCCAAGCTCAACGTCCCCTCTTAATTCTTGGATAGAGTCCGTTCCCTCTAAACTGTCCTCAAACCACTTCGAGTATCGTATCTGGACAGGGGGAATTTACCACTCTAAAGTAGTGGCCAACAAGTAAAAAACACTATCGTCTTATGTTTGTTGAACGAAATTATTAATCTGTTCGTGTCTATAAAGTAGGCCGCTTCGCGAACGCTTTTTTTAGTCGCGTTGATGGATGAGCTTTTTTGTAAGATTTTTGTTTGCGTGGGATCTCTTTTCATTTGCAAGTGCTTTTTGAACTTATTGTAGGTGATTGTTGTCAAGTTTCTATTGTTACTTGTTAATTGTTATTATATATCTGAAAAAACTCATATTAAAACCCTTATTCTATGGATGGCTAACTTTTTGAACTTTTTCTTTCAAATTGCAATACATCACCATTACCTTAATGTCCATGTGATATTTGAACGTTGTAGACCCACCCGTTTGGTCAGAATCGGCCAAAATATCACGAATATATCCATTAAAAATCGAAAAAATCGTAAAAGTACGATATTCATGAGAAATATTTCTTTGATTATACCCAAAAACGTGGCAGGTCTAAGTTCAGAGATTTCAAAGGTCTCCTCCAATATTTATCAAGATCGCATATGCCGTTTGACCGGTAGAGCGCAAAAAGACAGAAAAAAAAACACCCGAGCTAAATTTTTTTGGGGGTCAGTGAAATTGAAGTCTTCGCTTCGCTCATCCAATAAACATCACAATAATACTTAACACGTGCGGGTACTGAGGGATCAAAATATGGAGTGAAGCTACGTCATCAACAGATTGTCAAAGAAAAAAATAACTTATCTATCTTGGTTGAGGCGCCGGTTCGAAAGAATTGTCCTTTTTGAATGGCGATAGAACCACTAATTTTTATTTATTTTTGAAATTTTTTTTATTAATTTATTTAACGTCTATCCTATTCAGTTATAAAAACTTATTTACAAAGGAGGACAACTAAATAAATCCAATTACGAGTAATATTACAAAAACAATGCATTAAAACTCAACAATTTTGGCAACAAATAAAAAGGATATTACATGCAATTAATGAATCAATCAAATATAAAAAGGGTGGGGAATGAAAAGAAAAAAAAAGAAAAGAAAAGAAAAAAGAAAAGAAAAGAAAAGAAAAGAAAAGAAAAAAGAAAAGAAAAGAAAAGAAAAGAAAAGAAAAGAAAAGAAAAGAAAAGAAAAGGAAAGGAAAGGAAAGGAAAGGAAAGGAAAGGAAAGGAAAGGAAAGGAAAGGAAAGGAAAGGAAAAAGAAAAACATTATTAATCATCCGTTTTGAAGGGCAATGCCCCAAAAAAAAACAGTTCTTTTTTTGTCGTCACGCGACATACTCACAGAAGTACGGGCGGACAGAAAAGTAAAGCATACCGAGGAGTTTCGTTCCCTTATAAATAATGTTTTTATTTTATCTGTTACTTTTTAAATGTTTGAGTATAAAAATTCATAAGTTTGATTATTTTCTTGTATTTAAGTATTTAATAATAAATAATCAATTCCACCTACTAGAGTGTTTCACGACTAGAAATCGACGTGTAAATTAACGTTTGCGACATTATAATATATGTTTTACATAGCTTACAAGGTCCTTCTGATAAATAATGACCTCAGAGTAGACTGACTTTCTCTGTGTTACGACCCACGTACACACGAAGCCTTGCATATGTAAGCGTTGCTCTTGGAGGTAATCCCCTAGTTGCTCCTGTCCACCCTCCCCTCCCCCTCCCCCCGCCCCCACCACGCATCCCAGACTATTTAATCAGGTTTAGGGCTCGTCCATGAATCTCGCGTGGCTTGTGCGGACGCCAGTCTCCGACCGTTTACCACGTAGAGATTTACTTCGCCTGGATTAGAGATAAAACGTGCATGTGGTACATTTGAGGACGCAAAGCCTTTTATGTCCGTACGTGCGGGTTACGTCTCCTGATAAAAAGTTGACATTGACCTTCAACAATGATAATACAGAATGTCTTTGGTGACACTGATAGTTGGGGGAGGGGTTAGTCTCACAGAAAGTTTGAATATTCATAGGCCTGGCATCTCCACCATTAATATCTAGAACGCTAGGCACAATAAAGGTATGCTTTCCCCCCTAGGTTGGGTATTATTAATAATAATAAATAATAATAATAATAATAATAATAATAACAATAATAATAATAATTATTATTATTATTATTATAATAATATGTATCTCTGCATAATTGATATAAACCAAAGTATGTATATTTTGTACGATTAATTGACAAAATACACGATGCAATAAAGCCGACAAGAAGTATACAAGTATTAATGAAGATACAAAATATAATTAGTAATAACTGGTGAATAGTTCTAAAAGCCCGCATTGTGCTCTAGTGCTGCCATCTATCACGGCGTGGGGGAACTGTGCATGCGGCGTCAACAAGCAACAAGTGGCCAGTGACATTCTCTCGCGCTCGTCAAGCTCCTACGAATGCAGTATATTAAATTTAACGATCTCGTGAAAGATGCGAAGAGTCATATACACTCTGCTCTTTATCTCTCTTCTTGGCCCCAATGTCTAGATCCTAGACTCGAGAGGGTGTCAAATAATGACGCGTTTACCATAAGAATAGAAGCTCTAGAATCCACCGCGGTAATGATGACTTCTCGGGAGGTTAGCGGGACACTCTGGAAATCATCAATGCATCTTTTTACAAGAGTTTCCTTAGAAGAGGAATACACCATCACTCCTTCATTATATGCACAGAATAAATCAGTTGACAAAAAGTTACAATAATTTATCACTCACATTAGGAAGCGGAACTCCACCTCATTCGTACTTTTCTCGTCAGTTAATCTTTTAATTTGTCACGTATCACGATAAAAACCGAATATGTGCTTTTGTTGACATTTCCAAACAACAATGATGATACAGATGATTTTGAAGACCCTTGAGGTCAGAGCGCGAGGCTAGAGTCTGACATAGAAATACCCGGCACCTCCACCAACAGCGTCATTTGAACGATGGAAAGGCATGTTTTATTCATTTTTGTATTCTTCTTTGACGATCTGTTGCTTAAGTAGCTTCGCTCCCCTTTTAGGTACTCCCGTACTATTTATCTTCAATTTGTATGGAAATGGGAAATGAGTTCATATAATATTTTTCTTCCACGATTATATAAAGTTTAAACACAATAACTCATGGAACGGAGAAAAAGGAATCTAGTAGAGGTGTGTCCAAGATCAAGAAAGACCAAACTATCTTGATTCTAATTTGTAAACCTGTAAGCTACACATTGTACATCATAGTCATCCTATATCTCAAATTCTCGCCTCATGATAAACCAAACTCGAAACTCACCCAACATGAATTATTAATGAGATGATTAAATTCCCGTTGTTTATTAGAAAATCTTAAGTGGCAGCTTTTGAGCTCCATGATTACCAGTCATCCCCTCAACTCCTCAAGGCGTCTAGGGTAGTTTGAGACTCTATAAGGCGGTGCTCTAACCCGCCCAACTCCAGAAGGCGGTGCCCAAGAGCTCGCTCGAACCCGCCGAGTTTTGTTTTCGCTCTCCTCGTGGTCTTACTAATTGCCTATTATGACGAACTAGGAAATATTTTAATTGAATTGACGTCGCTTGTTTGGGTTGCGACGTAATAGAATTAGCATATTATCGAGCGAGCTAAAAGCTTGTACGCTCAAAGCAATTAGACGGTGTGTGCAAAGAGCCCGAGATTACACTCCTAGCCACAGCGTCGTTAGTAAGACGCTATAGGGAAGGCGCTTTTATTAACGTTTCGCCATAGTGCAAATACTCGCTATGGTTCAACGAACTGTAAACTAAGGCGTTGGTTATTAAAACTAAGGCTTCAAGATCCCACTTCATTTATTAAACTGTCATGTCCAAACAAAGTCACATTTTCCAGTGCTATTGTTGACTTTCATCACGTACTTCCATGTCACTCACTCAACTGTGATTAATCAGACGACACAATCTTCACATATTGTCTTTGTTGTACTTCACCTGTACTTGAAAATTCTATTATTGTACCAGAATAAAAATTTAAAAATTTGAATAAAATCGATTGCTAGAAAAAGATTCTAGTTTATTGTCGCACCGAAGGTGCTATTGTTGGTTTTTCCATTGCAATTTCCGTTCTTTTATATCAGTTGGTCAGCTGTGAGCATCATAATCATTATTGTTTGCTCTTAGACTTAGACACAGCAATATGTATGTGGTGACGACAGTGTAGTCCAGCAGATAAGTGCAATTTTTGCTTGTAGGCGGACATCTTGTTAAATGGCCGCCATTGGTGCTACATTGTAAATTTTAGGTGGCCCTATTAAAATATAATTTTCTACTTACATGCCCCGTGTACGTACCGAATTTCAACATTCTATCATAATACATAAGTAACTTCACATACTTTTGATGGCCATCTTGTAAAATGGCTGCCATTCGTCCCACGGGACTAACCTGAGAAGGCCCTATGTCAAAATCTTTTTTTAATTACTTTTTTTTATAATGAGTGCCAAATTTCATGCTTCTATCAAAGATTAATCACATGACTAATCTTTACTTCAATCCCACAATATTTTTAGTCATCTGCTGGACTATAGTGTAACTATACTAGAAACTCCTCTTCGCGCGGAACCGACTGTAGACTCTGTAGACTGTGTTTTCTATAGTGTGCTCGATTCTCACTAGCCAGAGCAATATACTTTTATGTCCACTCACCTCGTTTTTATTTCGAAGTACTATGGCCTTAATCCACTGACCCCTGCAAATGAAGCGCCCTCCCAAGTCTGACCCCCACCCTACAGTGGATGTTCGAATAGCTCTCTTGAGCAAAGACTTTCAGTGAACATTTTACTTATTTATCTCGGACCTTTAGAAAACTTGTTTCTCTCCCCTTTAAGAAACGAATTTCCTTTCAACCGCCAACCCTTTGTATATTTGCAATCTCCGTCAAGAGATCCGAGAATGAGGACTTGATGAAATATTGCATAATTGATTGCGACTCAATGCAAGCTGGAATAATTTACCGGCTTGTTCTGCTGTAGAATGTAGACAGTAATTATAGAGCTTGTTCTGTAAAAGTTCATTTTTATTTAAATTCTGGATGAAGCTAAGTCCCAAGGGGGTGGGCTAAAAGTGTCCTGAAGACTGAATCGAGATTGAAGGGGAGTATTCATTCCTCGGTTTAAATTCGCGAATATCAACTTTATTCGCAAATTAAAAGTATTGAAAACCAAGACTGTAGGCCTATTGTTTATAAGTCTAAATGAGAAAATGAAATTGAAATTGTTTTTTGAAATTGATTTGCTAATATTAGTATTAATAAATACTTCAATATAATTTTGCAATAAGATGGTTAATCAAGCATAAATTTTGACAGGCTAAATTAGCTTACGAATATATTAATGCGAGAATCCATTTCGTTGTAATGGAAAACGACATGATTTATCTACGCGGATTAATACATCTTGAATATTAAACTTGGTTTTCTGAATTCGTTTTATTGTCCCTGTTCTTGCGAAGCTCGACATTTTAATGGATTCCCAACCGCGTTCTAGAATAATTTAATAGGGTGTTGGCTAAAAGAAAAAAACGGCGTACTTTTTATTGTTCGTGGTCCTATTCTTCTATGCCTTCCACTTTGCATAATATTTAGCGTATTGTATGAATTTAACTGTCCTAAAAATAAATGAGATTGCTTCTTTTACCGACAAGAAAAAAATTGATGTGTGAATTTGACAAATCTGTCGTCTTTCTTTTTATATTTATATTTAACTTTTTTCTCTCTCCTGGAAATGCTCAGTGTTCTCTTCAAACAAGGTATTATATAGGTGACAAATAAATTTGAGCGTTTGCTGGGTTTGATCTTAGTTTCATTTATATTCTCTAACTTTGTACTATTATATTATTCAATAATAATAAATTATTTTATTCTTCCAGGGCACGCCCACCTGACCGACTTCAATATAGCAGCGGTGTTGCAGGACGGTCAGCTAGCCACCTCCATGTCCGGCACAAAACCATACATGGGTAAGTAGCACATGATGCTTTAATGCAGGAGGTTGCCGGCTCGGCAATCCTAGCTGAAGTTTATCAGAGATTTGATTTAGATAAAAAGCAATGGTAGGAATGCCATGAAATAAACCCCTTTAGTATGCACAAACTAACAACAGTTCATTGTTTTGACTTCATTTTTGTAATTATTTTCATTTAGTTTTCCTCCTTTCTAAATATTTTTATATAACTGAATAGAACAGACGTTAAATAAATAAATTAATAATATTATTTAACTGTAACTGGTTAGATTTCCAAAGAAAATTTTACTTATTTAGACTAATAAACTACTAGCTAAGGTTTTATATAATATATTGGATTTGTCATCATATCATCAAATCAACGATTTTTCAAAATCACGTATTTCTTTGAATAAGATACAAACCTAGGTAATGTAAATGTAAATAATAAATAAAGTAAATGTGAGGTTGCAGAAATGCCCGAACGAGTGCGTAGTATTCATACCATTGCGTTGAAGGTAGAAACGAAGCACGAAGCACCCCCCGAGGCGCTTTTACTTTGAACTATCACCCATGCAGCTAGCAGAGATTCCGTGTAGAGTAGGCCCTCTCAGCACGACGGGGTTGTTATGTTCTGTGTAACATTTCATAATAATGTACCTCTCATATTGTTAATGAAGGGAAATAAAGTAGGTTTCCTGATTAGTACTCCGGATTCAAAGGGTTCGTTCCCTCCAGCTAGTTGAGCACATTAAATGCCACACAATAACCCAGTTTTAAACAAAATTAGAAACATACTTTGGATCTTTGTAATTCCACCAGATGTCAAAAGGGTCATCGTTGAAGTCAAGAATTCGTGAGAAAATACGTATCAAATACAATTTTGTGTAACCACTAAAGTGCGACCAAAAAGAGATGCTTCAGTTCATATTATTATTATCTAATTTAATCTATATAGTATATAATACAACCTGGATAAAAAAATATGATAAAAAAGAATAATTTTCCCTTGTGACGTCTCTAAGTATAGTTCCAGAGTCGATTGTTTCATTAATGAGTTTTTCTGCAATATAGCTGTAGAACAGTTTGAAGTGTGACCAGTTGTCGCAATGAGGAGAAACTTACAATAACAGTAGCCTAGAGCTGATACGGTGGCTTTCACTTTGCTTTCTTTCAGTTCTGGACGCCTGTGCTCGTCATATCGTAGCCTGTGATCACACCATGTTCTTTATTTTTTATTTACTACAATTCAGAAATAAAAAAATGTACCCGTCCTGACGGTCTAGTGGTTAAGACGCTCACCTGAAATGTGGGAGACCCGTGGTTCGAATCCCGGTTAGGGCGGACTTTTTTAATTTCTGAATTGTAGTAAATAATAACAATTACACCTACGGGAGTGTTTCCCGACTAACCAAATCGAGAAATAACCATGTTCTTTGTTCGATGTTTTGGCGCTAAACCAGCTATATCAGAAGTAGTGCGCGGCTGGTGTTTCTTTAATTCAACTGTCAGTACCAGTGCGAGTGCTAGAATCCCACGCAAGGCGCTTTCTCCGGTCTGGGTTGTTTGCTTTGCGCTGTAATGATAACACTCGATCAGTCGAACGTCTGATTTATCTCTAGGGTTCTCACTGTCACTCGCGCCTGACTTTCCTGGACAAGATGCCGGTTCTTGCGCACTATGTCTACGCTGTGCGATTGAAGAAACTAACAGTTCAAGATAAAACGGAATTGCAGCTCGGTTCTGCTATTTTTATACTGTGTAATCTAATCACAAGTTTGTGTAAATCCCCTAAAAACACCGAATATAATAAGACAGACACTGCTAAAACAGGAAGTGGAGCGATTATAATCAACAGATTGTCCTTTGTCCAAGTCCCCACTGAAAATCAGTTGTATAACTGAGTGGGTAGACTCGAAATACAATTTATTTATTTTATTTATTTATTTATTTATTTATTTATTTATTTATTTATTTATTTATTTATTTATTTATTTATTTAATAAAACACAAATAAAATCTCGTCTGCATCTGCATTGAGATCTTTGGTGGAGGATATTTGTGGGAGAGTAAAACGTTAAGTCGACGAAACGTAAAAACCTAAGTTAGTGACTTTTGTACACTCCCTTTAGAGTCAGCTGCAAGCATATCTCCCATCACTTGAATAAAATAGGTTACATGAACAAACAAGATGCCAATCGAACATATAACATTCCCTAAACCAACAATTTATATTCTTGTCGAAAACAATTTTAATTTCCTTGGGAAACCTGCTCATGGAAAGCTCAGGTATAGATAGCTAGTTTAGTTTGGAAGAAACTTTCCAAGTGCTGTTAGAATGACTCAATTATTGGACTATGACTGAGCAAATAATAAAATTCATTCAGTCAGGATTGACGGTCACTAGGTTTGAAGCGACATTCTCCCGAATTACGAGTCTTCAGCGTGAGTGATGTGCTTCATCTTCTGTTACCGACAGTGTTGGCTCGAGCGTTAAGCGCGCGACTCTGATTCAGGAGGTCCCGGGTTCAAATCCCGTCGAGACCGGCAATCTTGACTGAAGGTTTGTTCCGAGGTTTTTCTCAGTCGTTAATGCGAATGCAAGGGATTGAGTTCTCTTAACAACCCTAGGACATCCCTTCACAATTGTCCTATCCGCAATATACCTAGTTAGATACCTGAAGAGGGGCATGAATTGCACTCTGGGCAGGCTTTCCACAAAAATTATTTTTACTATTCATCTTCTGTTAATAACTAATCATAATCAATATCAGCTATAATCTACTGTCGGTAAGAACGCTCGTTGTCTTGAAGATCGACGAACGACTGCGGATGACATCCACTCGAGATGGTAAGAGAGGATCGCCGTCTGTTTACTTCGCCTCTTCGTACAACGAGGGGTCTCTGGAGGATTGAAGGACGGGGATAACGTAATTAATTCCACAGGACGTCGAGAGAACTCACTCAATTTCCTCTCAATTCGAATGATAGAACCTTCGTTTTTCTCGAGGAGTCTCAGAAGTTTCTCAAGTAGTTTCAAGAATACTCGGATTGTGATTCTGATATCTGGTTTGGAGCTTACGGTTTTATATTTCAGAACGATTTATTTTCTGTTCTATTTCACCAGGAATGTGACATCGTGAAGACGTCCACGCTTCCTCGCACAAACCCAACGTTTCTCGTTTCTCCTAGAACTCAACGAAATGTGGATAATTCAGTCGTTCTGTAATCTACCTACCTAAAGTTAAATACTACTTTGTGTTTTGCACCGAGCGTTTTAAAACTATCTTGCGCCAAAAGTTGGCATTGATATTCTTTCTAGAGAACAGTCGTTTATATCAAACTTTCTGTATGCAAATTCACAAATTTGAATTTAATTTTGCATTACTGAATAATAATGTTCAATTTAAAATATATATTTTCAATTGTAAACGTTCCCTGATACCAATAGAACCAAATAACTCGATTACGAGTGTAAAAAAGGTTTATCACTGTGATATAATGTGAGATTGGTGACTATAGGTCGACTATATCTTCGCCGCAACTGATGGAGGTGTCGTACGCATGACAAGTGATATTATAATTTCAGACTGATTTCTGTCCTGTGCACAATATTAATATATCTTACTTAAGGTTGATCTATCGGCCATTTTTTTAAAAATTAAATTTAACAAAACACAATGGACATAGTTAATCAGTTATGATCATCTGACATTGCCAGAACTTTATTTTCGGTTGAGCTGTACGTCGAATATAGATGTTTGTAGTGAAATTTATGACGTATTCCCCAGACATATTCCTGCTCATAATTTTTGGGTTGTAAGGCTCATTTTTGTTTCTATTTGTAACACGTTCTCCTATCTACAAACTGACATAGACCCTACGTGGAAAAATTTTCTCGTTTTTATCTTGCACGGTACGATTTTTTCTTCCGTCGGCACAAATACTAACCTACCTAAATAACGCACATAGCTCCCATATGGGGGTGGCGGGGGGGGGGGGGGGGGGGGGGAGCAAATCATGCAAAACAAAACACAACGAGGCACACAATAAATTCTAAGTTTTTTTCTGAAAGTCTTGTGGATTCTAGCGCTGTCCGCGGGAGGAATCGTGTCCAGCTTGATTGATAGGTGTTTACTACTTAAATATGACGGTCATGTTGGTCATTGTTCGCTCGTCGATGGTGTTCGGCGCCTACAGGGTTGGCTTGGTCTAATTTAAATTTAATTAACCCTTTGAAAATCAGTTATGAGACTGAGTGGGTAACTTTATAAATACGAATTTGTTTTTATTTATAACCAGGGCATCTCGCAATTATTACGATGTAGCCAATGAGGCCCGGAATGATTGTAGACCAGGACAGATAAGTCAGATTCGCTGGAGAAATGTTTGCGAGAGTGTTTACAAAGCATGGTTATCAGATTAGGACTGTCTGCGAGCGACTGTAGTATGAAGTATCTTGAAAGCCATGAATGTTTTGTTGCGGGTGACCGTATTGTGGTCTTTAGTATTCTGGGCCTCAGTTTTTACAAAATTACAAGGGGAAGTGTTCCAGTTTTGGAAACAAGTATAAGTTATCACATATATTATCGTTAGTTATCAGGTTAGGAGGAAAATTAAATTAGCAGCAATACAACATCAAAATATTACAGTGATATAGGGACTATTTTCTTGAGGCCCAGTTTACTGAGGCCCACAGTAAGTCTACCCTTTGTTGCAAATTCTCCCCCGGTTTACTTTGAGTCCGACAAACTCCTCTATTGTTACACTGCGGTCACACTAATCGACCCCGTCACCTCCAACTGTTGTCCTGAAGGTCATAGTTCGTCAGACCACGTGGTGCTTGCAAGTGACTGGACGTGAAATGACGCCTGACAATAATCACAAGTTTGACCCCCCCGCTTCAAACTTTTCCATTACAATGGCCCCCGAAGCGAGGCTTTCTATTTGTGTCAGTTAAAAGTCTATACGAACCTTTGTATAAGTTTGAAATTAGTTTCCCTGCTAAGTATTAAGTACTAATTGCTTCCGGCAACGACCTAGACGGCCGAGCCGCAAGTGATTGCACGGGGGGAACATTAACTTGGCTCAACCACCAATGAAATTATGACGTACGATATGCTGTGAATTTTGCACACTTTTTGCACAATTTTGCACAACCAACTTCGATTTTCGCACAAGGAACACAGAGAAAACTTGCAACTTTATTTTGGCTGAGCCAAGTTAATGATTTTCGTAAAATAACGAATTTTATGTGCATATTTTTACTATATTTTTGCACACTTTGAGCACAATTTTGCACAACCAATAATGATTTTTCCATTAGCAGCACAAAAAAATAGGACAACTTCATTTTGGCTGAGCCAAATGAATGGTTTCGTAAAATAACGAATTAATTGGGTAAACGTTTTTATTTGGTTTTGCAATACAAAAAAGTTGTCTCAGCGTTTTTGGTTCCGATTGACCAAAATGGATTTTCTGTTTAAATCAATGCCAAAATTTTCACTCTTTTATGCCATAATTTTGCACAACTAATTTTGGATTTAATCACAATCAAGACAAAGAAATTTGCATCTATTCGTTGAGCGATTCAAGGTGAAAAATAATTTATTTAATTTTTGAAATTCCGAATCGAATATCGAATTGTATTTCAAAACTTTATGCAAAGTTAACACAAAATATATACGACTTGCACAAGCAACAGACAAAACTAATAGCTACTTCATTGATGGCCACAAAATCGAAGGTATTATTTACTACAATTCAGAAATTAAAAAAGTCCGCCCCAAACGGGAATCGGACTACGGATCTCCCGGCATTCCAGACAAGACGTCTTAACTACTAGACCATCTTAAAAGATTTTTTTAATTTATGAATTGTAGTAAAATAATATCAATTACACCTGACGGGAGTGTTCCCCGACAAACAAATCGAGAAAAAAATGAAGGGGCTATGCATAAATAATGGTTAAATATTTAAAGAAACTAAAATTTGAATTTTGTGTCGAAAACTTAGCATATTTATTAAACTTTTTGGCAATTGTGCATTATAACTTATTTTGAATATTAGCGGAAGCTCAGAAAATAAACTCGTAGCTATTTAAATTTGGCCAGTTTAGTCGATTTAAAATAAAGTTTAATTGAAAAAAAATCGAACTTTGTATCAAAATATGCATATTTTTTCACTCTTATTGCACATTATTTATTTTGATTTTTGTAAGGTACAGCACGAATCCTGATGTATCACGTTATTTAGTTACCTGTGTAGGACCATCTAAGTTAATATATTTTAGTTAATAATAGTATGATATGAATAAGAGTAAAATTTCACAATTTGATTTTGTAAAGACATGTTGAAGTGGCCAACAAGAAGAATGAAGGCCAGTCGGCTACAACCTCTGATTCGAAGTTTAGAAAACGTAATCATGAAAAGGTTAGCCACATCTGACATTGTTTAAAAAATTTTAGCCTTTTACCAACTTGTTTGTGTTCTTTTTCAACTGCAAAAGTACTTGAATTACCCACTAGATTGCGTTTTTTTATATCTACAACAAATCTGACTATACCCTGACGCATGAAATCTTAAGAAGCAAAAGGGGATACTGCTTACACACGTAACTTTTCAAGGTATACAATGGTGGAACAACAATTTTAGAGAGGTCAGGTTTAAGATCTGATGTTTTTAGGATTTTACTATATACTTATTATATTTTTTATATATACTATATATACTTTATTTCAAAGGTTACTCAACTTCCTGATCAGGTTTTAATGACAGTTGAAAAACAAGTTGGAAATATTGAATCTTTGATATATTTGATAGTGTTATAGTCCTAAAAACATCATGTATCGTTAATTTTCAGTAATTAGTAGGTTACATTGAAAAGTATGTAAAGATGACCTTCTGCCATATTCATTTTTAAGTAGCCATATGATCCTACTTTTCTTTAGCTTTCTAACCATTGAGTTAAATTTGACCAACGTGCGTGGGATACGGCTTTGGATGTGATTTAAACAAGTTTTTGTTTGCGTGCGATCACAAAAAAAACATAGCAGAGTGAATCGCTAGGTGAATCGGTGCTCGCGTTTGTTATGAAAATAAAAAAAATGATTACGGTCTACCCACTCAGGGATATAAATGATTTTTTCTTCCGTGGGTGGACATTGAATTTGGTTCCATGAGCCACGATTTTTGTATGATTTCGGGTTTAAAATTTTGAATTTTTTTACACAAAAATCGTTGGCTGGCGCTCGTCAACAGGCGAAATGTTTTTGGACAAAATCTTGACTTACAATCAAGCGAAACTAGGAGAAAGACTAAAAAGCTTGGCTATCAATTCTATATCTCACAGCATCACAGCGAAGACTTTGAAGGAGAGCTGGCTGCCGTTTTTTTTTTTTTTTTTACAAATTTTTGTATTTTGGTGGATATAAATATACGCAACAAGAAACACAAGTTAAAGGCATTACAATACTAAAAACAAGCAGTTGATTTTTGTACATTCATATGACAGACGCAATATCAAGAAAAGTAAACAATGCGATGGGTTAAATATTAAAATCATTTATTCCAACCACAAGTAATTTAAAAAATATAAATTTACATCAACAAGAAACACCAGGTAAAAGGCATTTACAATACAAACAACAAAAGGCTCTTTTTTGACATTCTAATATGGTAGAAGTAATATTCAAGAAAAGTGAACAAGCCGAGGTTAAAATTTATAAATATAATTATTCCACCTGACAAGTAATAACAAAAAATATAAATTTCAACAACAAGAAACACAAGTAAAAGGCATTACAATACAACAACAAAAAGGCTCTTATTTTGTACATTTAATATTATGATAGACGTAATATCAATGAAACGTAGCATGCCACGAGGTTCAATATTACAAGTCATATTCCACCTAACAAGTAGGTAATTAAAAAAATATAATTTACAGCAACAAGAAAACACAAGAGAAGAGGCATTACAATACAAACAAACAAAATGTTTATTTTTTGTACATCGATATGATACGACGAAATTTCAAAGAAGTGAACAATGCCGTGGTTCCAATATTACACTATCATTAATTCCAACTAACAAGTAATTAAAAAAAGTATAAATTTACAGCAACAAGAATACACAAGTAAAGGCATTAACAATACAACAACAAAAGTTTTGTTTTTGTACATTTCATATGATAGACGTATATCAAGAAAAGTGAAACAATGCCGAGGTCAATATACAATATCATATTTCACCTAAACAAGTTATTTAAAAAAATAAATGTACCGCAACTAAGAAACACAAGTAAAACGACATTAAAATACAACAACAAACTGTTTTATTTTGTAATTCATATGATAGACGAATATCAAGGTTAAGGGAACAATGCAGTGGTTCAATATTACACTAATCATTATTCCACCTACAAAGTAATTTAAAAAATTATATTCACAAGCAACAAGAACAACAAGTAAAAGCATACAATACAACAACAGAAGGCTCTTTATTTTTGTACATTCCATATGATAGACGTTATATCAAGAAAGTGAACAATGCCGAGGTTCAATATGTCAAACATCAATTAAACTCAACAAGAATTAAAGAAATATAGATTTACAACAACAAGAAAAAGAAGTAAAAGGCATTAACAATACAACAACAAAAGGCTCTTATATTTGTACATTCATGGATAGACGTAATATCAAAGAAAGTAAAACAAATGCCCCAGGTTCAATATTACAATATCATTATCCCACTAACAAGTTATTTAAAAATATAAATATACATAACAAGAAACACAAGTAAAAGGCCATTAAAATACAACAACTAAAATGTTTATTTTTTGTAGTTAACATGCATATGAAGACGAATATCAAGGAAAGTAAAC
The DNA here is from genome assembly GCA_024449915.1 of Sweltsa coloradensis. Taxonomy (NCBI): domain Eukaryota; kingdom Metazoa; phylum Arthropoda; class Insecta; order Plecoptera; family Chloroperlidae; genus Sweltsa; species Sweltsa coloradensis. The sequence continues at coordinate 271,578 of JAMZAV010000522.1, forward strand.
AATGCCAGGTTCAATATTACAATATTTTATTTCAACTAACAAGTTATTAGAAAATATAAACTTTACATCAACAAGAACACAAGGTAAAAGGCCATTACAAATACAACAACTAAATGTTTTATTTTTGTACATTCATATGATAGGACGTAATATCAAGGAAAGTAAAACAATGCCGATGTTCAATGTTACATATATCCATTATTCCACATCATATACCCACAATCCAACATAATGCACATTCACTACAAACACCAAAACACCTACAATACAGGCTTAAACAATACAACAACAACAGCTCTTATTGTGTACATTAATAATATGATAGACGTTATATCAAGAAAGTAAACAATGCCGAGGTTCAATATTACAAATCATTATTTCCAAATCAATAACTACAATCCACATAATGCACATTCACTAAACACCAACACCTACAAATACAGCATAACAATACAACAATAAAAGGCTTTTATTGTGTACATCATATGAAAGACGTTATAGCTAGGAAAGAAACAATGCGCAGGATCAATATTACAATATCATTATTTTCCACATCATATAACACATCCACAAATGCACTATCCACCACAACACCAACACCTACAATACAAGCATAAACAATACAACACAAAGGCTCTTATTTGGTACATTCATATGATAGGTACGTAATATCACGGAAAGTAAAACAATGGCCCTGGTTTAATATACAATATCATATCCACATCATTATAACCACAATCCACATAATGCACATGTACTACAACACCAACACCGACAATACATGCATAACATACAACAACAAATGCCTCTTTATTTGTGTTTACATTCAATATGATGAGATGATGAGAGGATGATCATATAAGGTTCAATATTACAATATCAATGATTCCACCTAACAAGTAATGAAAAAAAAAAATTAAAAAAAATTAAAAATTAAAAAATTAAAACAATTATTAAAATAAATAAAGAAACACAAGTAAATGCTATTACAATACAACCAACAAAGGCTCTTTATATTTGTACATTCATAGAAGACGAATATCAAAGGAAAAGTAAAAAAAAAAAAAAAAAAAAAAAAATAATGCCCAGGTTCAATATTACAATACCATTATTCCACCTAACAAGTTATTAAAAACATATAAATTTACAGCAACAAGAAACAACAAGTTAAATGGCCTTACAATACAACAACTGAAATGTTTTATTTTGTACATTATATGATAGACGTAATATCAAGGAAAGTAAAAATGCCGATGGTTCAATGTACAATATCATATTCCATATCATAGTATCCACAATCCACATAATGCACATCAATACAACACCCAACACCTACAATACAGGCCATAACAATACAGAACAACATAAGGCTCTTTATGTGTACATTCATGTGATAGACGTAATATCAAGGGAAAGTAAAAAACATGGCCGAGGTTCAATGTTACAATATCATTATTCCACATCAGATAACCACAATCCACATTATGCACATCATTCAACACCAAAACCACAATACAGGGCATAACAAATACAACAACAAAAGGCCCTTTATTTGTGTACCTTCATAACATGATAGACGAAATATCAAGGAAAGTAAACAATGCCCAGTTTAATATTACAAATCATTATTCACATCACATAACCACAATCCACATAACGCACATTCACTACAACACAAAAACCTACAAATACAGGCATAACAATACAACAACAAAAGGCTCTTTATCTGTGTACATTTTCAAATGAAAGACGTAATACAGAAGTAAACAATGCCGAGGTTCCAATATTACACTATCATTAGTGCACATCAAATAACCACATCCAACATAATGCACATTCTACTTTAACCACCAACACCTACAATACAGGCATAACAATACAAACAACAAAAGGCTCTTTATTTGTGTACACTTTCATATGATAGGACATAATATCAAGGAAAGTAATACAATGCCCAGCGTTCCAATATTACAATATCATTTAGTCCACATCATATAAGCACAATCCACATAATGCACCATCCACTACAACACCAAAACACCTACAATACAGGCATAATAAGCAACAACAAAGGAGTCTTTATTCGTTGTACATTCATGTGATAGACGAAAATATCAAGGAAAGTAAACAATGGCCGAGGTTATATTACAATATCATTATTCCACATCATATAACCCACAATCCACATTTAAATGCACATTCCACGACAACACCAACACCTACAATACAGGCATAACAATACAACAACAAAAGGCTCTGTATTTGTGTACATTCAAATGAAAGACTAATATCAAGGAAAGAAACAATGCCCGAAGGTCACTATTACAAATCATTAGTGCACACTCAAATAACACATCCACAGAAATGCACATTCACTATAACACCAACACCTACAATACAGGCATAACAATACAAACAAAACAAAATGGCTCTTTATTTGTGTACATTCATATGATAGACATAATATCAGGAAAGTACACAATGCCAGGTTCAATATTGCAATATCATTATTCCACATCATATAACCCCAATCACATAATGCCATTCACTACAACACCAACATCTACAATACAGCATAACAAACAACAACAAAAGGCCTTATTGTGTACACTTCAAATGATAGGAACGTTATAGAAAGGAAAGTAAACAATGGCCCAGGGTCATATACAATATCGACTATTCCACATCATATAACCACCAAATCCACATAATGCAATCACTACAACACCAACATCTACAATACAGGCATAACATACAACAAACAAAAGCTCTTTATTTGTGTACATTCAAATGATAGCGTTATATAAAGAAAGTAAACAAATGCCCAGGTTCAATATTTACAATATTCATTATTCACATCATATAACCACATCCACATAATGCACATCACTACAACACCAACATCTACAATACAGGCATAACAATACACCAACAAAAAGCTCTTGATTCGTCGTACATTCATATGATAGACGTAATATCAAGGGAAAGTAACAACAATGCCCAGTTTTAATATACAATATCAGTTTCTAGATACCAACGGGAGTGGCTTCCGAATAAGAAATTGAGATACAAAAAATATAATATAAATGTAATGTAACTACATACAAGTGTTGGCATAGCTAAGAAAGAGATCAAACAAGGCCATAATATAGTATTAATTTTTAAGAAGTCCCACTTCAGATAAAAACAAAATCATCAGAAATGGATCATTGAAAATAGAAGTGAGCATATTATATTATTCAATAATATGGACTACACTCTTTAAATACAGTTTGTATTTAAAAAGAAATTAAATTAAATACATGTGCAATATTGCATGTTAAACAACAAATTTTTTTTTTGTTTTTAATCGGGGCCTCCCTCTATCCCCTATAGCGTCAATCTCAACCTTATCGTAAATCAACCGTGCAGCATAGAAAAACAACATATTGGGTGTATTTATGACTCTTACTAATATCAACAGCAGTTAACTTCTGCCTTCGAGCAAGTCAATCCGAAGCATGGGGCCGTAGCATTGGATAACTTGCAGCAGTTTATTTTATTTGATCTTCAATTATTACTTTACTGAATGATTTTTTTGAATCAACTATCATTACAGTACAATTGCATACAGAGCACATTACAGACCCCACATACTTCTACAGATAAATACTACTAATTAAACACTATACTAAACTAATATAATATATAATATACAAGAAACTTACTACTAAGGCTACTTCTACCACACTATAAAATAATAGGGGCCTACTACATACATTCAAATCATTTCTACGATAGTACTGGCTGTGTACACATACGATTCTTAATATAAGAGGTACTCGTTGATTGAAAGGAATCTGAAGCAGAAGCAAATAATACTTTTTAAATTATCTTTTTCAAGAAAAGTCATAAGTAATGTAAATAAACGCATATCACATCACATTTGTGTGAGAGCCAAAACATTGTTTAAGTAATAATGACACGTTCCATTCACACGACATAATACCTACTGAATATTAGGTGGTACATTTAAACCAATGCTGTCACCCGGTTTGATCCGCTGAACACGCATAATAATATCTAACACTAATATAAATTAATTACAAAAAGTCTTATGTCCTATTTTTGAGTTTTGCTCTTCACGACAGATGGGTTGAACATCTCTTGCAACACATCCTTCTTCCTGTAAATAAGGTCACCCAACATCCACAATCACAATAGAGCAATCAGCAATCATTTAATCATGGAGAAACAATCTTATAGGACATACTATTAAAAATGTTGTTATCTTAATTAAAATTTCTTATAAATCTTTCCGATATTCTTGTTGAAAAACGACAAAAGTGAAACATTTAGCCTACAGATATTTCACGCTAATGGGTAGTTATAAGATATAATATTCTATTAAATACATTCGAGTGTAGACGCAACTCAAGCAAACTATAAAAAAAAATTTATTATTATAATAGTATTATTTAAAATTATACAGATTAATAGGCATCAGTAGGAAGAAGAACTAGAATTCGTAAAATTAACGGGTTAAATCTAAGAAAGGCGTAAAAAGCGAAACTAATAACTCAAAATAAAAATATGTTGGCTAATTTAAGTTACCTAGACGCCGTTATCTCCAGGCGCTATTTTTGCTGAGAAAATCTGTGGTTGATAAAACAAAAAAACAATCTACATGAATTCGAAACTCGACAATCGTACGTTTTCTATGGATCTTATGTTTTTCTTACACCTGTCGGCATACCAAAAACAATAAATACTTGCACTGACACCCCCCGGATTGAGTTGATTTGCTGTAAGTACTCGATGGTGTCTTGGCCTCGACATATTCTTGTAATAGGCAAGCGAGACACAAAGCAGAACCAGCCAGACAGCAAGGTGACAGTATACATAAGAGGTTTCCAACAAGAGCACAACATGATCGAAATACTAAACCACTGCAGGACCAAAAGAAAATACACCCACATAAAGGAAGGAATGCACAAGTACAGCAGTAGATCAAACCAGAGAATTAAAGTACTTCTTAATATTATGCTATACTACATAACCTAATTATGCCCCTAGCAAAAAACAATAAACTCCAGCAACTCACCTGGATCGAGTCATCTTGGATGTAAGTAGTCGACGGTGCCTCGCCGGATATTCTCTTGATAACGAGCTGCAAGAATTCACAGTGTTCTGCAGCCAAAGCGAGACACACAGCAGAACCTGGCATCCAAAACAGCTATGCATACATAACAACTAAGTTAAGAGCACAAACATTATTGAAAATAGCAAAAAAAAAAAAACACGCCACCATGAAGGAAGGAATGCAACTAAGTCATGGCGGTAGATCGAACCAGAGAAATGATTACTGTAATATTATGCCCTACAGAACCTTAAATTCCTAAGGCCTGCTCCAAGTAAACAAATACAACAACACTCCATCCGGATTGACTCCGATTGCAGCCACCTAATTAGGCCTAAGTAGTAGACCATCGTACCCCTCTTCGCGCACCATTTACTAAGTGAGTGGACACGGACAAGCACACAGTGGACCTGCACCAGAGGGCCAGGAGCCCCCCCCCCCCAACAAACTAGATGTTCTCTTAGAGTGTTGGAAACCGCTCGGTACCAGGAAGATTTCACCCGCACAACACAGAGGTCGCCGGTCCATGTCAAGGTCACAAAAATGTCGTCGTCACCTAGGCCATGGTGAACGTAGATTCCTGGTAAAATAAAGACCACTAGCCGAAGGTCGATCTTTGGGGGGTATTGCAATCTTCTAGCGTCATCAGGGAACCAGGCGTAATTCAATATGGCTGAAACAATTTGTATCAATGTCGCACGTGCCTTAGTTGTCTGTTATGTTGTAAGTGAATTTACCCTGTCTAAGTTGGGGGTAGAATTTACCCAAAGCATTGGCTTTACTTATCGTGATATAGGCGAGAACGAGATTCTTTGTTTTTTTTTTTAGGGTCCATTTCCATTTCCAAAGAAAAATTACACGCCACCAAAAGAAGGAATGCACTAAGCATATTCCGGCAGTTTAGATCAAACCAGAGAGCTAAAGTACTTCGAATATATGATTCTACATAACCTATGCTCATCTTTTAGGCCCAAAAAAAAATAGACTCAGTCTACTCACCCGGAGTCGAATCATCTTGATGCAAGTAGTCGACGGGGTCTCGCTGCAGACATAAGGTTCATAATGAAGTCCGGTAACTTTTACACAGACGCGGTGCCACTGCCATCTGATTTTTGCATATGCCTTAAAAACAAGACACAATTATTGTGAATAACGATTGTTATATATTTGCTTTGCGGACAAAATCGTATCAATCTTATCCGAGTAGAGAGACCTGTACGAGCAATGATTCATGAGAATCCAACTTTATTTTATTTACTATTTGTAGACCAACTAGTGATGATTTTGTTGTTTTATATTGTAATATTTTTGATGTAATGTGAAAAGTGAAGCACTGAAATTCAGAGAAGAGAATGAGAGAGAGAGGAGACTGTCAAACTCAAAAGGGTGAGGTGGCCAAACAGTACAAATTTCATGTCAATAACCAAAAGGATTATAATTAATGAGTAATGTGGTAAATTTTGTTATGAATTAATCGTTAATAGTAAAAAAAAAAAACCAGCCCGATTTATTTCTAGAAATTAATTTTTCTTTCTTTGTCTTTTTGCTATTTCGGTAAAATTTTTCTTTTTTTTTTTATTTTGTGAATTTAAATATTTATTTTCTTTTTTACGATTTTTTTTTTTTTTTAATTTTAAGCTCCGTTGTCTTTTTGCAAATCATACTTTTGTTTTTTTTTTTTTTGGTGCGTATTTATTTAGTACTGTCAATCAAGTAAACTTACTGTTCCGAGTCTTCCTCCTCAAAGTTCATGTTTGACGAAGTGAGCGGCCACCGGAGCTTAGAGGACGTAGTGGACTGGCCACAGAGGGCCAGACGAGCCTGGAGCAGCCAGGACCATCCGCTGACAGAGGAGAACTCTAAAGAGCTCCCAGGACCTCGGGCAAGACAGAGGGGGGTCACCCGACACACACTGACATCGGTACACACGACCTGATTGCCCGGTGTCGTCACTTGGCCATGGGAGGTGTTTTCTTTGCGACGACACCATCTTCTTCCTCTTCCTGAAGGCTTGCAGCTGGGAGGGGGGGACCGGGTGGGAGGAGGGGAGTTTAAGTTGGAAGTGTGTGGGGAGAGGGGAAGGGGGGGGGGTAAAAACGGAGGGGAGAGTGGGGTTTGTTCTTTTGGGCAGGGTTGTATTCTTTTTTTTTGGGGTGTTCAAGAGGGTTCTTTTAAGGAGGAAGAGAAAGGGGGTTTTCACCATCTCAATGCGACGATGTGCGTAGTTTTCAGCGGTAACAGAACAACCACGCCTATTATTACACAATTCAAAGAGGAATTTTGTACACCCCCCCCCCCTACTGCATGAAATTTAGAGAAGAGACAGAGAGATGAGAGGCTCAACTCTAAAGGGGAGGGGCGGGTGGGGGGGGGCTCTGAAATAATTAATAAATGGTATAATAATTATTGGACAAAAAACTGGGGCCCAAACTTTTGCTTTCTAAATTTGTGATTTTTTAAAAAGAATTTTACATTTTTAAAACTTTTTCCTTGATCTTAGGAAAAAGTGCGGCTTTTAGATTCCAAATTGATATCAAGTTTAAAAAAAAATCAAAAGCTGAGTTTGTTTATAACATAAGTTATTTTTTTTTTGCAATGATTTCAGTATATTCTATAAATGTATGGCTCTTTTACAAAACAAACAAATATCGGGACATCGTAAATTTGTTTATTTCTGGTTTGTATACACGATTTATTTTAACCACACAAAAATACTTCTAATTAGAATTCAGTGTGAAAAAAATTCTACCATTTTCTAACAAAACAAAGCAGCTTTTACCCAAATTAAAAGTATAAAAAAACTGGCAGATTTAATTGAAGAGCTTTTGAAAAGGAGTGGGAAATATGTATCCCACTGTCTTATATAGGGTTAACTTTATATGTCAATAACAAATGATAATAATAATGAGTTACGACAATGTAAAAAAAATCTTTACGGAGCTAATGACGCGGTGATTGTGAAATTACCCGAAATAGGGCGGATTTATTATAACGTCATGAAGTAAACTACATGTTATCGAAGCACTCTGTCTAAAAGTCTCCATGTTGACGAAGTGAGGCGGGCACCGGAGCCAGAGACGTAGTGGACTGGTCACCAGAGGGCCAACGAGACCTCGAGAAGCCAGACAAATCCGCTGACAAAGAGAACTATACTAGAAGCTCCCAGGAACCCTCGGGCAAGACACGAGGGGTCACCCGACACACACTGATATCCGTACACAAGACCTGCTGCCACGGTGTCGCACTTGGCCATGCGCGTGCCTCTTGCGACGACAGCTTTACGTATTTCTTCTTCTCTTCATTGAAGTCACCATCTCAATGCGATGAATGTGCGTGGTTTCCAGCTGTAACAGAAACAACGCGCTTGTATTACACAATTGCAAAGAGAATTTGTACATACTGCATAAAATTTAAAGAAGAAGAGAACGCAAGAGTGTGTCAAACTCTAAATGGTGAGGGGCTAAAACAGTTAATTGGAAAATAGAATTGTTGTCAATAAACAAAATAATATTAATAATCAAAAAACCTCAGTTGACTAGTCGGGTTGAGTAGTGGTTTTCGGCATTTACAGGGACAATTAAAAACAGTAGATTACTGAGCTTGCTAGAATAGTGTTTCTTTCTCATCATCCTCTCCTTCCCCCACAAACAAAATGTTAAATAATAATGAGGCCACACACTTAATTTTGATAATTGTTATTTACGGAGACAATGACGCGGTAATTGTGTAAATCAGCCCGAATTGTGCGTATGTATTATTACGTCTCAAGTAAACTTACATGTTATCCATGTTGACAAAGTGAGCGGTCACCGGAGCTAGAGAGCGTAGTGGACTGGTCACCAGAGGCCCAGACGAGCTCGGGGGAGCAGCAGACAATCCGCTGGACAAAGAGCAACTATACAGAAGCTTCCCAGTGAAACCTTGGGCAAGACAAGAGGGATCAACGAAACACACTGACATACGGTCCACACGACCTGCTTGCCACGGTGTCGTCACTTGGCCATGCGCGGTCTTCTTTGCGACGACAGCATCTTGTTTCCTTCCTTGAATCACCATTCAATGCGATGAGTGCGTGGTTTCCAGCTGTACAGGAACAAACGCATGGTATTAAACAATTCAAAGGAATTTGTACATACTGCATAAAAATTTAAAGAGAGAGACAGCGAGTGTGTCAAACTTCTAAATGGTGGGGGCTAAACAGTTAATTGGAAAAATTAGAAATCTGTATGTCAAATAACAAAGAATATTAATAATCAAAACTCAGTTTGAACTATGTCGGGGTTGAGTGGTGGTTTCGGCCATTATTACAGGACATAAACAGTAGCTATGAGCGTGCTAGACTTAGTGTTTCTTTCTCTCATCTCTCCTACCTCCTCCAAACAAAATGTTAATACAATGAGTGCCACAAATAATTGTTAATTGTTATTTACGGAGACAATGACGCGGTATTGTGTAAATCAGCCCGAAATGGTGCGTATTTATTATACTGTCATCAAGTAAAACTACATGTCTCCATGTGACGAAGTTGAGGCGGGCACCGGAGCTAGAGACGTAGTGGACTGGTGACAGAGGACCAGACGAGCCCGAGCAGCCAGACAATCCGCTGACAAAGAGCAACTATACAGAAGCTCCAAGGAACCGCGGGCAAGACAAGAGGGGGGCACCCGACACACACGGACATCCGGTACACACGACCTGCTTCGGCACGGTGTGTCACTTGGTCATGCCGCGTGTCTTCTTTGCGACGGACAGCATCTTCTTCCACTTCCTTGAGTCACCATTCCAGCGTAACAGAAACAACGCGCTTGTATTACACAATCAAAGAGAATTGTTACATACTGCATAAATTTAAAGAAGAGAGGACAGCCGAGTGTGTCAAACTCTAAAATGGTGAGGTGGCTAAACAGTAAATTGGAAAAAATAGAATTGTATGTCACAATAACAAAATAATAGAATAATCAAAACTCAGTTTGAACTAAAATATACGTGGGTTGGTGTGGTTTTCGGCATTATACAGGACATTAAAAGGAGATACTGAGCTTGCTAGGACTTAGGGTTTTCTTCTAATCTCTTCTCCTACCTCCACCAAACAAAATGTAATAAAATGAATGCCAAATTAAGTTGATAATGTATTTACGGAGACAATGACGCGGTAATGGTAAATCAGCCCGAATTGGTGCGTATTTATTATTACTGTCATCAAGTAAACTTAAATGTTCTCGAAGTGCCCTCTTCTAAAGTTCCCAGTGACGAAGTGAGCGGTCACGGAGCAGGGACGTAGTGGATGGTCACAAGGAGGGGACAGACGAGCCTCGAGCAGCCAGGTCGAGGACAAATCCGCGACAAAGAGCAAACTATACAGAAGCTCCCAGGAACCTCGGGCAAGGACAAGAGGGGGTCACCCGACACACACTGACATCCGGTACACACGACCTGCTGTGCACCGGGTCGTCACTTGGCCATGGCGCGTGTCTTCTTTGCGACGACAGCCATCTTCTTCCTCTTCCTTGAAGTCACCATCTTAATGCGATGATGTGCGTGGTTTCCAGCTGTAACAGAACAACGCACTTGTATTACCACAATCAAAAGGAGAATTTGTATCATACTGCATAAAATTTAAAGGAAGAGAGACAGCAGGTGTTGTTCAATATCTCTAACTGGTGCGGTGGCTAAACAGTTAATGGAAAATGTAGGAATGTAGGCATAACAAAAATAATATTTAAAATCAAAATCAGTTTGAACTATGCGGGTTGAGGAGGTGTTTTTCGACCATTATACAGGACATTAAACAGAGATACTGAGCTTGTCTAGAATCAGTGTTTCTTCTCATCATCTTCTCCTTCTCCACCAAACAAAATGTTAATAATTAATGAGTGCACACTTAATTTTGATTAATTGTTATTACGGAGACAATGAGCCGGTAAATTGTGTAAATCAGCCGAATTGGTGAGTATTATTATTATGTCGAGCAAGTAAACTTACATGTTCTCCATGTCTGACGAAGGGGCGGGGGCACCGGAGCGTAAGAGGACGTAGTGATGGGCCACCAGAGGGCCAGACGTCTCGAGCAGCCAGACAATCCGGCTGACCAAAGAGCAACTATACAGAAGCTCCCAGGGAACCTCGGGCAAGACAAGAGGGGTGTTACCCGGACACACAATGACATCGGTACACACGACCTGCTGCCACGGTGTCGTCACTTGGCCATGCGCGTGCTCTTCGCGACGACAGCCATCGGTCTTCCTCTTCCTTAAGCACCATCTCAATGTGATGATGTGCGTGGGTTTCCAGCTGTAAACAGAACAACGGGCTGTGTATACACAATTCAAAGAGAATTTGTACATACTGCAATAAAAGTTAAAGACGAGAGACAGCAGAGTGTGTTAAACTCTAAATGGTGAGGTGGCTAAACAGTTAATGGAATAGAATGTATGCCAATAACAAAAGAATATTAATAATCAAAACTCTCGTTTGACTACTATGTCGGGTTATGTGTGGGTTTCGGCCATTATACAGACATTAAACAGTAGATACGAGCTTGCTAGACTCAGTGTTTCTTCTCATCATCTCTCCTACCTCACCAAACAAAATGTTAAAATAATGAATGCACAATTAATTTGATAATTCGTATTTACGAGACAATGAGCGGTAATCTGTAAATCAGCCCGAAATTGAGTGCGTATTATTATTACTGTCATCAAGTAAACTTACATGTTCCCATGTTGGAGAAGTGAGCGGGCACCGGAGACAGAGGACGTAGTGGACTGGGTCACCAGAGGGCCAGACGAGCCTCGCAGCAGCCAGACAATCCGCTGGACAAAGAGCAACTATACAGAAGCTCACAGAACCTCGGGCAAGGACAAGAGGGGGTCACCCGACACACACTGACATCCGGTACACAGACCTGCTTGCCCCGGGTTCGTCACTTGGCCATGCGCGTGTCTTTCTTTGCGACGACAGCCATCTGTGTGTTCCTTTCCTTGAAGTCACCATATCAATGCGATGCGTCGGGTTTCAGCTGTAACAAGAACAAAGTGATATTTTTACCAATTCAGTGCCGCAGATGCCGGCAACACAAGGTTTTGGCTGTAGGATGAGTGACCTATCCTTTAAAACCCACACTATTTCTTTCATAACTAAAATTAGATTTAAGCAACTCTATTATTGAGGATACTTGCATAAAAGGTACGTGGTAATCTACCTCGTAAGTGGCATGGATTTTTCAGATGTGCGCACCCACTTTAGAAAGTACCGTCCAGAATAACATTGTTGCAATGAGTCGAAAAGAAACGAAGATCAAATCATAACCTTCCGCAATGTAATCATGTAAACAATTTTTAACGAATTGAGACTGTCTGTAGCCAGCCTTATATTATTTTCTCTTTGTTATGGTTGAGAAAACACACAGTTATTCTCTCTTAATGACAAAATTCATTCGCATAATACCAGACGACAGAAAGAGTTTTAAAAATAAAAGTAGATATTTACTTAGGTGTTTTAAACAAAGGCCAAATTAAACGTGAAAGATTGTGGGTCCTACCATATATTTCGACCTCGTTTTTCTATTATCTCAAATATGTACCAGAGAAAATTAATGAATGTCTTTGAAACCTGGATCTATAAGAAAATCAAAACTTTTTTTATTTTTTCCGATCGGCCACACGGAAATATCGGCCTCTCAAAAATTTCAAACTCCAATTTCGACCAAGCAAACCATTCAACGTAGGAGTTGTGTTTTGTGACTATAATTTTCCAACTGGGTTTTTTGAGGCGCTGAGAGAAGAAATATTGTTTACACAATTGCTTTACTGCGAAAAGTTTTCGTTTGGCGGTACAAATATCGGTACAAAAATACGAAAAATAAAAAAAAATAAGAACTAGGGAAAACGCTCAGGTTGACGCGTTGTTGAGCGAGCACCGGGTACGTGCAACACGACCGAGGTACACCAACCCATAATGTTACATACCAATAAGTCTTTAAGGTCTTGACCGATTTAGCTGAAAAAATTTGTAAAATAGGAGAGATGGATAAATCCCCACCGTCTAACATCATTCCCTTTGGGGAAAACTATTTTACTCTGAATTTTCTTCCAGGTGCAGTACATAGTGACCAGAATTCTTGTGCGACTTTTCCCTTGCAATGGTAACGTACTTTTGTTAAAATGTAATTTCATCTAAACTACCTATCGGATCAAAATAAATTTAACATATCGTGACCGGACGGACATTCTAAATTGATTTGGCTACCTCAGATTTTGTCGCCGTTATGTTTTAAAAAAAATTAGTTACTTTAATGTAAACTTTATAAACTTTGAACGATTTGCCACAAAACTAATGGCATTCAATCGGGAAGAAAACTTGCGGATGCTGCAAAATTTCAACTCGATCCGACCTCGTTCTACCGCCTATCATGCAGCCAAAAAGGCGCACTTCCGTGGACATGGTAACGGTACTTTGTTATAAGTTATTTCCATCTACACTACTATGGGATCAAATAAAAATAAAAAACATATTCGTGACCGGACGGACATTCTAAATGATTTGGGCCACTAAGATTTTGTCGCAGTTTAGTTTGAAAAAAAAAACTTTCGATTAACTTTAATGAACTTTTTAAACTTGAACGATTTGCCCACGAAAAACCAACAGACCCGCCTAGGTGGTAAGGACATGGGGCAAAATTTGCAGGTCAATCAGAGAAACGGTGCGACCTGTATCAAAGCAGTAACAGAAAAAAAAAACAGACATTCGAGCCATAAGGAATCAAGTGGAGACGGCTCGCTACGCTCGCTTCAATGAATGATGTAGTGTTTAAAGTTTAGTAGCTACTGGTTTTCAAAAACATAGTCGAAACGCGAAATCACTATGACTCATTGGAAAACCTGAAAATAATACCGTGGTGGGAGTAAACTGCCATCATCACTTTTGAGTTCATCAAACAGATCAAGGTTAGAATCTGTAAACAAGAGTAGGCATTTCGTGACAAGGTACGAGTATTTCCTGGACGATGTAACTGAGCAATTCGATTTGTAATTGTCACCGCACACATCAATTTACGCGAATCTACGAATAAAATAAAATGTATAAAATGTTAATTTACAGTATTTAGTTTAAGGTATATTGTTCATGATATATGAAATGTACTATTATTAAATGATGTATCTTGACGGTAATTTCTTATAGAATACGTCCGTTGGGAACCAGAACCCAAAATTCACCCTAGCGAGGTTCGAAACTCATGTCCCTCAGTTGGCGTGTACGTCAATTACTATTTATTAATAAAGTAAGTCTTCGCACTTTCAATACTGGTTTGATTGATGATGATTGATTGATTGGACATTGCTCATACGGTATCATATTAATGCACTTGGCTATTCGAGACGATGAGTGGTGAAAGATGAGAGGAAGTATGAAAAGAAGGGAGGAGGGAAACCCGGTACCGGCACGAAGCACCACTCCTTTCGAAAAGTACCAAGGGGACCCAACGGCTTAACGTCCCATCCGAAAGGACACTAACTTGACAGTCATATAGTTCCTCCGCTAACCCGGACTTGCGAGCAAGAACGAAGCGGTTATACAGCTTCGGACCTCCATCTGCTCTAGCCAGCGTATTCGGATTGTTTCAGGCAAAGCAGTCACACCTGACCACGACGAGGTTTGCTAAACTTTAGTGTCGAATGGGAAAACCGACAAGCTTGCGAGCACTCTGTGCTGCCAAACTCAAGATATTCAGAACATCATTTGTATTTTAAACAAGTATGACTTATTATCAAGTCATCTATTTTGTACTTCGTGATATCAGTATGCCTATCGGCGTAACTGAATCCAAAGATTAAAAGACAAGACCTGTCTCACGTACGTGTCCTTTGTTGTGGTGGACTAGTGCGGAGACTCGCGACACAAAGCTACAAAGACTATCAAATTAGTGACATCATCACCGGCTTTCCTGTTGTACCCGGATGTCCGACTTCACACAGGACTGTGGACTAGAAAACACAATACCGATGTAATCACCTAAATAGGGGCTAGTTGTCCCTGGGCGGTTTCTTACGAAGAACAAAAAATAAAAATAATTCAGCTTCTGTCTATTACAACTTACTATGGCACAACAAAATCTTATTGACTCGTGCAATTCAATAATAATTTTTACTACCGTCTTCTCTCCAAAAAGATCATAAAAAATAATACAGACTTTTTTGCAGGCTGAATACATTCTAAAGTATATGCATATCGACATAGGCAGGCTAGTGCAGAGGAACACAAAAACGCCGAGCACTGTTAATCTACAAGCTGCAAGATCATGCTTTCGTTATTATAAGGGTAGAAAATCACCATTTAGTACCAATTCATTGTAAAAAGCTTAATCCCTTCCCTTCACTTGTCTGTGGCTAGATCGGTCCAGCATGTGTCTGTACTCCTCACATCCCCTATAGGTGGCGAACATTACAGTTGACGCGACTTTAAACCAATTGAACACAAAACTTCAACAACGTTCAACGTCAAACCTTCATTTAAAAAAAGGCATGTGATTGATTCAACACCAAATTAGAAGCTACAATTCATGCGATTTGAAAGGTCGGCGAGTATTGAGATTATTACAAGACCACTCAACCTAAAGTCCAGTGCTCACTGCTATTGGTGGAGAAAGTAAAGGTTATTTGTCTAGGATCATCCTAGTAGGATACCAAAAAGGGGATTAGTACTATATTTCCTATTTCAAATACCGATCTCTAGTTGGGAGATTGGCCCGGTCCGCTTTGAATTTAAAGTCCTATGGTATAAGGGAAATTTGACGGAAATGTTATTTTGCATTAAATTTATGATTTTCCTTTTTCTAACTGAATATTATTATGAATTTACTTGGTTTTAGGCCGCGGAAAGTAGTTTCGGGACTTATTAATCATTTAGTTGCTGGATAAGTCGTTTGGTACTAGTTCACTGGTGCGTCCCACTTTTCAACATGCTTTTTCCCACCTGAAAACCAATAAAAAAAAACAACTCAAATGAGAAAATAAAATTAAGAGAAAACTCATTGTTAAACGAGTTATTTTTACTAATCACTATGAAAATATACAAGTATATAGAAATAGTGGAACACAGATTGAACACAAAAACACTCGCTCCATTTCACGTCATTTGGCGTCCATGGTTTTTTTTTCTTATTTACGTTTGATGTTACTTACTAGGTTTACCAACCGTTTTCACTAAAATTTACTCCACTAAAAAAGCCTTTAACGGTCGCTATTTTTTAATATAATGACTTCACTACAAAGGGACTTTCGTTTAAATAAGCGACGTTAAAGATTTTAAAGTTTTTTTTGGTCTATAAACAGCAAAAACGTGATGATTTAGTTTGGATTTTTTTTACCTATATGTTTTTGTAAAGTTATTTTCAGTGAGCACAAAATCTCAGCAGGAGTAGGCCCGAGTCTAGGCCAGCGTCACTCCCGCTTCGTTTTCATGTTTTTCTTTGAAATTGTCGTAAGGTGGGTTTCCGCGTGTTATTTTTAATACTAGTGATTTTGCCATGGTTTTGCACAACAACAAAACAAAATTGGTGCAAAAATTAGCCATTCGTCATACTACCCTTGTTCAAGCTATACTGTAAAAAAGTTATGCGGTTGGGTGGTATAGACTATAAATACAATGTATTTATGTATTCATCAACATTCCAGGGGGTTCAGATTCTGATGAGGAAAAACGTACCTGTGGTGATGTTTATTATAGGAACACTAGGCTATAACTAAAACATAAAATCCTCCGTGAGCGAAACAGCAAGCCTAAAACGACAAACATTCGTGTCATAAAGACCACATGTAATTATTAAAATGTATATGTATAAAAATACGTGTCAAGACATACCTTATCTACATTCCGTAAAATTGACGCCACTGAACACGAATATGCATCGTGATAGAGTCAAAGGCAGTTGTCAAAAATAACGATTCAATTTCAATAATGAAAACATTGGTGCGTTCCCATTGATTAGGTAGTAGAAACGATAACAACTATAGTCGCGAAAAGCGGCGCGTGTATGACCCCAGACGAGCCGCGAGACGGTGATTCACCACTTACCGGATGTCACGTAGACTTGTGACGTCAATGCATGACCTTTGTTGAAAATGGTGGCTAATTTTGCATATGTTATTAATTATTTTGGGCTGAACGTATGATATTTAAGCAAACATGCACTAACCAAAACCAAGACGTTGGGCTATGAGGGGCGATATGTGAATGACTGAATTATGATAACTGAATAGGATACGTTAAATTAATTAATTTAGTAATTAATTCATAGATACAATTAAATTACCCTATAACCTAAGGGAAAGTGGGATGTAACAACACAGGAAAAGACCAGTGCTGGACAGACCTAACAATTGGCGACTCGGCTGCCCTATGTTGTATTAGGAATCTGGCTTTATAGCACTAACAATCAGTAAAGAGCATCCATTGAAATTTAACTTTTTCCTTACTTAAAACTCATTTCATACTACACGAATGGAAATTATGAATGTACATGTGCAGTTGCATATAAAATAATTCAGTCCTACCTCTTTCTCGACTCCTCTCTGAACAAGTATGAAGCAATGTTTTTATCCTGTTGAAAACAAGTTCACGTAGATAACCCGAAATAACACTTCAATTTCAATTAACTTTTAAAATAATAATAAAATGTTCACGCACGAACTGACGAACAATACCAACACAAACTTATTATTCATTTGACACTGCGCACTGAACGATCTGACAAGTCGTGTAGTAGGTGCTGTGATTTGAGTCGAGTGTGGTCCACCCTAAGGCTCACCACGTGCTGATTTGGAGCGTTCCCATTGGTCAGATTCTCAACAACTACAACACAGCGGCACGTGACGCGATACGAGCCGACTGTCAAACTTCCTAACGACAAAACAATCGCTTTACTACGCCCCAAAATTAAGCAAATTCCACTTCTTACGACCGCCCAATCTGGAGTATAATGTTTTAATAATAGCACTGCAAGATACATGTATGCTATATTAATAAATTAAATTTTTATCGAAATTATCAGTAGCAGTATCGGTATTATGATTTCGTGGGTAAAATCAACAAAATGAAGTTCACAAATACAGTTTGAGACCACACAATAAGTGGAAATAACTAGTACCTAATCTAATTGAAATTTGTAAAGCAAAATTAATGTTTGAATTAGACACAAACAGCAAAACGTCACACAATACATTACACCAGGCCTAGGCCTTCCGAAGTAAGGATAACGTACATTGAAACACAATTAGTAAACATTGTATACAACACACGCAGAAACGTTTTAATAAGGCACAATACAGAAATTAATGGCGATAACACCACAAAACACATCATACTTATTAGGCCCTATAAGTATACACTACTTTATCGAGTTGGTAAGGTCCACACTACACTTTCAATCTAACGAATTGGGTAATCGAGACTGCGATCTGGTACAAAATCAATCTCCACTCGTGTAATATCAACAATGCATGAATACAGTAAGGTATCTTGAGAAATCACAATAACAAAACTCCAGTTCACTCGACTGCATTCTACCCTTCTTTAATCAACAACTGTAACCTACAATAAATGTGTTCACTCGTGCATGTGACTAACTGACCTTCAGGCCTCACTGCTCAAACTAGGCCCACACATTATTATTTATTTACTACCCTCATCGAAAATCTAAGTGTTGCGTTGACATGTAAACAAAATCAGCTGTGCTGTACATATTGCGATTATCGCTTGTGTATTGGATTGGATCGAGTTAGGCCGGGCGTTATCAAGAGAGTGAGATTTCAGCTTGCCTGTGCAGAAAACCCAGCAACTTGGATTTTTGTGTTGTAGGATACGATACAAAATCCATAGTGTTACTTCTCAAGATAGTGGTGTGTTTGTGTTTACTTATTTATTCAATTATTTATTTATTTGTAATTGGTCCGATAAGGGAGAGAAAACAGCTTCCAAAAGGATAGATTTTCTCAAGAATGTGAAACAAAATGAACATAAACTTGACGGAAATGTATGACGTTAAGATATAATGAAGCAAAAGAATATAATGTAAACTAGGAAGAGCCTAATATATACGTGTGTATGCGTGTGTTGTGCATCCGTATTGACCTCGATCGGAATATTCTAACAGTTGTGAACGTCTTGAAGAAACTTATCTAGAAATGTCGGTGTGGGATTCGAACCTGTGACCTGCCATATCCAGAGGACCTTAGAACGCAGAAGCAGTTTCTTTACGTGAATGAATGGATGCGGCTTCTTCATTATGTTGGGCCTAATTCTAATCTTGACTTTTCAAAACTTATTAGCCAAATGTTGAAAACTGTAGAACGCGAGACTAATTAATAATTATAACAGGGTTTTGGATAAAAGTAATAAAGCGAGGCCATTCAAGGTGAAAATCATGACAAGTGTATTTATAATCTTTATTTTACGATGATTTAATCTGTAATCAGCGTGGTTTGACATGAACATAGGTATTATTAAACTAATCACTTAACTCGTAATTGGACTTCCTTAAATATCCATTCGAAAAAAGTATCAAAAGTATCGTCAAAATGGCCGCCCGTGACACCTAAAAGACTAACTCGTGTTAATTGAGAATTTCACGTTCTAAGTACTAAGTAGTATAGCTGATATTAAAATGGTGTTAGATGTACTGGTAACTTTATTTGTAAAAGAGACATGGCTGGTCTTACCTTATTGACAGTTTGAAGTCACTGTAGTAGTTCAAGTGTAGTGAAAAGGAATCTTCGCTTCGCTCGCTATGCTCATCCAATAAATACATCTAAGAAAATATCATAAAAGTATGAACACAGATAAATGTATGAACAAGTGTATGAGGGCTTAGGAAGTAGGGGGTGTTTATTGGGTTAACAACACATTCGAGCCCATCTCTAAGCTATACGACTTTAAGAGATAAGAGACGTAAATGTTTCATGTACACATTTAATTTATGAATTTATGATGATTTATGATTTAATATCGATCTTTGGTTGGTTATCGCTCACTCGTCGATTGCGTCGGGGCCTGCAGGGTTGGCTTAGTCGCTTTGATTTAAAGTCCCCCACTGAAAATCAGTTATATAACTGAGTGGGTAGACTCTAAAATAAAATTAATTAATAATTTAATTTATTTATTTATAGTCACATTTCCACTGATTTATGTGCCTACAACCACAAAACACACTACGTATAAATTGCCAAGTGTTGCGCGAAACCGCTAACACAAACAACATTTTCAGATTGTTCCCAATCGAATAATAATATCAACATGGAAGTTTGATTAATCTAGTTTGATGACGAGCACTTCCTATAGTTTCTTTACTTTTCTAAAGTTTCTATAGTTTAGGGGACCAAAAATCAGGACTTGGCCATTTGAGAGAGCATTTATAGCTGCTAATTTAGAGCCCAGTAATTTTGAATTCTCTTACATAATTTTGAAAAACGATCCTACTTAAGAAATCGAATTTTTATTTGTTTATTTCAAATTTCACCCCCTGTAGATTCTACAGTTTAGGGGTGCAAAAATCAGGACTTCGCAATTCAAAAGATCATTTATAGCTGCTTATTTAGACGACAGTTATTCTGACTTCTGTAAGGTGGTTTAAAAACGAACGTAACTTGGAAATCGAATTCTTATTTGTTTATTTTTTCCATGTCATCCCACTGTTGATTCTATAGTTTAGGGGTGCAAAAATCAGGACTTATCAATTCTGAGAGGGTATTCATAGCTGCTAATTTATAGCCCAGTCATTTTGACTTCTGTAACATGATTTTGATAAACGATCCTTCTTTGGAAATTGAATTCTTTTATGTTTATTTATTTCATATTATAGGGGTGAAAATAACAAGACTTGGCTATTTCAGAGAGAATTTGTAGAAACTTTTTTAGAGCCCAGTTATTTTGACTTCTGTTACATGATTTTGAAAAACGTTTACTTTGTTCCCTACTTTGGAAATCCAATTCTCATTTGCTTATTAATTTCATATTTCTCCCACTGTAGATTCTACAGTCTAAGGGTGCATAAATCAGGCCATGTCAATTTAGGAGTGCATACTTAGCTGCTAATTTGGAGCCAAGTTTCACTGCTCCAAAATTAATTTTTACAAGAAGTATTTACTTGGTTCTCCCACTTTGGAATTTTATTTCTAAGGGAATCCAATTAATTTGGTTCAATCACAAAATGGAAGCGAGTGGAAAAAATTAAAAATAGGGGTGCAAAATGGTGCATGTTGGGTGCAATAAATACATGTATTTTTCGTTTTGATATTCGGTTTGGGGAGGGGGGGGGGAAGGGGCAAGCTTAATGCACACGTTTTCCAGAGTTTTTTTACATGAGGTTTTTTATGAAAATGGTTTTGAGTTGTAATTCGCTTTAGGAAGGTCCCTATTTAAATGACCGCATCTCCGAAAGTGTGCAAAATTCGGGACTTGGGTTCAAAATTGTGCTTATTGGTGCAAAATTATGCACATGGTTTTGAGTGGAAAATCGCATAAGGGGGATCAGTGTAAACTTAGCCTCCCCTTTTTGAAATGGCTGTATCCCCGAAAGTATTGGGGTGCAAAATTATGCACAAGATTTTGAGTCAAAATTCGCATAGGGTCAATCGCGAATATGGGTCAGCGTATCTTCGAAAATTTTGGGGTGCAAAATTCGGGACTTGGGTGCAAAATTATGCACATGGTTTGGAGACGAAATGTTCTGGGGGGGGGGGGGGGGGCAGGTTTACGGACTTCAAAAAGTGTGCTAAAATATGGTACGAGTCTGCACATGACATTAGTTATTTTACGAAAAACCATTAACTTGGCTCAGCCAAAATGAAGTAGTCGGTAAGTTTTTATGTTGCTTGTGCAAAAATCGAAATCGGTTGTGCAAAATTGAGCAAAAAGTGTGCAAAATTCACAGCATATCGTAAGTCAAAATTTCATTAGTGGTTGTGCCAAGTTAATAGACCCTTGCACGGGGGTCATTAATCAAGTTCTCATTACTCGTATAAACACCACTCTAATTGCTTGTCAAGGTTTCTACTTCAGGTTCATGGCTGATTAGCTTTTACAGTGATGTTCGCTCGTCGATGGTGCGGGCACCGCATCTGCGGGGTTGGCTTGGTCTGCTTTGAATTTAATGTACCCCACTGAAAATCAGTTGTGACTGAGTGGTAGACTCTAATACGATTTGTTTATTTTTTATATCTATAACTACCCACATCTCATATACGATTGTTTAATACATCCCTCATCCAGCTTGAATTAGTGTCAGGGGGAGACAATTGCTGTCCCCGTAATTAAAATAATATCTAATTCAGGTTACTAACTAGGTACAGGATGAGAGGGAATTAGAGAATGTCCGAGGACTATTTAAATAAGACTCAACTCCAGGATTCGCTAAAGTAGGCCACGGACCTGCCTAGCATACAGAAAAAAACAAAGCTTTTCAGTAATGGCTCAGTTTATTTGAATATAGATACAGAACGAGAACTGACGGTGGATTTGTTTAGGCAGACTCGCTTCCATTCTGATATCACTCTATCTACCATCCATCAGTCGTCTGGGACTTGCCATGTTTGCTGCATGGCATACACAAGATGAATAGGTTACACGGGAAATAAGATACATTGAAATGAAGAAGAAAAATATCCAGGAATCTCGTTACTTGCGCCGTGTTTCTTACGTCTTCTTCAAACTCGTAGACGAATAATTAACATTAAACATCGTAATTTAATTTTAAAGAATATTGCACAGCGAGACAAATTGTGTGGCAAGATACAAACTATAGGTAGGCCTACGAAGAGAGTGAATATATAAACGTGAAACTTCAGATTTCAGATTGAGCACGCTTTTATTCAACTTCGTGTTACAAAAAATACATAACATAGAAAGAAACATTGATTTACAAATGAAGGTGAATGCCCACATGTGCAAGACGTGTGTGGGCGCATAATAACTTCTTGAAGTTTTCTAATTAGTATAGAGTCCATAATTATCCAGATTACATTAGTGTCTACTATCGATAGCATCAACAGTCGGTACTTTGCAAACAAGAGACAACAAACAAAGAAGTTTACCTCTTTCGTTGTGGTATTACTGTTTTTGCACAAGTCATTTTCATATTCAGGATGGCGCATTCGTATAAATGGAGTTATAATAGCTCTGTGTGCACATCTGGATAATGCTATCCAACCCTACTCATCCGACAGAACGGTTAGTCGTTTATTTAGTTATAAAATTGACGTGACACTTATTTCCTCAGATTGCACGTTACAGCTGTTGCAATTACGGGTGTGGTCTCGTTTCCTTCCTCGGTTAGTATTTTTATCTGAATAAAACAATAATAATATTAAATGGAACTGGGACCCGGCACCTCCACCATCTGCATATTTTCATCTCTGAGAAATTTATTGATTGATTGATTATTGACGTATCGTCTTTATTGATGGCTAAATCAAGGCGGAGAGAGAGAGAGAGAGAGAGAGAGAGAGAGAGAGTTTAAATGTAAATTCCACTGTTCATTTTTATAAAAATTAAATTAAAAATGCAATTTTAAAAAGTACTCTAAATTGTGCTTTTTTAATAAAAAGTTTTTCTAGTCATAGGTCCAAAAATTATTTATGTATCTAACATGCTCGATATATGTGTCATCAATAAAAGTTGATTATATTTATTGATCAAACAAGACAAAAACATTTCCCAGAGTATCAGTACCAACGAAATTCTTTTTCTATTGTCTGGATTTCTATTAAATGGCGTTTTGTATAATAGGCTATTCCTACCTAAAAAATTGTCTGGACCGGCACCTCCACCAATAAGTAATGTAAAACCTGGACTGGCACCTCCACTATTTCCCACACAAAAAAATCTATTGCCCGGAAATCGAGTAACTTTGATTTATTTAATTTCTTCAAGTGTCTCATGATACTTATTGATAATATTTCTTGCAGCGCCCGAAATCTTCGATTGCGCCGTGGACGAGTGTGTGGGCTACACCTTCCCCGTGGACTGGTGGTCGCTGGGGGTGGTCGCCTACGAGGTCCTGAGCGGCGTCCGGCCCTTCGACATCCACTCCGTCACCTCCATAGCCGAGGTGCGGTGCATGTTCTTCGCGGGGGTGCAGTACCCGGCCGCGTGGGGCGCCGAGACGAGGGAGCTCATGTCCAAGGTAGGGATGAATATAGGGGGCTATTGTAACCTGCGCCTCACTGACCACCGACAGTGTTGGCTCGAGCGCTGATTCGGGAAGTCCCGGGTTCAAAATCCGTCGAGACCGGCCTGACTGAGGGTTTTTCGAGGTTTTCCTCAGTCATTAATGCAAATGCAAGAGATTGAGTCCGCTCACACCGCCCTCGGACATCCCTTCACAATTGTCCTAACCGCAACATAGCCTAGGTACCTAGTTGAAGAGGGTCATGAATTCCATCCTGAGCAGGATTCCCACAAAAAGACTCTCTGAGTACTAACAAGCTCCTTCATTAATTTTATATACTTATTATTTATACACTTCATTCTTGATGCTTTCACAGCCCGAAATGTTCAAGAAATCAAATATTTTACGAGTCATTTCGCTGTATTGCCAAGAGAATGCCAAGAGAACCTTTAAAGCGAACACAGCGAAATGACTCGTAAAATATTAATTGATTTCCTTAATTAATATATTTTGCTATATTTGTGTATATGTTAAAATTAGTCGATCGGTCAATGCATAAAAAAGATAAAGGTGATTCTTTGTAAGCTGCATGTTGCTTACATTGACGCTCCTTATGGCTGTGCGGACACGAAAATTAATTTTCCAAAATAACTATACCATAACAGGTATAACATTATATTATACCTAAATAGTCTTTTGAGAAGACAAAAACTATTTTTAAACATTCTTTTTTTTCATACGTACTCCCAATATTGCGTTAAAGAAATTGTGGGTCATTTTATAAAAAAAGTACACGAGTTGGATGACTGATATTTTTAACGAAGTTTACATTTACCCGTGACAAGGACATGTGATATTTTGAAATGTGTATCTAAAAAATCTTACGTTGTACGAGTTTTTGTATTTTCCGGCACAATCCCGCACAAAATCCCTCAGCGTATTGGAAAACGCAAAAAATCAATGTAGGCAAGATATTAGAGATACACCTTTTTAAATATCACATGTCCTATCACGGGTTAGTGTAAACAATAATAAAAATATCGGCCATCCAACTCTTATACTTTTTGATAAAACGATACTCAAAATGCTCTAAAAAAGCCGCGATAAAGGAGTACCCATTGAAAAAAAAACATCATTAACCCGCATTTAATTTATAAAGTTGATGTCCACTATAGTGGACAGTGGACACAACCGGTATGCATGTTCTGTTCTTCTCAAGACTATTGCATATTTATGATATTATTACTCAAAAACTACTGAATTATAGTTATATTAAGAGAACAGTTTTTTTGCCCGCACAGTCAATTTATTTATAAGGGTAATATACAATTAATATAAATTAAAATGATGAAGGAGCTTTTCTATAAGTAAGGAAGAGGTGGAAGGAAGAGCATTGGTTGGGAGGCATTAGAATCAATATACTATGTCTAACATATAGATATATGTAAACTCAATAGGTACAATTATTATTATTTATTTATTCAACAAAATCCAAACTTAACATATTGTAACACACCATATATATACAGCACAGGTCAACCAAGAGCACATAACGTGGTATAACACCTATATAAGCAGAGTACCTTTAATAAGCAAGCTAAAAAGAGCTAGTTAGCTCCATGGCATAATGGCTTAGCTTGGTTGCTGTACAATAAAACTACAATAAACAAGATTTACATCTAAATGATGAGATATCGGTACAATAAAAACCTAATTACATTTAATTTTAGGAATGATGAGAACATTGTGAAAATCTAATCATGTCCAGTCAGAGCCAAGAGAATGTCATGTCATAAGCCAAGTTGTAAGATAGTTGCAAATTTAATGCAAATACACCAGATTTGCAAGAAATATTATATTGATCGAAGACAGTCAGGAGAGTAAATATATCATCAGACTGTGAATCAGAGTATATTAATTATTGTGCACAATTATTGCGAATGTCTTGAGAAGAAGCTAAGGATAATAAAATGGTTTTTACGTAGCAGCAACAATATTAAACTGTAGTCACCATGTGAGAAGAGCAATAGCTGATTTTATTTCGTGACATTGCCAACACTAAGTTAGCATTGATATGTTAAATTCAACATCAACTTTATACTTACTTACTGGTGTTAGACCTGTATAAAGCTTCAGTCAGGATTGCCGGTGCCTGGAAACAAACGTGAACTTCCCCAATACCAGAAATCTATTCCATACTATTCACATCTATGTAAAGGACTAACAAACCAGAAGTTATTAGGTTAACCAGCTTGGTAGCTCTGGGGTGAAGCATTCAACCGGCAATCTGGAGACCCGGGTTCGATATCCGGCTGAGATGGATTTTGTAAGAGCCATATGGTATTTTAAGATTGTATGGCTTAATGTAGGCTATCTTCTATATGAAATAAAAAATAAGCAGGCTACATCGATTTATTAAATTCCCAAAAATGCATTTTTTTTTAAATTTCAGGACCAAAACTTGAAAGTTTTTTTAAAAGGTAATTTACGCCTAGTTTTATCATATAGATGTTTTAAAAGGTGATAGCCTCTTTGGGGGTCAACGTTGTTTCCACTCGTTCAACGTGATATCGTTCTGTTTCAGCTGCTCTGCTTGCGACCCGGTGAGCGAATCTCGTCCCTAGGGGAACTGAAGAAAGTACCGTGTATAAGCAAAGTCAATTTCGACCGGGTCTTGGCGAAGAAGATCAAGTCGCCGTTCTGTCCACCGGTGAGTACTGATTTGTTCGTGATGTACAATATTCACTCTCCGGCAGACACAAAATAGCACATTAAACATGATTGTTTATAAGCCACTACCGGTATTGCTGCACTGTATGTCCACGGTAAATCAAGAATTTTTATATTAGAACAACGGACAAAATTTATAATATTTTTTAGAGTTATCAAAATATAATATTGTTCAAACTTCAAAATCACTTCAGATAAATAAGTAATTAAAATGAAATAATATAATAAATATTTGATAAATAATAATGCAATGCAATATTATGCAATAATTTTAATATGTACCTGTACTGGTATGGACCACCCTGTTAAAGTAAAAATACAAAGCATAACTTTTAATACAATCACATTACACGTACAAAAAGTTTACCACAAATTTTTTTTTTAAATTATTAAAAAACAAATACCAAAAAACTATGTATTTTGATTGTTGTGCAGAGTGACCACCTCAACTGTGACCCCACGTTTGAGCTGGAGGAGATGATCATCGAGTCTCGGCCTCTACACAAGAAGAAGAAGCGGCTGGCGAAACAGAGGTCGCTTCGAGAAACTCAAGGATACAGCATCGATCAGGTAGCACATTCTCATCACAGAGCTATTATCCATATAGGTACACGCTTCGCTTATGATTGCCATCAGCTGCAGGTAGCGTTCAGTACTGTGACTTGATTGCACAAGAGGGGGGGGGGGGGGAGGTTAGTTCAGGTCTTAAAAAGACAATCGAATTGAAAAACTAACAGGACAAAGAGAAGTTCTTGATAATTTGGAATCAGAGATTCTGTAAATTCCCTCTATTGTAAGTAAAAATTACATTTACAAGTACAAAATTCAATAATTTTGATAGATCTATGACTGGCCAATGTATGGCTACGGGAATCCAGCATACTATTAATATTATATTAGTATGAACTCTTGTACAGGTACTTATTGGTGGAATATGCTTAAGTTATACCACTTATACTTTAAAAAGATTATTAAATTAATTTTATTTTCTTGTCAACTATCAATTTTTAACACCTAGTTAACTATAGGTATACGTATTTGGTCTTTTTGATTCCTCTTTTCCAATTCCAAGTATTTTGTGAAATTTTTAGTGGGGTGGTGGTGGTGGTGGTAGTGGTGGTGGCCATATATTTGTGACCTTTGTTTGTTTGTTGATATTTTGTTGCTTAATACATTGATGCTATTAGAGTCAAAGAAGGTAATTATAGCCGATGATCACAGACAGTAGGTATATAAACCTTGCCTAACGCGAGCTTTGAACAAAAAATTCAGCATATCAGTAACGAATCAGTATTCCCTACAGTGGTATGATACATTTTGTTTGTTTGGTATTGAAGAGATCCATCATAAAATACAACACAATATGTTTGAATGTTTGGTGGTTGGATTTGTTAGTAGCAGTGCAATCTATATATTTATAATTTGTACATAGTTTTTGCATCATATTCATACAATTTTTGGGTATGTTTACCATTGATGCTTTTTTTGTAAAAAATAATTAAGGCTGTTGTACCACCTCTGGCCGATAATTTGAAAGTCGAAGAAACATGTCTGAAAAGTTTGCTGAATGAAAGAAGGCCTTTAAAATAACAGAAAAAAATGTGAATTTTTTTGGGCGGGACATAACCTCACTTTTGGAAATTATATTTAGATTTTTGGACAAAAGTGTAATATAGGTACAAGACTAGTTCAAAATTAAATTTTGAGAATCGGTCTTCTGGACATAGTTTCTAAACACCTTTAGCTATAACTTGACTATAGCTAAAATAGTTTTCTGAAAATAACAGTTGGTGTACGAATTTCTTTGTCAAACGGTACAAATTCACAATTTTTTTTCTGTTATTTTGAAGGCCTTCTTTCATTCAGCAAACTTTTCAGACATGTTTCTTCGACTTTCAAGTTATCGGCCAGAGGTGGTACAATAGCCTTAACGACTAAAAATTTGCCATGAAATTAATGGAAATAGAAAAAATTCTTAATTCTTGCTGCTGGAGAAAAAATTTAAAAATAAAAAATACAATATCAAATTGAGTCTGAAAAATTATTACATTTCAATTTCATTAATTTTTCCGATCATCAGAGACTGGTAAAGCTAAGCTTAGTTTTGAAGATGATTGCTTTTCTTGAGAGTTAACTATATGTTGCTTGGTTTCTCAAAGGACTGTGACACCCCACCAGAGGATAATTTACGATATTTAGCCGATTACGAAATCTACAACCGGGAGAGAGAATTGGAGAAGAAAAAAAGGGAAAGTAAAGAATTAGCCTGGGAGGAAGAACTTTTAGAAGCAATGAAAGCATCGGACCCATCAAATCCACAACAGTGTACCACTAGCCAAGCGAGTTCGCTCGATAATCCCACATCACTGGACAACTCTACACGGCTAAAACAACAGGGTGATAGCGTTCAAATAAATAATACTATTGAAGAACTAACGGACACACCTCAAGAATCCAAGGGCCAACCTGCCGTTTGCCAAGGCACAAAGAACGCACAAACTCCGACTAAAACTAAGCTGGAGGGGACTGAAAGTAACAAAGATGCCCAAAGAAATGGCAAATTACCAGCTTCGAACATTGATGTCAGCCCAAAGTCACCAAAAAATGTTGCATTCCATCAGAATAACTTGGCCGACAGTAGATTTCAAGAGACTGCCCAGAAACACCTGCCGCTCGTCACGTTTAGTCAAAATGATGAATTCAATGTTGGTAAAGGGAATTTTAAAATACAAGATGTGTCAGTGAATAATTTAGAGTTTATCGATCGCACACCTTCTCCTGATGAACGAGCCATCTCTCAAACTTGTACAAATAGTAATAAATAAATTGTGTTGTATGTGTAGACTGTATTGTAATTTGTAGATACTGTAGCGGTACTGGTTTCCACTCCTCATTTCTACTCCTTCTGATTTGTAGTAGGCCTACACCTATGGTTACTCTGGGCTTTTGGCAGTGGACTCTTCATTCATCGTGGCTAAAGTTAGAACTGGCATTTAACTTGCAAGTTTTGAAAATGTAATTTAGTGTATTTCTTTATGTTCTTTGACCCTACACAGTTGCGTACTCGTATTTGGTGCAAGTGCTTACCAAGTGATGTCTTGTGTCTTTCACCTGACTGTACCATTTTATAATCACATTACATTTAGATAGTACTACAAACAGCTTATCTGAGTCCTGACGTAAAGTGGGCAGCCATGATAAAGAACACATACAATATAAATAATTAAAGGGGCTATTAAGTCAAAAAATTATTTTTTACCACATGATCTATAGCACAATACTACACTAAAATGACAGTTTAAAAAATTATATCTTGTAACTGTGATTTAACACGAATTTTTAAATTATTTTGATCCAGAAAGTTGCAAAAATTGGTGTTTTGGGAAATTTCTTAAATCGGCTTTAACCTGCTTCTTTTTTGGTACACATAGATACTAGAGCATAGTACCAATCTAAAATGCTCATTTTTTACGTGTCTTGAAACTGTGCCCAAATATACCCTCAAACACGCAAAAATATGCATTCCAAAATCACACCCCATCTTGGTAATCAGCATATTTTGACCGAACTACTTGCCCAAATTACAAAACAAAATATAGTGAATTTACAGAAAAGGCTGTAGAGTACATCAATACTGGCCAATATTTTTTTTTATCAAAATCCTCCAAGGTCACGTGGCATAAAGATCGTCCCCATGTTATTTCTTATGGGAGATTTATGCCGATGGGACCTAGCTCGAAATATGTCATGTTTGACAATTTTTTGGGAGGTCATGGTGGCCCCAATAATTTTTCTGTTAATTGCTAAATTCATTACTAGTTAGCCTGAATGAAATATATTTTTTGAGTTTAGCGGTTAAATACCCCTTTAAATACTTTATATAACTTTTAGCTACCTACTTTTTTAAGAGTTATTGATGTTTTATACCCTCATGCACAAAGATAGTTGCCTTAGCAGTCGTGCGTCTGCAAGTCTCTGGATACGTCGGTAAAGTTGCGGCTACTCTGGATGTGACGCAAATGTTAACCCTAGCTCTTTTAAATCAGAAAATGAATATTTCAACTAAAATTTTTGTACCAACATACAGTACAGCTGGCAAGAAACGTGAAATATTGAGTAAAAATTGCAAAAAGTTTATAAAAATTGAAGGAAATTTAAACATTTTAACCCTTAGCATAGAAATGCCTCTTGGTAACCACTAACCACTACTCAAAGTGGGCGATAAATATGACGAGTTTTGACTACTATAAACGTTGCAGGTTGCCCAAAACGCAAAATTTAATAAATAAATAAGTAAACAAATAAAAATTAATTAATTTGTATTTAGAGTCTACCCACTCAGTCATGTAACTGATTTTCAGTGGAGGACATTAAACCAAAGCGACCAAGCCAATCCAGTTTTCTGTCTAGAAATGCTCTTTTAGTGCAAGAATAATTTATTGATGTCATTTGGGACTGGTTTTTGCTTGCATTTAGTTTCCATCGATCTCCAAACATCATTGCCGGAGACAATTCAGCCAGCTTTGCGTCCGCAACTTACCTACGCAAGTCCTTGTGCATGAGGGGGTAACTCAGTTACAACAATAAAACAAACCTGTATGTGGTAATATTATGTAGCCTGTTAGTGTTGGTTAATAAAATACCTAGTGTACACTTATCTCTAGATTTCTTGTCCGACACTATCCGCGACACAAAGGAAAACCAATGCGATCTAGCCCTAGCGGATAAAGAGGGCAGCTTCTAATTTTATTTGCTGTTCGATTCTCTTTGGAAAAAAAAAAATGAGAATGGAGTAGGGAGCTAAGCCAAATACCCCTAGACCTTTTGGTTTCACTGTGGATTTTAAATAGTGGACCTAGGCATAGTCTCGTAGTGGCTTCAATGTTATAAAGTGTTGTTTTACAGAACCTTACATTGTGTCTACTTGTCCTTTGAAAGATAAGGCACAGTCTAAAGTCTTGCACACATCTCTTTAGCTGTTCATTAGAATGTTGTTCTACTTTAGAATGATCTAATTTTGCTCCTGGAAGATCGTTTTCATGTGGTTGAACAACGGAAACACTAGGAATAGCCGCCATACTTTGTGTAGAATTTCATAGTTGTCCGAATCGCGGAGTTAGTCGATCCTGGTTCCACAAGTTGCCAATCAAGGTTAATGCTATACTGTCATCTGGGAATTCATCCATCTCCATCATTAATTTGACTTTGACACAAACAACATTAGTTGTGTATTTGATTGAACTAAAAATGGGCATTTGGATTAAGTCGTGTTGTTCCTGGATTCCTATTGGTCAATCATAACTATGTAATTAATTACACAAGCACAAGCGTAAGAAAAATAAAGTATAACCATCTTCATCATCTTGTGCTGCACCTCCGCTATGCTTACGTGAATTGGGTGTTCAAGCACCCAGGTGAAATTGTTTATATTTCTTACGCTACGCTTGCGTTGCGCTGTGCTTATGCTATGCCAAATGTGCGCAGCCCTTAACAATTTGTGTACAATGTTGAAAAAACAAAAATAACTGAAAGAACACACAAAGAAATATCAAATGAAGTCCTTTTTCCAAAGAAAAAGCAGCTTGGAGCCTAGCCTAGTTTGCACATAAAACCTGTAGATTATACAAGGCCTGATGATTGATGAATGATGTAGTTCGACTTTACGATCTTTGTGGCTATGAATATATACAGTACTGCTTGCGAATCGATCAACAACTAAAAAACCCCCACAAAAAGCGCTATCTGGATCATCTTTGCATTGCGGATAGGACTATTCAAATAAAATAAGCAACTGTTTTTTAATGAAGGCTGTTACTTTTAGTTAGGGTAGAAGCTTTCTTATTAATTTGTTGATTCATGATTGAAATTTGAAATACGTACTGTAGGAATCTAATATTATGTACCAGCCGTAAGAGAAGCCTACTGGTTATTACCTACTACCTAGATGATATAAAGGAGACATTTGGAAGGTGCATGTCAATATTCAGCAGGAGGCCAAGTCTTGAGTCATCTCACTTTCGTTCCGAGTCGCGTTTTCGTTCCAAGTCGATCAAAATCGCCAAATCGGTAGTCTTGGGACAAGACCACGAGTCGCACGGTGACTTGGAACGAATATTTTTTCACGTTTCAAACCACGAGATATTTGGTGGTGAGTTGGACTATTTCACGCGACTTGAGTCACTTGACTGCCACATCGAAAGTTTTAAATGACTAAATAAATAGTTATAAGGTACATCCTTTGTATAAAGACGTAAATTACATTCTAAAAATGTTGGCAGAAGGCTTTAAAAGTATTTAAGTGTCCTAATTGTCTTGACAAATTATTTACGCTCATCGCAAGTAAGCGTGCATCTGCATAAGTAGCGCTTTTGAAGGACCGCTCGTCGTGGTCCCGTTGGCCGAGTGGTTAGAGCGCTTGGTTGGAGTGTGAGAGGTTGCCGGTTCGAAGCCCGTCTGGGAAAACTTTTTTTCTTTTTTTTACTCATCGCATAATTATTGTTCACTTATTATCTGTGACAAAAACAATTTTTATAACTTTTCAATGAAAATAACTCTTTTTTTTACATTTCTTTGCAATTTGTTTTGGTATTTTAGGTAGGCTAGGCCTAGCCCTAGAAAACTTACGCAAATATAACAATTATAAAAATATGATTAATTAAATTAAGAGTACAATTGCCTATAGGCTATTCTGAAATAACAAGTAGGCCGAGCCTAATAGGGCTATACGCATAGTGTGTTTTGACAGTTGATTGAAAGTGCGAATCGATTATAGCATCGATAGTTCGTCACAATCGATTATAGCATTGATATACTTCACAACATCGATTATTTAATTCAAAATTTTTATGTAACGCTGTTTGTGATTGGTCGCTCAATGAGCTGTGGGGGCGGAGCTACAAGTCGCAAAAAATCAGTCGACTAGAAATATTTTCATCTCACTTGTCGTTTCAAAACGCATGGTGGGTTTCAAGACTACCCTATTTGATATTGCCAAGTCGCTCGCGACTTCGACGAGGTGACTTGACTCACTTCACGACTCGAAACGAGTGGTTTCAAGACTTGGCCTCCAGCTAAGTAATTGCTTACAAGAAGTCAGCGTAAAAAATCAACGAATACCTTCTAGTATATGGTCAGCGTAAAAAGCAGATTGATTTCTGGAACAGTCCACTTACTACGTAATCAAAATCAGCCGCTGATTAGTATTGGTATGCAGCTAAATTTGAGTGAAAAATTATATAGGCCTAGCATCGTTGTCAAAATATAATAATGCTAGGCTTCAAAGTTCAGATACAGTGGCTGAAGTGTAGAAAGTTTTGAATGTAGATAATACAAGGCTGACAGAGCTTTGATAGGAAGGTAGAAAATAATTGTTGCGACAGTTTGATACATTTTGAAAGTTTATTATTTTTTTATAATTATCAAATAGTAAAGAACAATTAATTCGCTTATGAAAATTATTTAATACAAACTCTTAGGAGCTTATATTATCACAATTGAAATTTCACGTGATGCAAAGGTACACACAATAAAGTCAATTCAAGTAAATTAGTCAAGTGAGTTCCACCTTTTGGCGACATTGTCAAGTAGTAAAAAATTAAATGTTAGGACTGATGA
Source organism: Sweltsa coloradensis (assembly GCA_024449915.1). Taxonomy (NCBI): domain Eukaryota; kingdom Metazoa; phylum Arthropoda; class Insecta; order Plecoptera; family Chloroperlidae; genus Sweltsa; species Sweltsa coloradensis. The sequence continues at coordinate 306,200 of JAMZAV010000522.1, forward strand.
TCAGACGATCACACTCACATTTCCATTAAAGCACGCAAGTTGTACGTAAGCATAAGGCCTATAGCTATTGCTTAAGAAAAAATATCTTCATTTTTACAATACAAAAGAACATTTGGCAATCTTTACAATTCATAATCATTAATCAATAACATTCTAAATCAGGTAACAATTTATTCCTCTTGAGTAAGTAATGACAATTATTTGCATCCTTAGTGTGATGGGATAACAAGGTTATTCCCGATGTGAGTAGAAAAATAACCGTAATACGTTACAAATGAAAAGTTTGACCGTCTAGCTCTAGCTCGAGAACTAGATTCTCACGATTGCGTTCGACGTAAAGGTTAGACGTTAGAGTGTCGGCCACTAGACGGCGGTGATGTCTGTGACCTCGATCCTTGTCACTGGCTTCGCGGGCTCGATCTTGAGCATGGGGTCCTCTGCCCCCTCCGCCCCCAGCTTGATGTCTTGTAGGGACGCGATGACGCTGTCCACGGCGACCGGGGTCTTGGCCCCCTCTGCGTCGGATGTGGCGTCCTTCGGGGGTCGCTCCTTGGCGAAGTGCAGGAAGGCAAAGCCCCTGTGTCCGCGCCACGTGATGTCTGTGGGCTTCACTCCGCGCTCGGCAAGCGCTGCCTTCAGGTCCCGCACGCGGACGTCCGTGCCGATGTTTCCCACGCGGAGGCTGAACTCGATCGCGGGGCGCTGGCGGGGTCTGATGGGACGGGCCCGGCGCTTAGGTTTCAGCTTCTCTCCGTCTTCAATGCCTTCAACACCTTCCACACCCCTGGAAACAAAAACACTGGAATAAGTTTTTAAAAAATACAAAAACGAACACTTGCACATTTCCATTTGACATTGTTAGCTTAATTTTTTGTTGAATTCCGAACTAGATACCACTACCGGTCCGGTACGTTTTTTTAGAAATAATTACAAAATTAATTGTGTAAGATTATGAAATCTTCCATTTGTTCCAAACATATTTTATCAACTCTGAAAGTTGGCAGCTAGGTCTAGCCTCTGCTTTTTGTGTTGAAATTGTAAGCCTCCAAAGTGCAGATAGAAAGAGGGGATAGTCACACACATACAGTAAAACCACGTAAAACTAAAAGGCATCACCACCAAATAAATTAAATATGTACATTTATACGAGCGCTGTTCAAAAAGCCACAAGGTCTGAAAACCTAATCCCCTTCCAAGTACCGGGTACCATACTCTCATTGAGATTGCACACACTTCTCCCAGCAGGTCATAATCATTTTTGGAATGCTGTGTTGGGCCGTCGTATCACGCATACCGACTCAAATCGGGTCCCTTTGAGAGACATTTTCAGCTTGGGGAGCTGCCAAAACTAACTTGGAGCCATGTCGGGACTGTAGGGAAACCTGGCGAACCACAGGAGTGCTGCACATCATTTGGATGTTGCTGCACACCTGCCGTGTTTCTCTACTTGCCTCGGGGATGTTGAATGTCTATTGTGACGACTAATAGCACAAAATAACAGATTGCTCCACGCATTTGATATAATCAACTTACTCTTCCTTGGGCTTGCGTGTCGAGTTCTTGCGTCGACGGAAGGTGCGCGTGAGTCGCTTCACTTCCCCGTCACCATCCTCTCCCTCCATCTTGACATCGCCGTTTTCCTCGGACTTGGTAGACCTCATCCGGCGCCGGCGGAATCTGGGCCGGGCATCGCCCCGACCGTTGGCCACTCGCGGCGGACGCTCTTCTACGTCGGAGTCAACCTCCTTCAAGACGCACATGTCTCCGGCCCTGTACACAAAGACACAACCACGCGTGACTTACTGGATAAGGCTTGGCCCTACTAGAATTAGCATATTAACTTAAAAGAGTAGAAAATGAATCACATTATTAGTTACTATATTAGTATCCTGAATATAAGGTAGGTAGGCAGGCCTATCTTTTTTTCATTATTTTAAGTCTCCCAAGTCCCTTACCAACTTCCTAAGCAAATGTTGTTAATATTTCTAGAAGAAAAGTTAGGTGGTCAGCTTTTATTCAGGTTCGGCCTAATTTGGCACTGCTAACTGTTGAGGATAATAATTTCAGAAACAATGCATTTTTTCTCACCGACTCTCTTTCTGCAGGCTTTAAAGTTCATGCACATGGCCCATCCATGGGGTAGTATTTTGCAATGTAGGCCCTAATGTCCCAGCACACAACAATAATTGTTAAAACAATTAATGGTATGGTCTAGGCTAATCACAACAATAATTGTTGAAACAATTAATGGTATGGTCTAGGCTAATCACAACAATAATTGCTGTGTGTTGTGATTAGCCTAGACCATACAGGTTATTTATTAAATAGAAACTTTAATTTCTGCATTAACAAATAGGGCTACAGATTTTTGTGGGATGAAAAAGCACAACTCACGCTATTAGTTCTTCGCGTAGAGTCTGTAAGATAGGGATATTGCTAAGACGTCTTGACGACAGCAGCCTCCAGATGATGCCATCCGGCTTCGGAAGTCGGCGAGACACATTGTACACTTGGGTGGGTGTGACAATCACATCAACAGGCACATCGTAGGGTTGGAAGAGAGTTTCAGGCAGAGTTTCAAATACCTGAGGGAGAAGACAGACAACGTGTAGGATCTTCCTATGACCTTTGTAGACCTTACATGTAATTGTGGTAAGATAAACCATAGCAAAAGACCAAAGTAACAACAGGCTAGTCTACCTAAGTAGTAGTAGTAGTAGTCCTAGTAGTCCTATTTTATTGATTGGTGTCTGGTTAGTGTGTCTTGGGTTGGGTGAAGCTTTGATGTTTTTAAGTTAAATATGCTAGGCATAGTTTACATCTTGAAATAAAACAATAAGCGGTTTACCTGTCCGTCATGAACTGTTGTCACCACAATGGTGTCTGAAGTAACTGCACCCATTCCAGCCATCATAGCAAACTCCAGGTCGGCAAATCCTTCACCCTTGCCAATCCTACGACCTGTGTACAAAATGAAAACAAACTCAATTCTCCTCTATGGCAGCAGAGCCTGAGCATTGGGAATTAAGTAGGGTGGGGCCGTTTGCGCTCGGGGCATATGGTAAAAAAAAAAAAAGTGAATTTACCATAGGCTTACTCATCAGTTGATGTTTACTTTTCAACATAAGTTTTATAAAATAGGCTTAGGGGCAGGGCTAAGTAACTTTATTTGTAACCTCATTTAGGTATAGCCTACTCTTTCATCTATGCCAAGTTGCATGTGGGGAGAGGGGGGCGGGGCAAAGGGTAGGTAGGTAGGTAATGAAACTATGTCAACAGAGACAGAGCGCAAGGTACTTACCATCCTTAGAAACAGCCACAGCTCCTAACACCACGAGGTCAACCTTGATCTTTGCATCCAGACCAAGTGGTTTCCCAAATGCTTCCGCTCCACGTCGAGATGCTGCAATCTTAACTTCCTTGTTACCAGCGTCTCCGGGCACCTCCACCAGTTGTAGCAGCCCGGTGCGTAATCGGGGAATCGGAACTAAGACACCCTTTTTTGCCTACAAATTTAATAAAATTTAGCATCATTATACACACTGGTATGTTACCAGTGGCTCATTATTACATTAGTTCTTATGCAAAAAGTCACTAACTCTAGGCCCATATGAAATATTTGCATAAATAAAACTGAACAACTGTAGGTCTAGGCTAAAGGGTAAGTCGATATAAAATACAAATTTTTAATTTTCACATGGGGCCTAGGGTACAAAATTTAGTTACACAAGTAGATGCCCCCAATGTGTAAGCTCGGAATGGGACAGCCTATCAAGAAGGTGGAACAAGTAGGCTAAGATTTGAAGTCTGAGGCTAATTTGCAGCTTAGGTGTTTAGTCCAGCTGGGCACACTAGTGCCAAGTCACTTATTTATATGTTGTGACACCAGTCATAGGCCTACAGGTTATGAAGTGAAATGTGCTGACCTTTTGAAGACAGGGTAGGCCCAGGGTCTACACTCTGTCTAGGACGAATCATGAACATAGGTGTACACTGTCGTTACCGTATAATATAACTAGGTCGCTCGCGAATGCTTTTTTTAGTCGCGTTGATGGATGAGCTTTTTTGTAAGTTTTTAGTTTGCGTAGGACCACTTTTCCTTTGCAAGTGCTTTTTGAATGCATTGTAGGTGATTGTCGTCAAGTTTCTATTGTTACTTGTAAATTGTTATTATAAACCTCAAAAAACTCATATTTAATTTTAAAACCTTTATTCTATGGATTCTGGCCAACTTTTTCTTTCAAAAAGCAATACATCACCATTACCTTAATGTCCATGTAAAATATGAACGTTGTAGCCCCACCTGTTTGGTCAGAATCGGCCCAAATGTCAAGAAAATATTGTACTAAAAATCTAAAAAAATCGTATAAGTACGATATTCAAGAGAAATATTTCTTCGATTGTGGCCAAAAACGTGGCAGGTCTAAGTTCAGAGATTTTGAAGGTCCTTTCCAATTTTCATCAAGATCGCATGCCGTTTGCCTGGTAGAATGCGAACAGACAGAAAAAAAAAACAAAAAAACATTAGAGCTAAATTTTTTGAAGGGTCAGTGAAATTGAAGTCTTCGCTTTGCTCATCCAATAATATAATATATAAATTATATAGGCCCAGTGTTGTAAACGCTACTTGATTAAAGTAGCATGCTATCGCTACTGCTACTCTCTCTTTAAAAGTAGCATGCTACCGCTACTGCTACTCTCTCGTGAAAAAAAGCGCGCTACTTTCGCACTAACTTTCCGTAAGTAGCGCGCTACTTTTCGCGCTACTTTCCAAAAAACACAACTTTGATCGCCCATAGCCACATACAAAAATTACAACGAGCCTTCAAGACTCTGGGCTACACTCCTGGGACGACTTCTTTACGAGGCGGGTATGGCCTACCCGAACACAATACCCACGCCGGGCCACGGGTGACTCGGGTAGTCACAAAAAGAAAGAAATCGGGATTTTTTATAACTGATTAAAAACGAGCTCGTAAATATTATCGTAATAGTGTATATGCAAGGTAGTCCGTCTTCGTCATAGCAATCAATAGTGATATTGTGTTAATGACCTTCACAATCATGTCGCGGTGTATAAGCATGATACAGACAGAGACAGTGCTATTTATACCCCAGCGTGGGTGGGCGGCCCATTAAGATAATGCTTGCAGAGGAACCAAGAGAATACGTCATCTGCTTCTTGTCACTTGGAAGTGTTCGTCTGGGGTGGGGTGGGGGGGCATAGTCCTTATCACTGGTGTTCTAGTGGCTAATGAAGCAGATAAGATATTAAGAATGGCTTTTGTTAGCAAGATAAAAAAAGGGGACAGCCTCTGCGCTATCTCTATTCTCTAGGTTTTAATAAAACTGTCAACAAATAACAATGGAATTTACTGATTTTTTTTTGATTTGACTACGAGAACACTTGATGTTATGACCGGTCGATGTCTCGATGACCATATTGACGTCAAACAGTAGGCCTACCACACTGAAAGATAACGAGAGGCATCAGAACACATCAATTACTTGTAGGCCTACCTGTCGTGTTCCTTATTTGTCTGTCTGTAGGTCCTACCGAAAATGTATTGGCAGCTTTGCTGTGGAATCGGTTATAATTATCTTTCTTTACTTTTAACTATAAACATATTTTCATTTCGTACGTAGGCCACGGAAGCTCATTCATGGATTCTCTCCGTTATTATAATTTTCTTCATCACACCAGTCTTCTGAACCTTCAAACTATAAGTCAAAACAACGAATGGTCATAGCATATTTATTTGTCAACCACGTGATGAAATGCAAGGTAAACGAGGCCATTAGGCGATTTTGAGGGATGGGTTGGAAAAGTTTTTGTATGTGAAGCAAAGATTAGTCACCTAATCTTTGTGTGAAGTATGCGGCAGCAGGGGGGAAGGGATGTTTACTATACGACCGACGACCGAGACGATTGACCTTCGAAGATATTTACGACTTTGTCTGCTTGGGATGTGTGCAGTTGTGTTCAATGGTTGGACGTCGCGTAATGAAAAAATGGAGACTGAAAAGAAGTAGCGCGGCATTTTCGCTACTGCTACTTTAAAAATGTAGCATGCTACTTGCTACGCTACCCCGTTTTTTAAAGTAGCGCGCTACCGTCCCGCTAGTGAACGAAAGTAGAATGCTACCAGTAGCGCACTACTTTTAGCGCGCTACTTTACAACACTGTATAGGCCTAGTTAGCAAAGGTAGTATAGGTGAGGTATAAAATGGCTTGGATAAAACTAGGAACATGAATAGAAGGACAACAGCTTACTTAAAAAATGTTAGGTAGGTGGTACAGTCATAAACAAATTATGTCAAGTTTTTATGGTAAAAACACCTAGGCCTACCTTGTCATTACAGTCCTATCCAGAGGTCATTATGACTACACAGTGTATGGACAGTGCTCAGCCAGACAATCCTCTTAATAGAACTGCAAGACACGTGGTTAAACCGTTAAAACTTGGACCAAGGCCTACATTATGAGTGGACATCACAACTCAACCACGGTAAAGACTACAAGTTGGTTGAAACATCAGCAACTGGTCTTCTCATCTGTTCGAGTCTGTGCGACCTACGGTCCTACCTTTAAAATGTTTGTTTAAGGTAAGCTGTTGACCAATTAGAACTACCTTGTGGTTTGCGCCCATGAGTTCTTATCAGCCTTATAAACTGAACGCAAAGCGTTGTTGCCACTGATGCTATCACTTTAATTTGCAGCTGCAGATGCTGATGCAGTGCGATGCGGGCGAGACTGATACCAATGAAATCATATCACTTGCCAGGACGCCCAAAAGTATTAAAGCTACCAAGATTCCACCAAATATGTGTAGAAAGCTCCATACATGCAAACTGAGTTCGTAACTCGACTATTTACCGCATCATCTTTTATGTCCTCAAATCAATCCAATTTATTAAAGCTTCCCAAAAAACACGATTTTTAGCTGAAAATTAATTTTTTGTAGTTAATTTTTTAGATAAATTCTGAAAAAATTTTGTCAGTTGTCAACATTCATATCGGTAACATTGGTATCGGTAACATTGGTGAGAAAGGGCATTTTTTTCCAAAGTGAACTTTAAAAAATAAAGTAGTAATTTGTTTAATTTTAATTTTTTGTGGGTTGGATTCCTGCGAATTTTACTGTCCATGTTAGCAGCACTCCTATTGGTCCTTGACGTTGGTGTGAAATTCCGTAAAAATCGGACCAGTAGTTTGGCCCCTGCGCATCGAACACACAGACATACATATAGACATACATACTACATAAACACAACGAAGTGCCGAAAACTTGCCATAGAGGACTCCGTTTGCTCCGCTCACTCGTCCAATAAAAATCTAATCCATCAAGCTTCCAGGGCAATGAACAGCCTGTTGAATTTGTAAACAATTTTGGATACATCAACCTGATAAAGGCTTGTCCAGATAAAAATGTATGTAGGCTAGTTAATGTTTAACCCTGCATTACTCGAGCATTTAAATTTAATGCCAGTACGTACTTATGTGGGGTAAATATAACCCCGTAATTGAAATGATAGGGTTCACATATTTTACTTTATTGGATACCAACCAAGGAATGTTTGTGAAAAGTGGCATTTTATAGAAACTTTACACAATTCGCTTAGAAACTATGTAGTATTTAGTCTCCTATTAAAAAATATTAAATTTCCTTAGTAGGCCTACAATAATTTTTAGAAATGTTTTTCATTTTAATTCGTTTATCTTGAAGGCCTAGGCCTACTATTATAGAGGTAAACTCAAGTTTTGTTACCATTTCACATTTCATTTTTTTAAACTAGCCTAGGCTACACCAAACCATCTTTAATATTATTTTCTGCTAAAACCGGCTAAAACTAAGAACCAGACTAATATGTAGTTGTAAAAAAAAAATCAAAAATACATAGAAGACATAGGAGAGGGCAGCTACTGAGGAACATAAGATTTTGTAGCAAATTGGGGTAGTATAGGCCTACCCCAAGCGAGTAATGCAGGGTTAAGATTTAGACTGCCTATTAGGGATGCACACGATAATCGATATTAGGTATCGATCAATAATCAATAATCGGTCAATAGTGGCACAAACCAAACTCTAAAGATGGAAATTATCTAAGGTTGCGCCATGCACTGGCTGGACTGATGGTGTCACACTCGAGATTTATGTTTAGAAATGAGGTACCTATCAGTCAAAAACGGAAGCCAAACACATGACATCAAAGTTAGCGAGGCAGCAAACGGAACGCGATTGTATTGTTTTGACTAACACTTGCCATACTTGAGGTTCCATGATCAGGCTTTGTTGGTGATATCGATACTAGGAAAACGCCTAAGTCCCGCCGCGTTGATGGATGAGCTTTTTTGTAAGTTTTTAGTTTACGTAGGACCACTTTTCTTTTGTAAGTGCTTTATGAATGCATTGTAGGTGATTGTTGTCAAGTTTCTTGTTACTTGTTAATTGTTAATTGTTATTGTAAACCTAAAAAAACTCATATTAAAACGCTTTATTCTATGGATTTGGGTTAACTTTTTCAACTTTTTCTTTCAGAAAGCAATGCATCACCATTACCTTAATGTGTAAAATATGAACGTTGTAGCCCCACCCGTTTGGTCAGAATTGGCCCAAATGTCACGAAAATATCGCACTAAAAATCGAAAAAAATCGTAAAAGTACGATATTCATGAGAAATATTTCTTCGATTGTACCCAAAAACAATACACCTCTAAGTTAAGAGATTTCAAAGGTCCCATTCAATTTTCATCAAGATCGGATATGCCGTTTGCCTGGTAGAGAGTTAACAGACAGAAATACAAACAAAAAAACAAAAAAAACAAAAAAAAAACACCCGAGCTAAATTTTTTGGGGGTCAGTGAAATTGAAGTCTTCGCTTCGCTCATCCAATTATCGATTCGATGTCATTAGTACTGTACCATTTTTATAATCGATAATGAAAAAAGTATCGATGTGTATCCCTACTGCCGATACACAATAGAAACATTAGAATAAAGTTATTAAGGCCAACATAGATAAGAGAGCCTAGATGCCACTTTTCTAGTAGGCACACTTTACCATGGAACTCCATCCCTTCCATTGGCAGTCTATTTCCCAATAGGACTAGGCCTACCTGTTGTACCGGTATGTAAACCTGTATGATATGGTAGGCCTAATGGTAGCCTTAAATTTGGTTGGTATTTCACATTTCTCTGCAGCATACTTCAAACAACTTAGGTCTGGAATTACAAGTCAGGCATTGGGAACCTTGTCTGGACCCCTATTCTATAACTCTAATCGAATTGGATTTGTACGTTTTGAACGATAGGCCTAATCGATTCGGTTGTGATTGGTCGAGGTCGAAAGGTGATTCACAAGGAAGTGCCGTCGGCCAAATGTGAACAAATGAATCGCAGTCAATTGTCACGTCTTTTCAAATGGCAGAATGAAATAGATGCGTGTATTATTTCCAATCGGGAAGAAATGGGTTTTAAATGGTATAATTTCATGAAAAAAGGGAACGTACTGGACTTTTAGGGGTAGGCCCTTACTAAACGTAGGTAGGTTTTCTTTGAGCATCCATTCTTATTCGTTTGAGAAAGTTAATAATCTGGTTGTGTTTACTTAGTAGGCTAGGGTTTATCTCCCACCATTTTTCTAAACAAACATTAGGCCTAAACAAATTTCGACTAACGAAAAAAATCACATTCATTTCGACCCCGACCAACCACAACCGAATCGATTAGGTAGGCCTACTGTCAAAAACTTACGAATCCAATTCGATCAGAGTTCCTACTTGAGTTCCGTTGACAAAAGCGCACATTTACCGACTGCACATTCCAAAACTCTACGTGTCAGCAGATCCATAGTTAGGCCTACTGCAATGCGGCTTTATCATTGCACCACTACCAAAACGAATTATGTCAAGCAAATTAATTAGTGAAATTCCTATTTATTTATTTTATTACTAAGTAGACCTACTAAATGTAAGACGAAAAGAAACTAGGACTCGTCCGAAAGACCCGTGCTGGACAAATCCAGCCACAGGCAGGGGAAGGAATGAGGCATTTTCTCAAGTCGTGGTCATCATGGTCTTTATTATCGTTAGCTTAGTCATTGGGGAGGTCATCGAAGAAAGGGACGATTAGACTTACCACAGTTCACTTCTAGTGTCAGGGAGTAAAATACCATACCGGTACTTCCATACTTACTAGACACTGGCTGGTGTTTGTGAGATGTACTTTCCTTTTTTTCTCACCTGCTCTGGCGTTCTAGACCTAGGGCCTCCACCCCGACCCAGGCAGGCAAGGATACAAAGGCCTAGGCCCTATGCACAGTCTAGATATGTCGGGAATTCGGAGCTAATATTTTTACGTAGGGTTCCTTCCTAGACTCCAATTTACGTTATTATATCGGAAACCTAGGGCTAGGCCTAGGCTAGGCTTTACTTTAACTTTTTACTACTAGGGCTAAGCTAGCCCTAGATGGTAGGCGGAACTCCTTCAGTTTGGGGGGTCCAAGAGCTTTTTACGATGTTTTGTAGGGAATCGTAGATTAGAGGGAGAAGGGGGGGGGGGGGCGAAGCGCATAGGCCTAGGCCCTAGGCCTACCAAAGTTTTACAATATGTAGGCCTAGGGCCTACTTCGTATTATAAAACGCTTCAACACAAAACATCGCAAAAAGCATTTTGACCCCCCCCCCCCCCCAACCGAAGGAGTAGGCTACCAGGTACGCCTAGGCAG